>CM060298.1:988173-994341 GCA_030684275.1 Acipenser oxyrinchus oxyrinchus | reverse complement strand
CTTTTTTTTTTTGCAACGATTTGCATGCAGTCCTATGCCTGGCAGCTTCCCTACCTCTCCAGACCTGCTGCTTACAAACAATGCTTCCTATGCTTTACCAGACCTCTCTGTGCTTTACAATGCTTCCCTATGCTTTACCAGACCTCTCTGTGCTTTACAATGCTTCCCTATGCTTTACCAGACCTCTCTGTGCTTTACAATGCTTCCCTATGCTTTACCAGACCTCTCTGTGCTTTACAATGCTTCCCTATGCTTTACAGACCTCTCTGTGCTTTACAATGCTTCCCTATGCTTTACCAGACCTCTCTGTGCTTTACAATGCTTCCCTATGCTTTACCAGACCTCTCTGTGCTTTACAATGCTTCCCTATGCTTTACCAGACCTCTCTGTGCTTTACAATGCTTCCCTATGCTTTACCAGACCTCTCTGTGCTTTACAATGCTTCCCTATGCTTTACCAGACCTCTCTGTGCTTTACAATGCTTCCCTATGCTTTACCAGACCTCTCTGTGCTTTACAATGCTTCCCTATGCTTTACCAGACCTCTCTGTGCTTTACAATGCTTCCCTATGCTTTACCAGACCTCTCTGTGCTTTACAATGCTTCCCTATGCTTTACCAGACCTCTCTTTGCTTTACAATGCATAGGGCTGCAGAACAGAAACAAGAGCAGGAGAGGTTTTTTTTAACGTTGACAGATGGGTACAGCAACTCTTTAAATGTCATTGTGTCACTGCTTGATTAAACAATTATCAACGGACAGAGATGGAGGTTAACCATACAGGAAGAAAAAAAAAAGTTTCTACTGGGACGGTGGGTCACGACAGCCCTGTCCCGAACGACGCAATAATGCGATAGTTTTGTAGTTTCTTTGATTACATAGCTGGCACGCTGTGGTCCCATTCTCTCAGCCTCGCCCCACTGCAGCTGCCCTATACTTGTGCTACCGTTGCCTCACGGTATAACACAGAACCATTATCGCATTGCCATTGCAGAGCCCCTGTCTGTCTGCATGGCTATTGAAGACAGTTTGGGACGTGCATATCCTTATACCAATTTTGTGTCATGGATATCCTTAGCACACCTTTATAATATTTAAAAAAAAAATTAAATTAAACATATTTAAAGTGACCCCCCCCCCCCCCCCACAGAATCACAAAGGGTATTGTTTCTGAATATGGCTTTGAGAAAGTAATTTAAAATCACCTAATACCAGACCTTATTGTGCTGGAAGCAAATAGTACCGCACAGAAAGCTTACCGCGCACCAGGCAACAAAACTCAGGCAATGCAAAAAACACTGGAGTTTGTGAGGTATATTCTATTTGTTTTATTCCTGTTTTCTGACTCACTTAAACTGTCAAATCGTGTGCGAACGTGTAGCTCCCTTTATCAAAAGGCATGGCGAGATAAATGGGTTTTATCGGGCTCTGTCTTATCTCATGTTTAGGTTATAAAATGCACTGTAAATGCAGCCAGCCTGTGGCAAAAACCAGCTTCCACGGACTGAGCGAGACGGTCTCCGGCCACAGCAATGCATGAAGACTGGCAGAATGTAATATTAAAATGAGTTCAATACAACACGCAGTTGGACTCTACAATGGTTTTGTTATCTGAGCTGTTTGGCGAAGCTACATCAAGGAATGTTTGCGAGTTAAGGCATTGTGGTTTTTGTATTTCAAACTTTTTCAGTTTTTTTTTTTTTTTTTATAAACACAATTGGTGGTTGTTTTCACAATTGAGCTGGAGGTGCCATTGTTTGTACTATTGTGTGATCAGCGGTTAGAGAAAAGGGTTCGATACCAGGAGGTTCAAATCAGCTCAGCCACTGACTCCCTGTGTGTGTGTGTGTGTGTGTGTGTGTGTGTGTGTGTGTGTGTGTGTGTGTGTGTGTGTGTGTGTGTGTGTCTGTGTCGTGTGTGTGTGTGTCATGTGTGTGTGTGTGTGTGCTGTGTGTGTGTGTGTCTGTGTGTGTGTGTGTGTGTGTGTGTGTGTGTGTGCTGTGTGTGTGTGTGTGTGTGTGTGTGTGTGTGTGTGTGTGTGTGTGTGTGTGTGTGTGTGTGTGTGTGTGTGTGTGTGTGTGTGTGTGTGTGTGTGTGTGTGTGTGTGTCGTGTGTGTGTGTGTGTGTGTGTGTGTGTGTGTGTGTGTGTGTGTGTGTGTGTGTGTGTGTGCTGTGTGTGTGTGTGTGTGTGTGTGTGTGTGTGTGTGTGTGTGTGTGTGTCTGTGTCTGTGTCTGTGTGTGTGTGTGTGTGTGTGTGTGTGTGTGTGTGTGTGTGTGTCTGTGTGTGTGTGTGTGTGTGTGTGTGTGTGTGTGTGTGTGTGTGTGTGTGTGTGTGTGTGTGTGTGTGTGTGTGTGTGTGTGTGTGTGTGTGTGTGTGTGTGTGTGTGTGTGTGTGTGTGTGTGTGTGTGTGTGTGTGTGTGTGTGTGTGTGTGTGTGTGTGTGTGTGTGTGTGTGTGTGTGTGTGTGTGTGTGTGTGTGTGTGTGTGTGTGTGTGTGTGTGTGTGTGTGTGTGTGTGTGTGTGTGTGTGTGTGTGTGTGTGTGTGTGTGTGTGTGTGTGTGTGTGTGTGTGACCCTGAGCAAGTCCCTTCACCTCCTTGTGCTCCGTCCATCAGACGAGACGTCAAACAAACGAGCTCCTATTGGAAGCGACTCTGCAGCAGCAGCAGCAGTTGTTGATGATGCAGAGTTCACCCCCCTAGTCTCTGTAAGTCGCTTTGGATAAAAGCGTCTGATAAATAACTAATAATAATAATAATAATAATAATAATAATAATAATAATAATAATAATAATAATAGCCTTTAAATTGGTTTTAAAAGGAAGAAACTAACTTTTTGGCGAACGCCTTCATCAAGGACACAAGCAGAGGATTTCTCTGAAGCATTGTTCCACTTTAAAGTTACGACAGAAACGACTGAGGAATTTAACATGGGTCACTCTGCTGTCAGAATAGCAGAACACACAGGGAGAGATTCTCAAAGCCATTTCCTCCGAAATAGAGATTATCCGAGAAATCCAAAATAAATAAACCCCCAATTCCAATTCTAGAACTAATAAGACACTTTCTGAGGCTGTGTACAGGTGCCTAAGATAAGCATTGGCTGTTTATTTGTGGTTTTAGTGCCGATGAGGAATCAGAGTAAACAGCTTCGTGAATTTAGCCCAGTCACATTCCCCGGAGACCACGATAATCTTGCAATTGAATTACTACAGCATACTTTAGCAAGTTCAACTGCACATGGTCTTAGAAAACTACTTAGCGAAGATGAAAAAGCTGGATATTTATATATAGCTGGATACTCATATATAGATATATAAGTTTGTGGTATATATGCATGTGTAAAAATGTATAGAGGATAGTTCATATTGAATATTATTGAAATTACTATTGCACACACACACACACATATAAAATCAAACAGCTAATGTATGCAATGTGAATTGATAAATCTATTTGTCTTATGTAAAGAATTCATAAAATAATAAAAACCGAACCCACTAACCTGGTAACTGGTCTCCTCTCGAATGCTGTGTTTTTCCCCCTCAGTTGGTGTTAAACTAGAGGAAGGGAAGGTGTGCTGAGGGTGACTGGCTGTGGAGGCTGCAGGAGCAGCTAAGGTAGTGACTGTTGGAGGGGCATTTGTGCTGATAGGGACTGTGAGGGGGGAGAGGGGGAGGAGGCGACAGTGGGAGGGACAGGGGTCCAAATTAGATGCATTTAGAAGATCACGCCTCTCATAAAACTGTTTCTCAGGGCTTGCTTGCATATATATATATATATATATATATATATATATATATATATATATATATATATATATATATATATATATATATATATATATATATATATATATATATATATATATATATAATGTTTATTTAAAACTAGAAATCAGTTAGCAGTTTTTTACCATGCTTCCCTGTGCTTTACCACACCTCTCTGTGCTTTACAATGCTTCCCTGTGCTTTACCAGACCTCTCTGTGCTTTACAATGCTTCCCTATGCTTTACCACACCTCTCTGTGCTTTACAATGCTTCCCTATGCTTTACCAGACCTCTCTGTGCTTTACAATGCTTCCCTATGCTTTACCAGACCTCTCTGTGCTTTACAATGCTTCCCTATGCTTTACCAGACCTCTCTGTGCTTTACAATGCTTCCCTATGCTTTACCAGACCTCTCTGTGCTTTACAATGCTTCCCTATGCTTTACCAGACCTCTCTGTGCTTTACAATGCTTCCCTATGCTTTACCAGACCTCTCTGTGCTTTACAATGCTTCCCTATGCTTTACCAGACCTCTCTGTGCTTTACAATGCTTCCCTATGCTTTACCAGACCTCTCTGTGCTTTACAATGCTTCCCTATGCTTTACCAGACCTCTCTGTGCTTTACAATGCTTCCCTATGCTTTACCAGACCTCTCTGTGCTTTACAATGCTTCCCTATGCTTTACCAGACCTCTCTGTGCTTTACAATGCTTCCCTATGCTTTACCAGACCTCTCTGTGCTTTACAATGCTTCCCTATGCTTTACCAGACCTCTCTGTGCTTTACAATGCTTCCCTATGCTTTACCAGACCTCTCTGTGCTTTACAATGCTTCCCTATGCTTTACCAGACCTCTCTGTGCTTTACAATGCTTCCCTATGCTTTACCAGACCTCTCTGTGCTTTACAATGCTTCCCTATGCTTTACCAGACCTCTCTGTGCTTTACAATGCTTCCCTATGCTTTACCAGACCTCTCTGTGCTTTACAATGCTTCCCTATGCTTTACCAGACCTCTCTGTGCTTTACAATGCTTCCCTATGCTTTACCAGACCTCTCTGTGCTTTACAATGCTTCCCTATGCTTTACCACACCTCTCTGTGCTTTACAATGCTTCCCTATGCTTTACCACACCTCTCTGTGCTTTACAATGCTTCCCTTTGCTTTACCAGACCTCTCTGTGCTTTACAATGCTTCCCTATGCTTTACCAGACCTCTCTGTGCTTTACAATGCTTCCCTATGCTTTACCAGACCTCTCTGTGCTTTACAATGCTTCCCTATGCTTTACCAGACCTCTCTGTGCTTTACAATGCTTCCCCATGCTTTATTACACTTCGCTGTGCTTTTACTATGTGAATACACACACACACACACACACACACACACACACACACACACACACACACACACACACACACACACACACACACACACACACACACACACACACACACACACACACACACACACACACACACACACACACACACACACACACACACACACACACACACATCTATTCAGGGCTCCCAAGGTATTTAGCGAGCCAGTTTAGTCTGAGTGAAATTATCCGGCAACAAACTCCCCATCCCCAGCTGTGCTGTCTTTCCTAGAGAAAGGAGAACATTTTGGGAGAACCGTTCTACTTGCGAGACGTCTCGCTCATTCAGATACTGAGCCTATTTTCAGAGGAGACGATGATCAATTCAGAGATACCCGGGTGTTTAGTAAGCAAGGGGTCTGAGTGAGGAAACGTGGGCACTACAGTCCCCAGGTCCGTCTTGCTGGAAACGATGTGTCGGTTCTGCGGGTCACTATATATGAAAATTTTGTTTTGTTTTTAAATCAATAATTCACATTTAGTATCTACATTACTATATATATATATATATATATATATATATATATATATATATATATATATATATATATATATATATATGTCTATCATGAGCACAATTAATCACAAGCTGCAATGCAAATCATTAAGTATAGCGAGCAGTCAAGGGAAAGTATGGCTTTGGTAAGTGCTGGGAGAGACACAGAGGAGAATTGTGTGCCAGCGACAGCTCATTTGTTATGCAAAGCGCACAGAACCGCTCTCTTTCCTCCTCGCTGTGTTCTTTTAAATGCTTGTGGGGCGGAGGAGGAGTTCTGTGAGAGATGGGCCGCTTGTGCTCAGCATCGTCACAGAATAATAACGAAAGGGGTTCGTTACGTTTCACTTTTAGCCAGCAGTCAGGCAAGTCGCCATCAGCAATGGTTTCTGTCCACACCACCATACCAAGAGCTGGGGGGCAGTTCGGTGTGTGTGTGTGTGTGTGTGTTTTTCCAATTCCAATTCTGTTTCTAATCCGAATTCCCTTTTAATCAATTAAAATCCCAACCATTTTACAGCAAAG
>CM060298.1:920673-985673 GCA_030684275.1 Acipenser oxyrinchus oxyrinchus | reverse complement strand
TATGCTTTACCAGACCTCTCTGTGCTTTACAATGCTTCCCTATGCTTTACCAGACCTCTCTGTGCTTTACAATGCTTCCCTATGCTTTACCAGACCTCTCTGTGCTTTACAATGCTTCCCTATGCTTTACCAGACCTCTCTGTGCTTTACAATGCTTCCCTATGCTTTACCAGACCTCTCTGTGCTTTACAATGCTTCCCTATGCTTTACCAGACCTCTCTGTGCTTTACAATGCTTCCCTATGCTTTACCAGACCTCTCTGTGCTTTACAATGCTTCCCTATGCTTTACCAGACCTCTCTGTGCTTTACAATGCTTCCCTATGCTTTACCAGACCTCTCTGTGCTTTACAATGCTTCCCTATGCTTTACCAGACCTCTCTGTGCTTTACAATGCTTCCCTATGCTTTACCAGACCTCTCTGTGCTTTACAATGCTTCCCTATGCTTTACCAGACCTCTCTGTGCTTTACAATGCTTCCCTATGCTTTACCAGACCTCTCTGTGCTTTACAATGCTTCCCTATGCTTTACCAGACCTCTCTGTGCTTTACAATGCTTCCCTATGCTTTACCAGACCTCTCTGTGCTTTACAATGCTTCCCTATGCTTTACCAGACCTCTCTGTGCTTTACAATGCTTCCCTATGCTTTACCAGACCTCTCTGTGCTTTACAATGCTTCCCTATGCTTTACCAGACCTCTCTGTGCTTTACAATGCTTCCCTATGCTTTACCAGACCTCTCTGTGCTTTACAATGCTTCCCTATGCTTTACCAGACCTCTCTGTGCTTTACAATGCTTCCCTATGCTTTACCAGACCTCTCTGTGCTTTACAATGCTTCCCTATGCTTTACCAGACCTCTCTGTGCTTTACAATGCTTCCCTATGCTTTACCAGACCTCTCTGTGCTTTACAATGCTTCCCTATGCTTTACCAGACCTCTCTGTGCTTTACAATGCTTCCCTATGCTTTACCAGACCTCTCTGTGCTTTACAATGCTTCCCTATGCTTTACCAGACCTCTCTGTGCTTTACAATGCTTCCCTATGCTTTACCAGACCTCTCTGTGCTTTACAATGCTTCCCTATGCTTTACCAGACCTCTCTGTGCTTTACAATGCTTCCCTATGCTTTACCAGACCTCTCTGTGCTTTACAATGCTTCCCTATGCTTTACCAGACCTCTCTGTGCTTTACAATGCTTCCCTATGCTTTACCAGACCTCTCTGTGCTTTACAATGCTTCCCTATGCTTTACCAGACCTCTCTGTGCTTTACAATGCTTCCCTATGCTTTACCAGACCTCTCTGTGCTTTACAATGCTTCCCTATGCTTTACCAGACCTCTCTGTGCTTTACAATGCTTCCCTATGCTTTACCAGACCTCTCTGTGCTTTACAATGCTTCCCTATGCTTTACCAGACCTCTCTGTGCTTTACAATGCTTCCCTATGCTTTACCAGACCTCTCTGTGCTTTACAATGCTTCCCTATGCTTTACCAGACCTCTCTGTGCTTTACAATGCTTCCCTATGCTTTACCAGACCTCTCTGTGCTTTACAATGCTTCCCTATGCTTTACCAGACCTCTCTGTGCTTTACAATGCTTCCCTATGCTTTACCAGACCTCTCTGTGCTTTACAATGCTTCCCTATGCTTTACCAGACCTCTCTGTGCTTTACAATGCTTCCCTATGCTTTACCAGACCTCTCTGTGCTTTACAATGCTTCCCTATGCTTTACCAGACCTCTCTGTGCTTTACAATGCTTCCCTATGCTTTACCAGACCTCTCTGTGCTTTACAATGCTTCCCTATGCTTTACCAGACCTCTCTGTGCTTTACAATGCTTCCCTATGCTTTACCAGACCTCTCTGTGCTTTACAATGCTTCCCTATGCTTTACCAGACCTCTCTGTGCTTTACAATGCTTCCCTATGCTTTACCAGACCTCTCTGTGCTTTACAATGCTTCCCTATGCTTTACCAGACCTCTCTGTGCTTTACAATGCTTCCCTATGCTTTACCAGACCTCTCTGTGCTTTACAATGCTTCCCTATGCTTTACCAGACCTCTCTGTGCTTTACAATGCTTCCCTATGCTTTACCAGACCTCTCTGTGCTTTACAATGCTTCCCTATGCTTTACCAGACCTCTCTGTGCTTTACAATGCTTCCCTATGCTTTACCAGACCTCTCTGTGCTTTACAATGCTTCCCTATGCTTTACCAGACCTCTCTGTGCTTTACAATGCTTCCCTATGCTTTACCAGACCTCTCTGTGCTTTACAATGCTTCCCTATGCTTTACCAGACCTCTCTGTGCTTTACAATGCTTCCCTATGCTTTACCAGACCTCTCTGTGCTTTACAATGCTTCCCTATGCTTTACCAGACCTCTCTGTGCTTTACAATGCTTCCCTATGCTTTACCAGACCTCTCTGTGCTTTACAATGCTTCCCTATGCTTTACCAGACCTCTCTGTGCTTTACAATGCTTCCCTATGCTTTACCAGACCTCTCTGTGCTTTACAATGCTTCCCTATGCTTTACCAGACCTCTCTGTGCTTTACAATGCTTCCCTATGCTTTACCAGACCTCTCTGTGCTTTACAATGCTTCCCTATGCTTTACCAGACCTCTCTGTGCTTTACAATGCTTCCCTATGCTTTACCAGACCTCTCTGTGCTTTACAATGCTTCATTACACTGTGCTGTGTTTTTGCTAGGGCATGAAAAGCATAAGAAAGCTGCAAAATGACCCTGCAAAGTCACAGCGGTAAAGCGAAGTCTGGGCTGTGGCTGGTGGCTTGGTTTGAGCTCGCTGCACGCTCGTGATAAGAACTTATCAGACTGAGCCTTCCAGCCGTGGCTGGTTCTGTCACAGAGCAGACAGACACACAGCAGCAGAGCAGTCAAATACCACAGAGCACCATGCTGGGGAAGACGACCACAAGCATCCAGCAACAATTAAACTAACTAAAAAGACAATAAGAAAAAAACATGCTACCATCATAATTATTTTATTACTACTACCAACACTATTATTTATTTCTTAGCAGACGCCCTTATCCAAGACGACTTACAATTGTTACAAGATATCACATTATTTTTACATACAATTACCCATTTATGCAGTTGGGTTTTTACTGGAGCAATCTAGGTAAAGTACCTTGCTCAAGGGTACAGGAGCAGTGTCCCCCACCTGGGATTGAACCCACGACCCTCCGGTCAAGAGTCCAGAGCCCTGACCACTACTCCACACTGCTGCCCAAATAATAACACTACTAGAATACAATATGAACTAGGATGCTATGTATAATAATAACTACTACTAGAATACAATATGAACTAGGATGCTGTGTATAATAATAACACTACTAGAATCCAATATGAACTAGGATGCTGTGTATAATAATAACACTACTAGAATACAATAGGGAAGAATTTAGGGGTTGCCCTGAAAAAATTTGATAACCCACACCCTGTCCTTCGGATGAGACAAAAACGAGCTCCTATTGGAAGTGACTCTGCAGCAGCAGCAGCAGCAGCAGTTGTTGATGATGCAGAGTTCACCCTCTAGTCTCTGTGAGTCGCTGTGGATAAAAGCGTCTGCTAAATAACTACGTTTAATTAAGATATCCTTTCCTTGTGCCACAGAAACAAAATACAATGGCCACCGATGGACCCCCTGCAGCCTCCTCTCGTTCGTAGAGTTGTGGAGAACCTGTGACCCCCAAGGTCACAGAATAACAGGGGCTGGCATTGCTGAAGCCTGCTGTCTCCTAAAAAAAAAAAAATAGATTTTTAAAGAGTGAATGAAAATACAGCAATAGGAAAAAGTGAATAAAAACGTTTCAACTGTCAGATGTTTAGAAAATCGGGTTTAAAACACTAACGTATTTGCAAATCAATATATATATATATATATATATATATATATATATATATATATATATATATATTTTAATCAGTCTGCCTGGCTATTTCTACAGAGACTTCTGGTCTCTCTAAATCTCGCTCCCTACCCTCCATTATATCGCGTGTGCGACTTATGAAGCACAGAAATTTCAAAACCCCAACGCCTCCTCCTCCCCTCCCTCAACCCCCTGAATCCAGCCTCTCCCCAAACGCAGGCTTATCTCCTCAGGACACGAGCAACAGCGAGCGAGGAAAACTCAGGACAAACACAACACTTTTCCAAGCTGGGCGTGCGTTTTAATACATTCGTTTCACTGGACCATCGTCACCAAATCGTCACTGACTTCCACGGCGAGTGTTTAAAAAGCCGCCTGGAAGCGATCGAAAATACTGAGTGGCGCTCAGGTGCAAAGGTGAGGGAAGGACGGGTTTTTTTTTGTTATGCAAAGCAACACGTGAAGTGAAAGGGTCTGTTTAAAAATACCTGCCGATACAGCAGCACTTCTTGAAAGGGAAACTGAGCGAGTATTGTCACACTGATAAAGGGGACTTTCTTCAATTGGCTGTTTTCCATATTCCACAATCAGATATCGAAATGAAGCTCGCTACTGTAGAGAAGGTACCGTTTTTGCATTTTTCTTTCTGTAGGGCATTACCTGGGATCCTGTATTAAGAGGAACTGAGAGCTCCGAGTAAGACAGATCCAGGCTCAAGTCTGAAAATGCTGAGTATACAGAGTTTCCTTTAGGCCCACTGCCCCATCCCCAGAGACCGTGGGTTAAGAAATGCCGTTGCGAGACTTTCGCATGCCTTCAGTAGCAGGGCTTGATTAAAACCACACGTGGAGACCCCTAAACAGCACCCCCCGCGCCCCTGCCCCGAGCACAGCTTTCTGGAGTTGCTTTCAAGGCCTGCACTGTAGTTACAACAGTTACACACACAGACACAGACACACACACACACACACATATATATATATATATATATATATATATATATATATATATATATATATATATATATATATATATATATATTAAAGGTCCAATCAATAGTTTGCTATTAGCATTATTATATTGAATAGTATTGTATTGTCTAAAAACAATAAAAATTTGTTCACAAAAACAAGGTCCAATCAATATAACTGAAGGGCAAAATCAATTATAGGGGAACATTTCTGAATTATTTTTACTAGGAATGGATGCTTTTTATAAACTATACCATGTTAATTCTTTGAGCGTAGAATTACCCAGCAGCGCCCTCTGGTGGGAAACCAAGAAATATACACAAGTTACATCCAGTGTCTTTATAATATACAGCACTAGACCCTGATATTGATGCGATCCACCCCTTTGAAATGTCTTTATAATATACAGCACTAGACCCTGATATTGATGCGATCCAGCCCTCTGAAATGTCTTTATAATATACAGCACTAGACCCTGATATTGATGCGATCCAGCCCTCTGAAATGTCTTTATAATATACAGCACTAGACCCTGATATTGATGCGATCCAGCCCTCTGAAATGTCTTTATAATATACAGCACTAGACCCTGATATTGATGCGATCCAGCCCTCTGAAATGTCTTTATAATATACAGCACTAGACCCTGATATTGATGCGATCCAGCCCTCTGAAATGTCTTTATAATATACAGCACTAGACCCTGATATTGATGCGATCCAGCCCTCTGAAATGTCTTTATAATATACAGCACTAGACCCTGATATTGATGCGATCCAGCCCTCTGAAATGTCTTTATAATATACAGCACTAGACCCTGATATTGATGCGATCCAGCCCTCTGAAATGTCTTTATAATATACAGCACTAGACCCTGATATTGATGCGATCCAGCCCTCTGAAATGTCTTTATAATATACAGCACTAGACCCTGATATTGATGCGATCCAGCCCTCTGAAATGTCTTTATAATATACAGCACTAGACCCTGATATTGATGCGATCCAGCCCTCTGAAATGTCTTTATAATATACAGCACTAGACCCTGATATTGATGCGATCCAGCCCTCTGAAATGTCTTTATAATATATAGCACTAGACCCTGATATTGATGCGATCCAGCCCTCTGAAATGTCTTTATAATATATAGCACTAGACCCTGATATTGATGCGATCCAGCCCTCTGAAATGTCTTTATAATATATAGCACTAGACCCTGATATTGATGCGATCCAGCCCTCTGAAATGTCTTTATAATATACAGCACTAGACCCTGATATTGATGCGATCCAGCCCTCTGAAATGTCTTTATAATATATAGCACTAGACCCTGATATTGATGCGATCCAGCCCTCTGAAATGTCTTTATAATATACAGCACTAGACCCTGATATTGATGCGATCCAGCCCTCTGAAATGTCTTTATAATATACAGCACTAGACCCTGATATTGATGCGATCCAGCCCTCTGAAATGTCTTTATAATATACAGCGCTAGACCCTGATATTGATGCGATCCAGCCCTCTGAAATGTCTTTATAATATACAGCACTAGACCCTGATATTGATGCGATCCAGCCCTCTGAAATGTCGTTATATATATATATATATATATATATATATATATATATATATATATATATATATATATATATATATATATATATATACTGGGCTGAACAAACCCAACTCCCCTGTCCGTCTGTCTGTCTGTCTGTCTGCAGAACAACCCTCCGCCTTCCCACGATGCACCGCTCGGGTGATCCTGCGAGCAGATGACCGCCAGGGGTCGCTGTGAACATTAAAGGACATTAACCCAGCGGGAGCGGTGACGTGTCTCTCGGCGGCGCAGGTCCGCCTCTATCCCAGGGAGCAGCGCTCAGTTGGCTTTATTTCTATCGGACAGGAACGGATCTGAGAGCGAAACATCAAAAACTACAACATTAAAAATAAAAACCGTGAAAATGGACAAAATCGCCGCCTTGATCGTCGCTGCTCTCACTGTCTCTATGTGCGCTGGTAAATAATTTTTTGTTTTTAAAAACAACTTTTTTATTTTATTTTATTTATTTATTTTTAATTTGCCCTGTTTTTCGTTTTGTTAAGAGTGTATCTCTGTCTGTATTCGAGGTGTAAAATATATATATATCAAATTACGCTTTAAAAAACCTTTTAAAAATGAACCAACTAACTACACGATATATGCTGTTTTGTCTGTTCAGAATAAGGCGGTTTAGTTTTGAATTGAGATGCAACTGTATCGTATATTTTATTTCTATATATGTATCTCTATCTATCTATCTAACGTGCATCACATGTTACGAAACGGTTGTAATATTAGTTTTCTATGATAAATTTTATATATTTGTTTGGTTTCCAGTAAGTACACGTATGCGTTAACTGCATGACGTGTAACATCACATTTCTGCCTGTGTTTGTACGCTGTAATTCGCTAAATTAAACCTATTTTAATTCGTTTATTTATGCATCTTTTTTTTACTTAATGTGTGTGTGTGTTCTGTAATTGTGATAAATTTACAGACTCGATTGCATTATGAGATTCAGCGTGTCGAAATTAACACTGGTTTACTGAAATTCGTTTTATATTTAATATATATATATATATATATATATATATATATATATATATATATATATATATATATATATATATATATATATATATATATGTGGTGTTGAAATTCGTTTTATTTTATATATATATATATATATATATATATATATATATATATATATATATATATATATATGTTTTGTTATTTTATTATTATAATTAAATATATTTGTGGATGTTGCTGAATTGTCATCAATAACGATTTTAAATTAATAATCGCACTACACGTTTTCACTAAATTAACGTTTGTCCAGGCTGTTGGTTTACGTGATACGTCATACGTCACGCTGTGAGCTCCGCTTGTGTACGCACAGCCGTGGCGATGATGATGATGATGATGATGGTGGTGGTGGTGGGCGGATGTCGCTGATAGGCTGGATTTAACTGGTCCCGCCCTCTCTCTCCCGCCGCCCTGTGTTTTTTATTTTAGGGGAGACCTGTGTGGACCCCTCAATCTCCCCGGCTTACTACAGCACCTCGGACGCGGTTATCGCCTCAGAATCCGTCTTCATCGTCGAAATCTCTCTGAGCTGCAAGAACGGAGCGCAGGTGAGACCCGCGAAGCGGTCCTGAAATACGAATGATATTCCACTGCAGTTACAATGCAGGGCTGGGAATCAGACTCCCGCTGCACAGCAGTGTGATCCGGTCCTGGTTTCACTGGGAGTTTAATAATCAGACACACCTGAGCTTGTTAGCTAGACACACTGGGGGCTGATCAAGCTGGTAGTAAAACCTGGACTGGGTGACACTGCTGTGGAATAGGAGTCTGATTCCCAGCTCTGTACTGTAGTGACGCTTTGTGTGTGTGTGTTTTAAAAACATAATCGCAGAAGAATTCCATTTTTTAAAACTATTCTCTCCTCCCCCTCCCCTCTCCCTCCCTCCCTCTCCTCCCCTCCTCCCTCCCCTCCCTCTCCTCCTCCCTCTCCCTCTTCCCTCCTCTCCCTCCCTCTTCCCTCCCCTCTTCCCTCCCCTCTTTCTTCTCCCTCTTCTCCCTCTTCTCCCTCCTTTCCTCTCCCTCACCTCTGTCATTTCTTCTCTCCTCCTCTCCCCTCCCCTCCTCTCCTCTTCCCTCCCCTCCTCCCCTCCCCTCCTCAGAATGTGGCTCTGTATGCTGATGTCAATGGGAAGCAGTTTCCTGTCACCAGAGGCCAGGATGTAGGTCGTTATCAGGTATGTTTCATTGCAGATGATCTGTGTTGTGTTGGGTGTCTCTCGGAATAGGTTTCTAAGTGTGTGTGTGTGTGTGTGTGTGTGTGTGTGTTTCCAGTCCTCCAGTATCCCATGCTCCTCTCTGTTTCAGGTCTCCTGGAGCATAGAGCACAAGAACGCTAGATCGGGCACCTATGAGGTGAAGTTTTTCGATGAGGAATCGTACAGCGTCCTGCGCAAGGTGAGGAGGGGCCTGTGCGTCGACTGGAAGCGAAGCAGCCATGTTTTCAGCTTCCCAGTTCAGTTTTAAAATCCATTTCCGATTTCCTTCGAAGGGACGGATATTTCAGAGCATTCGATTAATAATAATAATAGCTGTGATTTGTTCCACCACTTTTAATTTGAAGGCTTTGTTTTCCACACAAAATGCGACTTTCAGTTGACGTGTTTTTGTCGCCGCTGCTGTGGGAAGCTGCTTTTTAGCAGACTGCTGCGGATCGCAGTTCAGATCAGCGGTGATGTTGTTGGACTGGATTTATAAGGGAACTGGAATTAGATCTGACTTTAATACCCTTTAAGTCCTGTCTGAGTCTCTCTGCTGCTGTGGATTCAAGTGACTGCGGGCGCACACACACAGAAACATACAACAGCACATGCATATCATTATAAATGATTATTAGTTTATTTGACAGATGCCTTTATCCCAGGCGACTCACACAGGTGTTACAGGGCAGCGCAGGGTTACAATGCAAGCTTCATATTGAAATACAGTGGCGTTTACAGTGAGTGCAAATAATAACACTACTAGAATCCAATATGAACTAGGATGCTATGTATAATAATAACACTGCTAGAATACAATATGAACTAGGATGCTGTGTATAATAATAACACTACTAGAATCCAATATGAACTAGGATGCTGTGTATAATAATAACACTACTAGAATACAATATGAACTAGGATGCTGTGTATAATAATAACACTACTAGAATACAATATGAACTAGGATGCTGTGTATAATAATAACACTACTAGAATACAATATGAACTAGGATGCTGTGTATAATAATAACACTACTAGAATACAATATGAACTAGGATGCTGTGTATAATAATAACACTACTAGAATACAATATGAACTAGGATGCTGTGTATAATAATAACACTACTAGAATACAATATGAACTAGGATGCTATGTATAATAATAACACTACTAGAATACAATATGAACTAGGATGCTATGTATAATAATAACACTACTAGAATACAATATGAACTAGGATGCTGTGTATAATAATAACACTACTAGAATACAATATGAACTAGGATGCTGTGTATAATAATAACACTACTAGAATACAATATGAACTAGGATGCTGTGTATAATAATAACACTGCTAGAATACAATATGAACTAGGAGGCAATTAGGTTCCAAAGAGAATGTGACTTGTAATATCCTCTACTAACTCTCTCTCTCTCTCTCTCTCGCTCTCTCTCTCCTCTGCCCTTTCCCCATTTCTCTGTCTCTCTCTCAGGCTCAGAGGAACAATGAAGATGTCTCTGCCATCAAACCACTGTTCTCAGTCAACGTGGATCACAGGGTGAGTGTGGGGGGAATATACAGGAGAGAGAGAGGATGCTCCATAGGAATATACAGAGAGAGAGAGAGAGAGAGAGGGGGGGGCTCCCATAGGAATATACAGGAGAGGGGGGGGCTCCCATAAGAATATACTAGGCAGTGTATTGATTGATGTGTTTCAGGGTGCATGGACCTCCACTGAGGTTCTGGCTGTGTGTGTTGATTATTGATCGCTGTGTGTGTTGATTATTGATCGCTGTGTGTGTGGAGTATTGATCGCTGTGTGTGTGGAGTGTTGATCGCTGTGTGTGTGGAGTGTTGATCGCTGTGTGTGTGTGTGGATTGTTGATCGCTGTGTGTGTGTGGATTGTCGATCGCTGTGTGTGTGTGTGTGGATTGTCGATCGCTGTGTGTGTGGAGTGTCGATCGCTGTGTGTGTGTGGATTGTTGATCGCTGTGTGTGTGTGTGGATTGTTGATCGCTGTGTGTGTGTGGATTGTCGATCGCTGTGTGTGTGTGTTGAGTGTTGATCGCTGTGTGTGTGGATTGTTGATCGCTGTGTGTGTGTGTGTGTGGATTGTTGATCGCTGTGTGTGTGTGTGGAGTGTTGATCGCTGTGTGTGTGGAGTGTTGATCGCTGTGTGTGTGTGTGTGGATTGTTGATCGCTGTGTGTGTGGATTGTTGATCGCTGTGTGTGTGGATTGTTGATCGCTGTGTGTGTGTGTGGATTGTTGATCGCTGTGTGTGTGTGTGATTGTTGATCGCTGTGTGTGTGTGGATTGTTGATCGCTGTGTGTGTGTGGAGTGTTGATCGCTGTGTGTGTGTGGAGTGTTGATCGCTGTGTGTGTGTGGAGTGTTGATCGCTGTGTGTGTGTGGATTGTTGATCGCTGTGTGTGTGTGTGGATTGTTGATCGCTGTGTGTGTGTGGATTGTTGATCGCTGTGTGTGTGTGATTGTTGATCGCTGTGTGTGTGTGGATTGTTGATCGCTGTGTGTGTGTGGATTGTTGATCGCTGTGTGTGTGTGGATTGTTGATCGCTGTGTGTGTGTGTGATTGTTGATCGCTGTGTGTGTGTGTGTGTGATGTGTTGATCGCTGTGTGTGTGTGTGGAGTGTTGATCGCTGTGTGTGTGTGGAGTGTTGATCGCTGTGTGTGTGTGGAGTGTTGATCGCTGTGTGTGTGTGGAGTGTTGATCGCTGTGTGTGTGTGTGTGAGTGTTGATCGCTGTGTGTGTGTGAGTGTTGATCGCTGTGTGTGTGTGTGGATTGTTGATCGCTGTGTGTGTGGATTGTTGATCGCTGTGTGTGTGGATTGTTGATCGCTGTGTGTGTGGAGTGTTGATCGCTGTGTGTGTGGAGTGTTGATCGCTGTGTGTGTGTGTGTGTGGAGTGTTGATCGCGTGTGTGTGTGTGTGTGTGTGGAGTGTTGATCGCTGTGTGTGTGTGTGTGGAGTGTTGATCGCTGTGTGTGTGTGTGTGTGTGATGTGTGTGTATGCGTGTGTCGTGTGTGTGTGTGTGTGGAGTGTTGATCGCTGTGTGTGTGTGTGTGAGTGTTGATCGCTGTGTGTGTGTGTGTAGTGTTGATCGCTGTGTGTGTGTGTGTGGAGTGTTGATCGCTGTGTGTGTGTGTGTGTGGAGTGTTGATCGCTGTGTGTGTGGAGTGTTGATCGCTGTGTGTGTGTGTGTGGAGTGTTGATCGCTGTGTGTGTGTGTGTGGAGTGTTGATCGCTGTGTGTGTGTGTGGAGTGTTGATCGCTGTGTGTGTGTGTGGAGTGTTGATCGCTGTGTGTGTGTGTGTGAGTGTTGATCGCTGTGTGTGTGTGTGTGTGGAGTGTTGATCGCTGTGTGTGTGTGTGTGGAGTGTTGATCGCTGTGTGTGTGTGTGTGGAGTGTTGATCGCTGTGTGTGTGTGTGTGTGTGTGTGGAGTGTTGATCGCTGTGTGTGTGTGTGTGAGTGTTGATCGCTGTGTGTGTGTGTGTGTGAGTGTTGATTGCTGTGTGTGTGTGTGTGGAGTGTTGATCGCTGTGTGTGTGTGTGGATTGTTGATCGCTGTGTTTTCGTTGTTTTCAGGGTGCGTGGAACGGGCCTTGGGTCTCCACTGAGGTTGTGGCCGCTGCTGTCGGAGCTCTTGTCTATTACCTGGCCTTCAGCGCAAAGAACTCAATACAGGCTTGAACATGGCGAGAGAGGGGGGGCAGAGGGGAGGGAGGCCACCCAAAACCAGAGAGGGTACTGCACCCACACTGACTGACTGACCCAGGACGGGGTGGGGGCTGAGGCCAGTTGGAAATTTGGGAGGGTTGGGGGTTAGGAATGCATAATGGGAGCAGTTATTTTATTTTTATTTTTTACCCCCCCAGTTTGAACAAAACTAAATCTCAACGCTGTACTGTTGATGGAATAAAATAATTTTGTATTAAAACTGTGTGTTTTATTGCTGTTACATAGCAGTTTACCCTGGTTTGCTTTTTAATATGCTTTACCAGACCTCTCTGTGCTTTACAATGCTTCCCTATGCTTTACCAGACCTCTCTGTGCTTTACAATGCTTCCCTATGCTTTACCAGACCTCTCTGTGCTTTACAATGCTTCCCTATGCTTTACCATGCCTCTCTGTGCTTTACAATGCTTCCCTATGCTTTACCATGCCTCTCTGTGCTTCACAATGCTTCCATATGCTTTACCAGACCTCTCTGTGCTTTACAATGCTTCCCTATGCTTTACCAGACCTCTCTGTGCTTTACAATGCTTCCCTATGCTTTACCAGACCTCTCTGTGCTTTACAATGCTTCCCTATGCTTTACCAGACCTCTCTGTGCTTTACAATGCTTCCCTATGCTTTACCAGACCTCTCTGTGCTTTACAATGCTTCCCTATGCTTTACCAGACCTCTCTGTGCTTTACAATGCTTCCCTATGCTTTACCAGACCTCTCTGTGCTTTACAATGCTTCCCTATGCTTTACCAGACCTCTCTGTGCTTTACAATGCTTCCCTATGCTTTACCAGACCTCTCTGTGCTTTACAATGCTTCCCTATGCTTTACCAGACCTCTCTGTGCTTTACAATGCTTCCCTATGCTTTACCAGACCTCTCTGTGCTTTACAATGCTTCCCTATGCTTTTACAGACCTCTCTGTGCTTTACAATGCTTCCCTATGCTTTACCAGACCTCTCTGTGCTTTACAATGCTTCCCTATGCTTTACCAGACCTCTCTGTGCTTTACAATGCTTCCCTATGCTTTATCAGACCTCTCTGTGCTTTACAATGCTTCCCTATGCTTTACCAGACCTCTCTGTGCTTTACAATCACTTTGGTTACGTCACTTTGGTAAAACAACATGAATTGGTTGTCAATACTTGTAAAATAAAAGTAATATTACCGACTATTATTGGATGAATAGATATATCTATTTATTTTACCACGGGTACGGCGGTATTATCATACGCGGACTTATCGCAACACCGCTCTAGTATCTTTAGTTGAAATTTCTATGGCTGGGCGTGTCACGGAACAGCACGGGGACGGTTCCATTAAACGGAGGGGGGAGGGGAGTTTACTCCTTTTCAAATTAATATGGAAACTAAAAATATATCCAATAATTTGTATAAATACATATAATGTATTTGATAATCTAAGAAATGTTGGTTGTCGTTAAAGTGACGACATTTTACATATTTTAGAAAACAAATGATATATTTTTTTGATAGGTACGCTCCTACTTTTTTGTGGTTCGATAGTCGCGCCCTAACCCGCACACGAGCGAGCTATATTTTACGGAAGGGGTGTTGTGTGTGTGTGTCAATGTTTCTTAAAAGACGGCAAAACACGACTTATTATAAAAAAAAAATAACCACAACTAAATTGATTAAGACGTTTGTCTTACAAATAAAATAAAAAAAATACGCAATATATAATCGAAACCAAATCCATTATTTTATTTTTTTTACAACACCCCTCACCCACTGTGATTTAGAATCTTCCGAACTGTTGCGCGTGGTCGCAGGCGCGTGTCAGATTTGAATTTTTTTTATTTCCTCCGAAGTTCTTTTCGCTGTTGTTTTTTTTAACGGTCGAAGCGTCGGGTTGTATCTCAGTGACTATACTTCAACGTTACCTCAGTGAATATATTTTCTTAAATATATACGAAAACACACAAAAATTACGTTATTTATTGATTTACAGCGGCACAGTCACCAGAGGAAAATGTCCGCGTCGTCTCCCTCACCTCAGACGGCGGCGGCGCCGCTGGCGGTAGATACGCTTTCGGGCTCCGGCGAGCACCGTCCTTTCGAGCCCGAAGAACACGGACTAGACAGCGGCTTCAGGCTCACGTCCTTTTCCGACCTCAAGGGATGAGGGTGCAAGGTCCCGCAGGAGACACTGCTCAAACTCCTGCGGGTCCTGGAGCCTGATCCCTCGGCCGCCGAGCTGCAAGGTGAGGCGGGGCTGCAGCCGGGCGAAGACGGACACTATCAGCTCGGTGTCTCGCAACATCAACAACACCAACCCACGAACAAGCTCGGTAAGACTTGAGACAAATAAATAAATAAACAAATAAATAAATAAATAAAAATCCATTACTGTGATATCTCTAGTAGCAATCTTTTTTTTTTTTTACCAACAATAAACTAAAAGGCCGCTATTGAAATTGTTAACCTGTGTTGAGAAAGATCGGTTGGACGACAAAGCTAATATAAGGGTGACGTTAATTTTAACACAATTAAATCTTTAATTGAAAACGTAGTGCTGCACAGAGAAAGCGTGGTTTCCATAGATACCTGTATTTTGATATCGTTTTTAGTTTCAGTAATCATTGTTTGAATTACGACGGAAAGTCGTTTTAAAGTTAAATTAAACCGTGTTTTGTTTTTTGTTTTTTTGTCTTTTGACTAACTTCTTAGAAAATAACACTTAAACTGTGTAGTATTTTTGAAATTCCAAAAGGTGTTTTAATAAAAGGCGTTTAACAAAACATTTCTTATATACGCATGAAAATTTAATATTTAGCAATGCCTGTGTTTTTTTTTTTTTTAATCTGGGTTAAAGTTTAACCAACTATGTTGAAATGTGTTCGTCGAGAAGTAGACTTTGAATTCAAGCTTGTGTTGTAATATTGATAAGATTAGGCGTGTGTCCATCATTTACCGCATTAGTATCCTGTTTTAAATACGCAATGATATTGAATGCAAAGATCATTTAAATTCAGGGACGTTGCACAGCAGCCTGATCTGTAACCATGTGGACGAGTTGACCACGCTGGTTTGCAATGCAGGAGGGAGTCACGTGATCGTAATCACGTGTGTTCAGCGCCAGTCGAGCTAATTATTGGTTGCAAGACCCCAAGGCTACAGTGGAATATGAGGCAGACTGGAGCGTATTTAGTCTGTCTCTCTGTGTGTGTTTGTCTGTGGTTCTCACACTGTGTCCTCCCTCTCTTTCTCTTCGCTCTTTCTCTTCTCTCTCTCTCTGTTTGATTCTCTCCTCTCTCTCCTTCACTCTTCTCATCTCTTTTCTCTCTCTCCTCTCCTCTCTCCTTCCCCCCTCTCTCTCTTCTCTTCTCTCTCCTCTCTTCTCTCTCTCCTTCCCCTCTCTCACTCTTCTCTCATCTCCTCTCTGTCCTTTCTCACCTCTCTGTCCTTCCTCTCTCTCTGTCACCGATTCTCTCTTCTCATCTCTCTCCTTCCCCTCTCTCACTCCTCTCTCTCTTCTCTCTGTCCTTCCTATCTCTGTCTCTGTGTTTGATTCTCCTCTCTCTCCTTCCCTCTCTCTCGTCCTTCCTATCTCTGTCTCTGTGTTTGATTCTCCTCTCTCTCTCTCCCCCTCTCTTTCTCCCCCTCTCTCTCAGGGATCGGAATGGACTCCTGTGTGATCCCCTTGCGGCACGGCGGCCTGTCTCTGGTTCAGACCACAGACTTCTTCTACCCCCTGGTGGAGGACCCCTACATGATGGTGAGGGGGGAGTACGGATCACCGGGGGGCTGATGTTGTGCAAGTAGAGGCAGGGGGTACCTATATCGCCTGGAAAGCTTCAGTGAAATATATACTGGATACCTGCTGTACAAGACAGTGTAAGAAGTGCTGTGGCTGAATATGTTTCAAATGTACACCAACACAAATCATTTCAATTTCAAAAACTGAGCACTGCTGTATATATCACAAGCAGCATCAATTACGTGTGCGTTTTCTATTTTATTTCAATTATAAAAACATGATTACTGTTCTATATAACGTATTTTTAAACTACATGTGAATGTTTTATTTCATTTTATATGGGTTACCTGCAAATTTAACAGAATTCAGTCCAATGTAAACTAGTCTCTATGGTCACCAGTAAAATTATGCAAATTAGTTACCGTGGAAGGTTTGAAGGTCAAAATGTACCCTTCGTTCCAGCCCAGATTACAGCAGAGGAACACGTTGGTAGTGAAATTGATTTCATTTACTGGGTTTCTTCTGTGAAACAACAAAGTGGGCTTTTAAATCGTATGTCTTCTATTTCAAGGCAGAATCGACTCTGGTCTGTTAATGTAAATGCAGTCACGGTGCAGAATGACTTGCAGTAGTGTGTCCAGCGTCAGAGGCTTTATTTGTTTCCCTGCGTGTGTTTGTTTGATAGGGGCGCATCGCCTGTGCCAACGTGCTGAGTGACCTGTACGCCATGGGGATCACAGAGTGCGACAACATGCTGATGCTGCTGAGTGTCAGCCAGAGAATGAGCGACAAGGTGAGAGACACAGAGACCACTGACAGACACTGTGACAGAGACAGACTGACACACACACACAATACACAGAGACAGATACACACTGAGACACACGATACACAGAGACACTGCACTGAGACAGAGACAGATGCACACAGACACACTGACACACACAGACACTGTGACAGACAGACTGACACACACACAATACACAGAGACAGATGCACACTGAGACACACGATACACACAGACAGCGATAGATACACACTGACACACACTGAGACAGATACACACTGTCACACACTGAAGACTGACTGACACATACACACTGACACGGAGACAGATACACACTGACACACAGATACACATAGACAGTGACACTGGCACACAGACACTGAGACAGATACGCATGAGATATATAATATATATATATATTATTGTATGTGTGTGTGTATAATATGTACAGTACTGTGCAAAAGTTTTAGGCAGGTGTGAAAAAATGCTGTAAAGTAAGAATGCTTTCAAAAATAGACATGTTAATAGGTTATATTTATCAATTAACTAAATGCAAAGTGAGTGAACAGAAGAAAAATCTAAATCAAATCCATATTTGGTGTGACAACCCTTTGCCTTCAAAACAGCATCAATTCTTCTAGGTACACTTGCACAAAGTCAGGGATTTTGTAGGCATATAGTCAGGTGTATGATTAAACAATTATACCAAACAGGTGCTAATGATCATCAATTCAATATGTAGGTTGAAACAATCATTAACTGAAACAGAAACAGCTGTGTAGGAGGAATAAAACTGGGTGAGGAACAGCCAAACTCAGCTAACAAGATGAGGTTGCTGAAGACAGTTTACTGTCAAAAGTCATACACCATGGCAAGACTGAGCACAGCAACAAGACACAAAGTAGTTATACTGCATCAGCAAGGTCTCTCCCAGGCAGAAATTTCAAGGCAGACAGGGGTTTCCAAATGTGCTGTCCAAGCTCTTTTGAAGAAGCACAAAGAAACGGACAACGTTGAGGACCGTGAGCGCGGTGAGTCGGCCAAGGAAACTTACTGCAGCAGATGAAAGACACATCATGTTTACTTCCCTTCGCAATCGGAAGATGTCCAGCAGTGCCATCAGCTCAGAACTGGCAGAAAACAGTGGGACCCTGGTACACCCATCTACTGTCGGGAGAAGTCTGGTCAGAAGTGGCCTTCATGGAAGACTTGCGGCCAAAAGCCATACCTCTGGCGTGGAAACAAGGCCAGCGACTTAACTATGCACGAAAACACAGGAACTGGGGTGCAGAAAAATGGCAGCAGGTGCTCTGGACTGATGAGTCAAAATTTGAAATATTTGGCTGTAGCAGAAGGCAGTTTGTTCGCGAAGGGCTGGAGAGCGGTAGGCGAATGAGTGTCTGCAGGCAACAGTGAAGCATGGTGGAGGTTCCTTGCAAGTTTGGGGCTGCATTTCTGCAAATGGAGTTGGGAATTTGGTCAGAATTAATGGTCTCCTCAATGCTGAGAAGTACAGGCAGATACTTATCCATCATGCAATACCATCAGGGAGGCATCTGAATGGCCCCAAATTTATTCTGCAGCATGACAGCGACCCCAAACTTACAGCGAAAGTCATTAAGAACTATCTTCAGCGTAAGAAAGAACAAGGAGTCCTGGAAGTGATCGTATGGCCCCACAGAGCCCTGATGCTCAACATCATTGAGTCTGTCTGGGATTACATGAAGAGAGAGAAGCAACTGAGGCTGCCTAAATCCACAGAAGAACTGTGGTTAGTTCTCCAAGATGTTTGGGCCAACCTACCTGCCGAGTTCCTTCAAAAACTGTGTGCAAGTGTACCTAGAAGAATTGATGCTTGATGCTGTTTTGAAAGCAAAGGGTGGTCACACCAAATATTGATTTAATTTAGATTTTTCTTCTGTTCACTCACTTTGCATTTAGTTAATTGATAAATATAATCTATTAACATGTCTATTTTTGAAAGCATTCTTACTTTACAGCATTTTTTCACACCTGCCTAAAACTTTTGCACAGTACTGTATGTATTTACACTGCATCCAGCTGAAGGACTTGCTGTCTGAAACGTTCTGAATTTTCATTATAAATCAGTGTATGTTCTTTTTAAGCTTCACTTCTGTCTTACCTGAACTGACACCCCCTCTCCCCCCAGGAGCGTGAGAAGGTGATGCCGCTGATGATGCGTGGTTTCGGGACGCCCGAGGAGGAGGGGCACCTCGGTGACAGGGGGGCAGACTGTCTTGAACCCCTGGATCATCATCGGGGGGGTCGCCACTGTGGTGTGCCAGGCCAGCGAGTTCATCATGTGAGTCACTCAACCAGATCAACACTCGCACATACCCCAATCACACTGAGGAAGGCACTAGAGCCCAGACGCTGGTCTGCTTGACTCGGTCTCTTCTAGTTTCAATCACACTGATGAAGGCACTAGAGCCCAGACGCTGGTCTGCTTGACTCGGTCTCTTGTAGGTTCCCTAACCCTCCTCTCTCCTCTGCTCTCTGCTCTCTCCTCTCCCAGGCCGGACAGCGCAGTTCCTGGTGATGTGCTGGTCCTCACAAAGCCTCTTGGGACTCAGGTTGCTGTCAACGCTCACCAGTGGATGGACATTGTAAGCAGACTCTCTCCCTTCTGCCTTCTCCCACTGATCAGAGGGGAAAAATAAGTCATTTTAGCAACCTTCAGAGTAGTTTTGAGGGGAGATATGTTATTATTATTATTATTATTTATTTATTTATATATTTTTTAAACTACAGCTATGGCAAAATTTTTGTCTATCACTTAGAATTTTAGGATTGATAATAAAAAATAAACTATGAACATAATTTAGATCTTTTTATTTAACGCCATGTAATCAAAGAGAAACTACAAGTGTCTACCGGAAGCCATAATAGCAGTACAGTAGTAGTTCATGTTAGATTTCGAAGTGAAACGTTTTTAAATGATCAGTATATGGGGAAAACTACAAAGCGGTGTGTAATTCAATATGTTAAGGTAACGTTATTCAGCAGCTTTCATTCGACTTTACGAAGCGAAATGAGTTCATTCTAGAGGGGTGATGCAAAACTTTTGGCCAGAGCAGCATACTGCTGTCTGTCTGTCTGTCTGACTCTGTTTCTCTGTCAGCCGGAGAAGTGGAACAAGATCAAGCTGGTGGTTTCGAAGGAAGATGTGAAGCTGGCGTACCAAGAGGCGATGTACAACATGGCGATGCTTAACAGGACAGGTGAGAGAGGAGAGGGAGTGTTACTCATACTGCTTACACAGCAGTAAGCAGGGATGCAAAGACGACACCCGCTGATCCATTCCTGGTTTCATTGTGAGCTTTTAATAACACACCTGAGCTTGTTACCTAGACACACTGTGGCTTATCAAGCTCATAAAAAAAGCTGGAATGGGTGAACCTGCTATGCAATAGGAGTCTTATTTTCATCCCTGAGTCGATGTACAGTATAGACTAATGTTTCATATTCAATATTCCTTCACATTCTCGCTCTCTGTCTCTCTCAGCGGCTGGTCTGATGCACACCTTCAATGCCCACGCTGCCACTGACATCACAGGGTTCGGGATCCTGGGCCACGCCCAGAACCTGGCGCAGCAGCAGCGCTGCGACGTGGCCTTCGTCATCCACAACCTGCCCATCATCGCCAAGATGGCTGCCATCAGCAAGGCCTGCGGGAGCATGTTTGGATTAGTGCAGGGGAGCTCGGCCGAGACATCGGGTGAGAGAGAGAGAGACACGCACACACTGCCATACCACAACACTCTCAGTATAATGTTATGCCTTCTCTGTCTCTCTCTCCTTCTCTCTCTCCTTCTCTCTCCTCTCCCTCTGTCTCTGTCTGTCTCTCTCATTGTATTGTAATATCTCCTCTCTGTATTGTAATGTCTCTCCCTCTTTCTCTCCTCTCATCTCTCTCAGGAGGTCTGCTGGTCTGCCTGCCCCGGGAGCAGGCGGCTCGGTTCTGTGCTGAGATCAAGTCCCCCAAGTACGGAGAGGGTCACCAGGCCTGGATCATCGGCATCGTGGAGAAGGGGAACCGCAGCGCCCGCATCATCGACAAGCCCCGAATCATCGAGGTGACCCCCCGGGGGGCAGGGGCAGGGGGGCAGGAGGGCACCCCACCACCCCAGCCCTGAGGCACTGGCATAGAGACACACACACATCCAGCACTGAGACACTGGCATAGAGACACACACACACACCCAGCACTGAGACACTGGCATAGAGACACACACACACACCCAGCACTGAGACACTGGCATAGAGACACACACACACACCCAGCACTGAGACACTGGCATAGAGACACACACACACACACACCCAGCACTGAGACACTGGCATAGAGACACACACACACACCCAGCACTGAGACACTGGCATAGAGACACACACACACACACCCAGCACTGAGACACTCGCATGCACACAGCCCTGAGACACAGAGAGAGACAGACACACACACAGACTGATTCACAACCCAGACTCCAGTTTAATAGCCTGTGCTGTTTTGCCAGCTGCTTCTTCTATATCTTTCTTCTTGACATGTAATTTCTTGATAAATTTTTCCGCCCCTCATTTTTCCACCCTGTTCAGCCTTCAGGGTTGAGAGCAACAGACCAAAAATTCTTCCTCTTTCTCGGTGGGAGGGAAGATGAGGGGGGGGGGAGGGGGTTGAGGAGGCGAGCGACACTTTCAGCTGCGAAACGCAGGATTTAAACCGAATCTCTAACTGTCAAACCCTAATCCACAGTGCTGCATTAGAAACGCATTAAAAGAAACCTAATCAGCTGCTGGGAGCCGGCTGAGCTCTGAGGGGCTGAACGGACGTCCTCTCTCTGACGGCTGTGTCTCCCTTCACATTGCCTGTACACTGCAACGTCTTTCTGAATGTGAATCAAAGTCTTTTGAGAACGAGTTGACTTGAATTTTATTAGATTGAATTTAGTGAAAGGAGGAGGAGGAGGTTGAGATAGAGCTCTGTGTGTGTAAAATATATTGTTAGTGTCTTAACATGTACCCCTAACACTGCACTGATCTCAATGTGTGTCCTTCATAACTACCTACATACCCTTAAAAGAAGTGTGCCCCTCTGGTCATCTAAGCTCATTTGCAATCCCTTTTATTATTACTGCAACGTGTACAGTTACATATTTCCAATAATGTGTTTTGATTGTGTGAAACGTTTGGGAGCAGGTTGATATTCGGCTCGTTGGACAGGGAAGGGGAGAAGGTTTTTAAGGGCGTTTCAAACTGTGTCTTATCGACTCTATTCTGTGTCTTAAACCTGAAGTTGACGTGATACCTTTTAAGCTTCAGTATGCGGGCGCCATTTTGGATCCCCGGTAGCCGGCTATAGAGTAAGAAAGTGTGGAAACTGAGGAGCCAAGATGGCAGCTGTTAGCTGTGATGTTTGTTCAAATTGACTGGAGAGATGGACAATAGACAATGAAGGCGTAAATGAGTGAATTGTATCCTTTTTTTTTACTTGATTGGGGGAAAGTCATGTAAAAACAATGTCGCAATTATAATTCGATTTATCCGAACAGCTCCAGTCACAATCAGTTTGAGTAGAAGTTTTATTGTACTTTTTGTTATAAAGCTGGACAAATCAATCAGAATTTTTTTTTTTTTTTTTCCAGCCCTGGTTTTCTGTTGATATTCCCAGATAGAATCAAAGCACTGGTGTATAACTGTTTATACTGGTTTATAATGGTCATACTGGTCAGTTTTAAAGGAATTCAGTCAATTGGCTGTTGTGTCTGTATCTTTAGAAACCAGTATGTACCTACGTTTCCCAGTACTTCTCTTACCACCTGTCTCTGTGTTACCCTTTTATTTAATGTGAAACTAAACCAAGCAATTGAATGTAGTTACTGCATCAACAGCACAAAAAAAAGTTATGCAAGGTTAATTCTTGACTAGTTGGTGGTGTGTGTGGTTATTTTTTATATTTTCTTTTGTAAATCAGAAAATGTGACCGCTCTGTCTAACAGATCGTCTCCAAATTGAATAATAATAATTATTGGGTAATATAAGCTTTTGAATTAAGGGTCGCAATTTTTTTCAGGGTTTATTTTTAACCAGTGTCCAAAATTCTATTGTGTAAGTGTTCTCTTTTAGAGGAACATGTTTTGATTTTGAAGTGTTCGTTTTCTCAGTTCCACGTCTGATCTGCACTTGCTGTTCCGAGCTCCAATGTAAAAGGAGGCCTGTCTATCATGGCACTGCTAAACGGGAGCAATTCATTTTGGTACTTTGTAATAATACTATCCATCCCTGATATCTACAGTACAAATCTGTTTGTCTTTTTTTTGCTGGTATCGTTGTGCTGCTGAATTATCGATTTAATTAATAAAAGGTGAAGATAAGAGATTGTACATTTTCATAAATATGAGCTTTATTTTCCTTTTTACATTTTTTGGGTGTAAAAAGGGATGTGCTTTTAAAATGAAATCTAACTCGTAAAAAACAAAAAAAAGTGGTTTCATAAACTTTTAGACCTTTGCTGGTTTTTGGAACAAGAATTGAGCAGCTTGTCCCAAAACCACAAGGAATCTGTCGTTGTGAAACCGAGGCTTCTGATTGGCTAATCCGCCTGTCAAGTGCTCTCACCCCTGCTAATGACGCTCCTCCCTGAAAACCCTGATGCCAGGGGTGGGCGGGGCTGAAATGCACCCAGGGGGCGGGGCGCTGGCTGAGCTGAGCCAATCAGAAGCCTCCCATTGCTTGTAACCACCAAAAACCATGTTCTGAATAAAAACAAAATATTAGTTTCTTTAAATAAACCATGTTTGTTGTGATTTTATTATATATTGATAAACATCAACAATTCCTGTACATCTTCTCCTGTGTGGTGATGGCATCCCCAGCATTAAAACGCACAGAGGAGTGCTAATGTTAGACAAAGAGAATTGGACAAACTGAACAATAATTAATCCGAAGCTTTCAAGACCTCAAAGGTGAAAGTAGAGTTGATTATATGACCTATTAGCACTGAGCGTGATTAATAAAAAAACAGATTTAAATACCTTAATATCAGCGTTTTGGTTTTTATTTAGATTGAGTTATATGTTTTAATAAGTGTCGGGTGTCTCCCCTCTGATCATCTTGAGATTCATTCTCTTGCACTCTTTGTATGACAGACACAGCAAACCGCGCAAGAGAGTGAATCTCAACGCGATCAGAGAGGAGACACCCGACACTTAGAAACATATGAGACACAGACACACCACAGATTAGCTGATATAAAACTGAGGGAGGAGGGAGGGTCTGTCACACAGAGACGAGAGAATGAAACACACTCTCAACGCAATCAGAGGGGAGACTTGACTGTGCTGTAGCTTTAACGTCTGTCCCTGATTCTGATCTGCATTGCGAGAAGGTTGAGGTATTGTCTAGTTTTTTATTAAATGAACCACATACAAGCCAGCGGGAGTCTTGAGTTATCAGTTTAATAGCGGGTGTGTTGTTGTGTTTGTGTATTGCAGCGTTAAGACTAAAGTCATTTGTGTGACTAACAGACAGAAAGAGAGAGAGAGAGAGAGATGTGGTATTTAGAAACACAGATCCAGTGTTGAAGCATTGATACTGGCTTCTGAAACAGTCGTTTTAGATTACATTTGAGACACGGGGGTGTGTGGAAAGTGAGGGGTGTTGAATCGTTGGTGGAGGAGGAGGAGGAGGGGGTGCGTGGGTCTCTGCAGCCCTTCTCTTCCCTCTTGGTCCTGCCTCAGGATCTCTCCCAGCATGCCCTGCAGGCTGCGCAGCCCGAGCAGTAACCCTGCGTCCGAACCTCCGTGAGTCACGCCGTCGTGAGACGAGAAGAGAGGAGAGGAGGTGTGAGCGAAGTCTATGAGACGCACATCGAACCTGACACTGTCCACCAAGCAGGGCTGGAGAGAGAGAGAGAGAGGAGGTGTGGCGAAGTCTATGAGACGCACATCGAACCTGACTGTCCACGAGCAGGGCTGGAGAGAGAGAGAGAGGAGGTGTGAGCGAAGTCTATGAGACGCACATTGAACCTGACACTGTCCACCAAGCAGGGCTGGAGAGAGAGAGAGGAGAGGAGGTGTGAGCGAAGTCTATGAGACGCACATCAAACCTGACACTGTCCACCAAGCAGGGCTGGAGAGAGAGAGAGAGAGAGGAGAGGAGGTGTGAGCGAAGTCTATGAGACGCACATCAAACCTGACACTGTCCACCAAGCAGGGCTGGAGAGAGAGAGAGAGAGGAGAGGAGGTGTGAGCGAAGTCTATGAGACGCACATCGAACCTGACTGTCCACCGAGCAGGGCTGGAGAGAGAGAGAGAGAGGAGGTGTGAGCGAAGTCTATGAGACGCACATCGAACCTGACACTGTCCACCAAGCAGGGCTGGAGAGAGAGGAGGTGTGAGCGAAGTCTATGAGACGCACATTGAACCTGACACTGTCCACCAAGCAGGGCTGGAGAGAGAGAGAGGAGAGGAGGTGTGAGCGAAGTCTATGAGACGCACATCGAACCTGACACTGTCCACCAAGCAGGGCTGGAGAGAGAGAGAGAGGAGAGGAGGTGTGAGCGAAGTCTATGAGATGCACATCGAACCTGACACTGTCCACCAAGCAGGGCTGGAGAGAGAGAGAGGAGAGGAGGTGTGAGCGAAGTCTATGAGACGCACATCGAACCTGACTGTCCCCTGAGCAGGGCTGGAGAGAGAGAGGAGAGGAGGTGTGAAGTCTATGAGACGACATCGAACCTGACTGTCCCCGAGCAGGGCTGGAGAGAGAGAGAGGAGAGGAGGTGTGAGCGAAGTCTATGAGACGCACATCGAACCTGACTGTCCCCCGAGCAGGGCTGGAGAGAGAGAGAGAGAGGAGAGGAGGTGTGAGCGAAGTCTATGAGATGCACATCGAACCTGACTGTCCCCCGAGCAGGGCTGGAGAGAGAGAGAGAGGAGAGGAGGTGTGAGCGAAGTCTATGAGACGCACATCGAACCTGACTGTCCCCCGAGCAGGGCTGGAGAGAGAGAGAGGATTTGGTTTGGCAGCTCACAGATGACAAGGCAAACCTTTAAAGAAACTTAAGTCAAGCCAACAACACTATTACAGGCTCGTAATTTCGGTTTCCTTTATTAACAAGGCAAAAAAAGTCAATATTAAATAAACAAGCAGTTTTGATTGCCTGGGCCTTACCTCTGCCCCTTCGTAGAGGATAAGCAGGGAGCTGGAGTAGAAGCGATACCCCTTCTGCCTCGCCACAATCTCCCTCAGCTCCCCCAGCCTCGTCAGGACCCCCGCAATGACCCCACGCCTCAGCCACGCCCCACTGTGGAAGAACTGCCCCAGGACCCCCGACAGCCCTCCATGAGACAGGCTGCGCCCCAGATACTTATTGAGAAAAATCATCTGATCAGAATCCAGCTGAAACACCTGAGGAGAGAGGAGAGTCAGTGTGTGTAAGTGTGTGTCTCATCATAGTATCTGTGTGTGTGTGTGTGTGTGTCTCATCATAGTATCTCAGTGTGTGTGTGTGTGTAAGTGTGTGTCCCATCATAGTATCTCAGGGTTTCTCTCTGTCCCAGTGTGTCTCTCTCTGTGTGTATCTTTGTGTGTGTCTCTCTGTGTAGCTCAGTGTCTCAGTGTGTGTATCTCTCTCTGTGTGTCTCTGTGTCTCTGCATGCCGCACACTCTCATCCCCAGCTCTCTCTCTGTGTGTCTCTCAGCCCCTCTCACCTGCATGCCGCACACTCTCATCCCAGCTCTCTCTCAGTGTGTCTCTCAGCCCCTCTCACCTGCATGCCGCACACTCTCATCCCCAGCTCTCTCTCAGTGTGTCTCTCAGCCCCTCTCACCTGCATGCCGCACACTCTCATCCCCAGCTCTCTCTCAGTGTGTCTCTCAGCCCCTCTCACCTGCATGCCGCACACTCTCATCCCCAGCTCTGCCGAGGTGCTCTGCTCGCACTTCTTGCTTTGGCTCCTCTGCTTCTCCAGACTCGCCCCCTCGCCGTGCTGCCGGCACCCCAGCTTCACATCCAGAACGCAGGGGAGCCTGAACCCCTGAGTCAGGTCCTCCAGGAGGAGAAACTCTACAGAGATGGGGAGAGTGAGCGAGACAAGAGAGACTGACAGACACACAGCTTCTGTGCATTGAGTAATACCCACCCTCTCCCTCTCTCACCTCTCTCCCCCTCCTCTCTCAGTCGCTCCACCCTGTACTGGTACAGCCTCCTTGCCCAGGGGTTGAGCTGTGCCAGCAGGTCCTGGGTTCGAGGTGGGCAGCCCGAGAGAGGCAGCCGCAGCATGTAGGGCTGCTTCAGAGCTTCCAGAGTCTCGTCACGACTGCAGAGTCAAGCAGGGAAGAGTAGAGGATATACTGAGACACACACTGAGATACACACTGAGATACACACTGAGACACACACTGAGACACACACTGAGATACACACTGACACACTGAGATACACACTGAGACACACACTGAGATACACACTGAGATACACTGAGATACACACTGAGACACTGAGACACACACTGAGATACACTGAGACACACACTGAGATGCTGAGATACACACTGAGATACACTGAGATACACTGAGACACACACTGAGATACACTGAGATACACTGAGACACACACTGAGATACACACTGAGATACACACTGAGATACACTGAGATACACACTGAGACACACTGAGATACACACACTGAGACACACACTGAGATACACACTGAGACACACACTGAGACACACTGAGATACACACTGAGACACACACTGAGATACACTGAGACACACACTGAGACACTGAGATACACACTGAGATACACGCTGAGACACACACTGTGAGATACACTGAGATACACTGAGATACACTGAGATACACACTGAGATACACTGAGATACACACACTGAGACACACTGAGATACACACTGAGACACAGATACAGTGAGACACACTGAGATACACACTGAGACATAGAGATACACTGAGACACAGATACACACTGAGATACACAGTGAGATACACACACTGAGATACACAGTGAGATACACACTGAGATACACAGTGAGATACACACTGAGACACTGAGATACACTGAGATATATTGAGATACAGTGAGGCACGCACACAGTGTATTCCCAGACGTTAAGACTGTATGCGGCGTGGGGGGTGGCACAGATACTCACATTTTGGGGCTCCCTGCACTATCTCCGACCCTCTCCCCCTCTCTCCCCCAGGAAGTGCCTCTGTTCCTCTTGGGGCAGCACACCCCTGCCACAGAGACATGGTTCGTTCCAGCCGGGTGGGCGATCAATAGGATCGAACCTGTCTTGGACTGTTCCACTCTGACCAAGACCACACCTGTAGGGGGGGGGAGAGGATGCAGAAAACACTTTGTATTAGTCTCAGTGTGTGTCTTACTGGCCCAATATGTGTGTGTCTCAGTGTGTGTCTGTGTCTCAGTGTGTCTCTCAGTGTATCTCTGTGTCTCAGTGTGTCTCAGTGTGTGTATGCCTGTCTCAGTGTGTCTCAGTGTGTGCGTGTGTCTCGGTGTCTCGTTGCATTGAAGGCTGGGGTTAGGCTCCCCCTGGTACTGCAGCACACAGCTCCCCCTGGTGCCTCACCTCGGTACTGCGGTGTGAACGGTCTCAGCTCGGCCGGCAGGCTGTGGTACACGTCGTGCTCACGGCGGATCAGCACTTTGCACACGGTCCCTGAGTCGAAGCGCAGGATGCAGCTGTGCCCGCCCACCTGGTGCACGAACGGCTCCAGAGCCACGCCCCTCGGGTCCGGACCGGGCCGCGTCATGAAGTACTGGAGCGCCGGACCCATAGCGGACTGGACTGAGGAGAGAGAGGAGCTGCGGTCCTCAGTTTGCACTGGATTTGTTCAATTTTTAACTATCCTTACAAAAGAGTCCCACAGTAAAAGCACAGTGTAAAAAAGCACAGAGAGGTCTGGTAAAGCATAGGGAAGCATTGTAAAGCACAGAGAGGTCTGGTAAAGCATAGGGAAGCATTGTAAAGCACAGAGAGGTGTGGTAAAGCATAGGGAAGCATTGTAAAGCACAGAGAGGTCTGGTAAAGCATAGGGAAGCATTGTAAAGCACAGAGAGGTCTGGTAAAGCATAGGAAGCATTGTAAAGCACAGAGAGGTCTGGTAAAGCATAGGGAAGCATTGTAAAGCACAGAGAGGTCTGGTAAAGCATAGGGAAGCATTGTAAAGCACAGAGAGGTGTGGTAAAGCATAGGGAAGCATTGTAAAGCACAGAGAGGTCTGGTAAAGCATAGGGAAGCATTGTAAAGCACAGAGAGGTCTGGTAAAGCATAGGGAAGCATTGTAAAGCACAGAGAGGTCTGGTAAAGCATAGGGAAGCATTGTAAAGCACAGAGAGGTCTGGTAAAGCATAGGGAAGCATTGTAAAGCACAGAGAGGTCTGGTGAAGCATAGGGAAGCATTGTAAAGTACAGAGAGGTCTGGTAAAGCATAGGGAAGCATTGTAAAGCACAGAGAGGTCTGGTAAAGCATAGGGAAGCATTGTAAAGCACAGAGAGGTCTGGTAAAGCATATTAAAAAAAACATAGCAAACCAGACTAAACGTTAATAAATGCAGTACATACTACAGTATAGCCAAGAGAAACGAAAGGGTGACACAGCAATACGGTCTCCGGTCTAGACGGGGTTAGACAGACAGATATGAGCGCCGTTACAACGAGTCACCTGCGCCAGTAATGTAAACACAGACCCGCACATCTGCATTCATCCAATTGCGGTAGAGTCACGTTACCTCACTCCCTGCCAAAAACACAAGCCGTCCTGCGTTTTATTTTAATCACGATACTACTGTACAGGCAGTTTACCAGTCGCGAATTAAACACAACCAAATACAATCATATATAACCAAATACAATCATATATATATATATATATATATATATATATATATATATATATATATATATATATATATATATATATATATATATATATAAATGCGAGGCGAGAGACAGCAGGCTTACCGTGTCGAGCGGTGTGAGTCCCAAGAAGCCGCTCGCTTGATCTATACTACAGTCCTGTAACCTTCTGTATCCGAAAGGGTTATTTTTTAAAAAATTTTATTGTAATTATTTTGACTTCTGTGTGATTATTTATTTTAAATCGCCTTTTATTGTTACTTTGTTATCAGATATAGTAGCTGGCTTGTTATTATTATTATTATTATTATTATTATTATTATTATTATTATTATTATTATTATTATTATTATATATTTATTTCATTTTAAACCCGCAGTGTTCAGCCACATTGCCCGGCGTCTTGTCTGAATTTGGTTTCAAGGGCGTAGGTGACTGAAGTACGGATTTGCGGCCCCTATTGGTCACTTTTATGCATTGCAGCTTTTTTAAAAAATCCATCAGTTTAGATCAGATTTTTTTTTTTTTAATGTTTTGATCGAAGCAATACTGCGACTGACCACAGCATAAAAACATGGCGTTTATGAACAAGTTTCTAACAATATTAAATACGCGTATTATCAATATATCAATGCCATATAAAATACATAAATAAAATATACAACGTGTATTAGAATCTGTCACCTTATTGAAGTTTGTAATAATAAAACCTTCATATTCTTGCATAGGGTGAAAAATATTTCAGCTGTAGTGCCGCGGTTTGTCCACACGGTGGCACGATTGTATTAAAAATGCTATTGCTATTTTATAAACCAGTTTAGTTTCCAGTCAGAAACCAGTACTGGCGTCTCAGATTCCCAGTTCTCTTACTGGTGACCAGTTGCTGTGATTTAGTTGAAGCATGAAGGGTTAACTGGAGGGGGTTAGGGTTGCAGTTAGTTTTTAATTGATGTACTATTACAATAAAATGAATTATGTGATGTCATTAACAAGATACAGTCCTGGAGTGTATCCTTTATATATATATGTGCGTGTGTGCGTGTTAGTAAATTATCCAAGATGTCTTAAATCCCTGTAATTAACGTTTATTTTCAAAAGACCAAAAACAGAACCCGTTTTTAATTAAGCATTTATTGTATTTTTATATTATTATATACAGTATATAAAAATACTTAACAGAGTTACACACAGAGAGTCAACCCTAAATACACAATACATCGCTGGGACAGCCTTAGCTTGAAATATCTCTTCAAGATCATTTAACAAGTCTGACCCAGGGATGGGAATCAGACTCCTATTGCACAGCAGTGTCATCCAGTCCAGGTTTTACTACCAGCTTGATCAGCCCCCAGTGTGTCTAGCTAACAAGCTCAGGTGTGTCTGATTATTAAACTCCCAGTGAAACCAGGACCGGATCACACTGCTGTGCAGCGGGAGTCTGATTCCCAGCCCTATGTGTTAAGGCCACAGTGTGTTCCCCACTGTGGCGCGGTTCAGTTCTGTTGGGTCTCGGAAGGTCCGAACGCCTGCATGGTTTCCAGAACCAGCGCCAGGTGATCCAGGAAGGAGCCGACCGACACACGCAGGATCCGGGCCTCTTCAGCGCACCAGAACCTGAACAGAACCACAAGCACAGACAGGTAGAACCAGTCACAACTCAGCGAAATCTATTAGTATTATTATTATTAATATTGAAATGATCAGGAGCCAGGAGTTTGAGCAGGGTTAGAAACTCACACTAGCCCTGCTGCTGCTGCTGCACCCAGTCCTGGGGTTCAGAACTCCCCTCAATGAAGTCTAGTATTATTATTATTAATATTGAAATGATCAGGAGCCAGGAGTTTGAGCAGGGTTACAAACTCACACTAGCCCTGCTGCTGCTGCTGCTGCTGCACCCAGTCCTGGGGTTCAGAGCTCCCCTCAATGAAGTCTAGTATTATTATTATTAATATTGAAATGATCAGGAGCCAGGAGTTTGAGCAGGGTTACAAACTCACACTAGCCCTGCTGCTGCTGCTGCTGCACCCAGTCCTGGGGTTCAGAGCTCCCTCAATGAAGTCTAGTATTATTATTATTAATATTGAAATGATCAGGAGCCAGGAGTTTGAGCAGGGTTACAAACTCACACTAGCCCTGCTGCTGCTGCTGCTGCACCCAGTCCTGGGGTTCAGAGCTCCCTCAATGAAGTCTAGTATTATTATTATTAATATTGAAATGATCAGGAGCCAGGAGTTTGAGCAGGGTTACAAACTCACACTAGCCCTGCTGCTGCTGCTGCTGCACCCAGTCCTGGGGTTCAGAGCTCCCTCAATGAAGTCTAGTATTATTATTATTAATATTGAAATGATCAGGAGCCAGGAGTTTGAGCAGGGTTACAAACTCACACTAGCCCTGCTGCTGCTGCTGCTGCTGCACCCAGTCCTGGGGTTCAGAGCTCCCTCAATGAAGTCTAGTATTATTATTATTAATATTGAAATGATCAGGAGCCAGGAGTTTGAGCAGGGTTACAAACTCACACTAGCCCTGCTGCTGCTGCTGCTGCACCCAGTCCTGGGGTTCAGAGCTCCCTCAATGAAGTCTAGTATTATTATTATTAATATTGAAATGATCAGGAGCCAGGAGTTTGAGCAGGGTTACAAACTCACACTAGCCCTGCTGCTGCTGCTGCTGCTGCTGCACCCAGTCCTGGGGTTCAGAGCTCCCTCAATGAAGTCTAGTATTATTATTATTAATATTGAAATGATCAGGAGCCAGGAGTTTGAGCAGGGTTACAAACTCACACTAGCCCTGCTGCTGCTGCTGCTGCTGCTGCACCCAGTCCTGGGGTTCAGAGCTCCCTCAATGAAGTCTAGTATTATTATTATTAATATTGAAATGATCAGGAGCCAGGAGTTTGAGCAGGGTTACAAACTCACACTAGCCCTGCTGCTGCTGCTGCTGCTGCACCCAGTCCTGGGGTTCAGAGCTCCCCTCAATGAAGTCTAGTATTATTATTATTAATATTGAAATGATCAGGAGCCAGGAGTTTGAGCAGGGTTACAAACTCTCACTAGCCCAGCTGCTGCTGCACCCAGTCCTGGGTTATCGAAAAATACAGCAAACACTGACACAGCAACCATGCATTTTGCTGTAGAGCTGGAACGTCTTAAGAATACAAATAATAATTGAAGCTGACATACACGTTGAGGCTGTTGTCCGTTACCCGGAGTTCTTTGCTGATACCCCCTTTCCTCGGTTCCGCATCCGGCGCCAGGGATCCGTGAGCGATTTGGGCCAAGCGGTTCGACGGAAACGGAACCGACAGTTCACTATAGAAGTCCAGTTAAGAAGCAAATAACGTTAATTTCTACTGAACAGCGAACTGCTGGTCGAATATGACACACACCTCAAGGGGGAAAGCGTGTTTGAAAACAGACAAGATGTTTATAGATTTCTGACGACACGGTAACCACGCCCAGTTATTTATCATATTTAAATATATCATATTTAATATTGTACCGATGTATTTGTTTTCAATTTTCCCTTGATAAGCAATACCAATTCGCATATTAAACTGTATATGCATCATGTCTGCCGATTTCTGGCGCGCTTTTTTTTTTTCTTCACAATAACAGATGGCAAATATTATTGGTTACGAATTGATTTTTGTTTTTTCGTTCCTGATCGTTAAAATAAGGATACAAGTGCAAGGTTTCTGAAAGCTTTACTTCTCCGCTGGTAACCGCCATGATGAATACTGACGTCCGGTAAATTCAGAACGAGAATTTCGCCAATATTATTTTACAGTTAAATAAATACATAGAAAATAACACATAATAAAATACACTGGATTTTTTTTATTATCTGTTTTTTTTTTCTTCTTTTCTTTTTTTAAACTCATTAAAACCCGATGGGGATTGTAAACGGTCAAGTAAATATATTCGGCAGATTCGACACGTCGTAGATTGGCATTGTGGGAACTGTAGTTTTCTTGTCCTTCTATATGTAGATCCGCTCCACTGAACTACAACTCGCAGCGTTGCGGGAGATGAAGTCCTGTTTAAAAACTACAACTCGCTCAAAAGCGACAAAGTGACAGTTGGAGAAAGAGGCGGGAGAACGCGGCTGGGTGTGCCTCGGTGCTCGTGGGTCCCGCCTCTCGAGCGAGCGAAAAAATCATTCAACGGCATACATTTATTTTTCCAGAACAATTAACGAAAACAGTTCAGTAAAAAACAGTTCAGTTAATTAAAAATGTTATTATTATACATACATACATACATTAAAAAAAAATAACAATAATAAATTAATAGCTAGACAGACAGACCGAGGCTGTGTGTCCCAGTATCTTCCAGTATATCCCAGTGTCAAATGGAGGTCCTTTTTCCCAGTGAATTGGGTGTCTCTTGAAGTGCAGGTCAGAGATTTATTTTATTTTATTTTATTTTTTTCTTGTTAATAATATAACAGCTGTAATATAAGTAGGGTTTCGGATTTTGGGTTTAACCTCGACTTTTCTTCTCTCCTTTAATAATAGGCTACCTATCCATTCGCGTTAGAAGTAAAATTGATATAATTTACGTTTATATATATATATATATATATATATATATATATATATATATATATATATATATATATATATATTAAAACAACCATCTGTTGTGTAATGATTGTGTATCCAGGCGCTGTCAAATACTTCCTTTCACACAATGATTTGAACTTTTTTAAGCATTTCATATTTTACTACACCAAAAAGCTGAAAAAAAAGGCATAGCAATTTTGTGTATTTTGTTTTTTTTAAAGACTTTTAAAAACTTTAAAAGAACCTTTAAAGTTGCGGGGCCCAGGGAGGGTGGCTCTCCGGGCGGCCCTGCCTGTATTAATGTTGATACAGTTAGGCATAGCGATTGTAATAAAGCGTGTCAAATACTTTATTTTTTTTTCATTATAGCTTTGGTTAACAGTAGTGGCTTTTTTTCACACGTTGCGGTTAAAAAAAAAACTTATTTTAAACTCATTAAAGCGCGAATCCGTCCAGCGCGTGACAGTTTCAAAAAGAGGCGGGAAAACGCGGGTGCCAAAGCTGTGCTCGTGCGAGTGAGAGAGCTTGAGTGAAAAAAATTAACGGTTATTAAAATATCTACATATCAAAACAATTAATGGAAAAAAAATTAAAAAGTTATGTAAAATAATTCGGTTCTTTAATAAATAACAAACAAATAATATAAATATATAATTTATTTTAAAGTTATAAGATAAAGATGGACAATGAGAGAGACAGACAGACAGACCGAGGCTGTGTCTCCCAGTGTCTCCCAGTATCAAAATGGAGGTCTGTTCCCAGTGAAGGCTGGCTTCTGAAGTGCAGGTCGGAGATGTCTCCATATTTTTCTTATTAATAATAAGAACAGGTGTAATATAAGTCACCCTTTCCATTTGTAGTATATATGTGCAAAACCGCTTATCCAATTGCGAAGAAACTTGATATTAAAATAATTTAAATTATTTCCCACACGTTTTTGACAGTATTTGATTCTAAGGGTGTCTGTTTGTCCCCACTGTCTGTATGTCACACGCTTCATTTGTGTATATATCTGCAGAAAGGCTTTACATTTTCATGACACTTGGTATTAATATTATTTAGCATAAGATATTGATAATATCAGATTTATTTTAAACTCATTAAAGCCTGCTGGAGATTGTAAATAGCTTAATACATTAGACAGATTGGACATGTTGTAGGTTGGCACCTCCCGTTGCATTGTGGGAGTTGTGGTTTTTCTTTGAATTTTTTTTTTTTTTTTAAACTACAAATCCCTCAAAAGCGACAAAGTGACTGTTTCAGAAAGAGAGCGGTGAGCGAGTGAAAGAAATCATTGTTAAAAACGTCGCCTGTCGATCAGCTTAACCTCCAAAGCTAAATAAACCTCATTAATTAATTACTAAGCGTGTCACTTGTTGTTTTTTTTTTGGAGAAACTTAAGTCGGCTTCAGGTATTGTTTGCTTTGTATTGAAAAACAATGAGTTTAAAAAAAAAAAATTGTGTATCTATATGCTTATGTCACAATACATATCGCGATATGCAGGTCCTGATACGATATGCACCGCGATACACGCGATGGTCTTGTTGTACCGCTTGCATGGTGCACAAGAAGATCAAAATGATCATTTAATTGATGGACTTTTTTTATTTTTATGAGACAAAAAAAAAAATGAAGAGAGACTTTATTTAAATAAAAGATACACATGTATTAATTTTTTCTTTTTTTTTTTTATTATTGTCTAGAGACACAGTAGGAGACAGAACATCCTGCTCCCTGATAGCAAGTCAGTGTGTTACATGAGAATTTATACACAGACAGATACACACACACAGATAGACAGATACAGACACGCGCACAGATACACAGGCACACACACAGATAGACACGCGCACACACAAATGCTCCACCCAGTCATTCAACACACACAAATTATCTGTATTTGATCAATTATTTCATAGCATGTCCTCATACAGCAAGCTTATACGTTTTTTAATTAGCAAGCTTATACGTTTTTAATTTCAACCCCAAAAACAACAATAATACAATGAATAACACTAATAATAATAATAATAATGATAATGATAACTCTGTCATGCTGGTATTTATTATCAGCAAATCCCACAGATTCTCTGTAGCCAGTGTATAAGCAGCAATGATCACAATGGTTATAGGAAATAAAAATTAACAATGATATAATGTGTCTGTCGATTTTGTCAGTAGCCCACCCCCACCCCCCATTTTAAAATATGCCCCCCTCCTGTACCATTCCCACCCTCCAATAAGATACTAATGTTATTAATCTGTGTTACAGTAATAGGCATTATTCATATCCTTCATGTAGAATTACAAGGCCGTGTGCTAATGTTCCCCTCTTTCCACTCCCCTCTCCAACCCCCCCCCTCTCCATCCACTCCCCGTCTCCTCTCACTGTATGCAGTCTCTCTACCCCTCACTCCCCACTCTCTCCCTCACTGTATGCAGTCTCTCTACCCCTCACTCCCCCTCACTGTATGCAGTCTCTCTACCCCCTCACTCCCCCCCTCACTGTATGCAGTCTCTCTACCCCCTCACTCTCCACTCTCTCCCTCACTGTATGCAGTCTCTCTACCCCCTCACTCTCCACTCTCTCCCTCACTGTATGCAGTCTCTCTACTCCCTCACTCCCCCCCCTCACTGTATGCAGTCTCTCTACCCCTCACTCCCCCCCTCTCACTGTATGCAGTCCCTCTACCCCCTCACTCCCCAGTCTCACTGTATGCAGTCCCTCTACCCCCTCACTCCCCAGTCTCACTGTATGCAGTCCATCACATGTATTTGCAGTGTGTCCATGTCTGGTGCTTGGTATTGGCACTTGGGGCACCGGTAGTCCGGCTGCTCCTCTGTGTAGCTGTGCCTCCGGCCGCCTCCCTCCTGAGCCGGGCTGAAAGGGACTGTCGCTCCCCCGGTCATCGGGGCAAAGGCAGCTGGGAGAGAGATCCATACAATTCGTAATCAATTAATAAATCAATAAAAGATTTGTGTTTGTGTTTCACTGGGCTTTATTACACTTTGCCGTGATTTCTTACACTGCATTTACCATAGTTCGCCCTGGGAAACATGTATAAGGGTTAGTTTACCGCGGTTTGTTTTTAAACATGCGTTACCAGACCTCTCTGTGCTTTACAATGCTTCCCTATGCTTTACCATGCCTCACTGTGTTTTACAATGCTTCCCTATGCTTTACCAGACCTCTCTGTGCTTTACAATGCTTCCCTATGCTTTACCAGACCTCTCTGTGCTTTACAATGCTTCCCTATGCTTTACCATACCTCTCTGTGCTTTACAATGCTTACCTATGCTTTACCATGCCTCTCTGTGCTTTACAATGCTTCCCTATGCTTTACCAGACCTCTCTGTGCTTTACAATGCTTCCCTATGCTTTACCAGACCTCTCTGTGCTTTACAATGCTTCCCTATGCTTTACCACACCTCTCTGTGCTTTACAATGCTTCCCTATGCTTTACCAGACCTCTCTGTGCTTTACAATGCTTCCCTATGCTTTACCATACCTCTCTGTGCTTTACAATGCTTACCTATGCTTTACCATGCCTCTCTGTGCTTTACAATGCTTCCCTATGCTTTACCAGACCTCTCTGTGCTTTACAATGCTTCCCTATGCTTTACCAGACCTCTCTGTGCTTTACAATGCTTCCCTATGCTTTACCAGACCTCTCTGTGCTTTACAATGCTTCCCTATGCTTTACCAGACCTCTCTGTGCTTTACAATGCTTCCCTATGCTTTACCAGACCTCTCTGTGCTTTACAATGCTTCCCTATGCTTTACCATGCCTCACTGTGTTTTACAATGCTTCCCTATGCTTTACCAGACCTCTCTGTGTTTTACAATGCTTCCCTATGCTTTACCAGACCTCTCTGTGCTTTACAATGCTTCCCTATGCTTTACCAGACCTCTCTGTGTTTTACAATGCTTCCCTATGCTTTACCAGACCTCTCTGTGCTTTACAATGCTTCCCTATGCTTTACCAGACCTCTCTGTGCTTTACAATGCTTCCCTATGCTTTACCAGACCTCTCTGTGCTTTACAATGCTTCCCTATGCTTTACCAGACCTCTCTGTGCTTTACAATGCTTCCCTATGCTTTACCAGACCTCTCTGTGCTTTACAATGCTTCCCTATGCTTTACCAGACCTCTCTGTGCTTTACAATGCTTCCCTATGCTTTACCAGACCTCTCTGTGCTTTACAATGCTTCCCTATGCTTTACCAGACCTCTCTGTGCTTTACTGCACTTTGCTGTGTTGTGGGGCACTTTTACTGCAGGACGCTGTTATAAGGGGTGCTGTGGTCCCCTGACTCACCTGGCTGGGGTACGGGGTGCTGAAGGGGTGCTGAAGGGGTGTTGAAGGGGTGCTGGAGAGGGGTGTGCAGGGGGGGTCTGTAATTCTCTAGATGTCTCTGCTGAAGCTCCTCCATTCGAGCCCTGGGAAGACAAATGAACATAATCATCATCAATAAAGTGACAACGAGGGGATTCAGTGTTGATGCGGTTCAGTGTTTGGGGTCTCACCTGCTTGCCCCCTCCAGCTGTGCACTCAGCTGCTGCAGCTGCTCCTGCAGGGCCTCCTTCTGCTGGTGCAGCTGCTCCCGAGCCTGCCGCTCTGCCAGGAAATCAGCACGGTAAATCTCAGCCTGGAGAGAGAGAGAGAGAGAGATAGAGAGAACAACGTGAATACACGCTACACACCCCTTAACCGAGATCTGACACCCCCAAACACACACTACGCACCCCAAAACCCCTAACACAGACCTCTCCACTCTCCTCAGTACCTGAGCTGTCAGCACTGGCACAGTCTCCAGCACTCCCCTGTTTCTCTCTCTCCCCTCTCTTCGCCTCTCTCCACTCTCCTCAGTACCTGAGTTGTCAGCATAGTCTCCAGTGCTCCCCTGTCTCTCTCTCTCCTCTCTCTCTCCTCCTCAGTACCTGAGCTGTCAGCACTGGCACAGTCTCCAGCGCTCCCCTGTTTCTCTCCCCTCTCTCTCTCCTCCTCAGTACCTGAGCTGTCAGCACTGGCACGGTCTCCAGCGCTCCCCTGTTTCTCTCCGCTCTCTCTCTCCTCGCTCTCCTCTCCTCAGTACCTGAGCTGTCAGCACTGGCACAGTCTCCAGCGCTCCCCTGTTTCTCTCCCCTCTCTCTCTCCTCCTCAGTACCTGAGCTGTCAGCACTGGCACAGTCTCCAGCGCTCCCCTGTTTCTCTCCCCTCTCTCTCTCCTCCTCAGTACCTGAGCTGTCAGCACTGGCACAGTCTCCAGCGCTCCCCTGTTTCTCTCCCCTCTCTCTCTCCTCGCTCTCCTCTCCTCAGTACCTGAGCTGTCAGCACTGGCACAGTCTCCAGCGCTCCCCTGTTTCTCTCCCCTCTCTCTCTCCTCCTCAGTACCTGAGCTGTCAGCACTGGCACAGTCTCCAGCGCTCCCCTGTTTCTCTCCGCTCTCTCTCTCCTCGCTCTCCTCTCCTCAGTACCTGAGCTGTCAGCACTGTCACAGTCTCCAGCGCTCCCCTGTTTCTCTCCCCTCTCTCTCTCCTCGCTCTCCTCTCCTCAGTACCTGAGCTGTCAGCACTGGCACAGTCTCCAGCGCTCCCCTGTTTCTCTCCCCTCTCTCTCCTCCTCAGTACCTGAGCTGTCAGCACTGTCACAGTCTCCAGCGCTCCCCTGTTTCTCTCCCCTCTCTCTCTCCTCGCTCTCCTCTCCTCAGTACCTGAGCTGTCAGCACTGTCACAGTCTCCAGCACTCCCCTGTTTCTCTCCCCTCTCTCTCTCCTCCTCAGTACCTGAGCTGTCAGCATTGGCACAGTCTCCAGCACTCCCCTGTTTCTCTCTGCTCTCTCTCCTCGCTCTCCTCTCCTCAGTACCTGAGCTGTCAGCACTGGCACAGTCTCCAGCGCTCCCCTGTTTCTCTCCCCTCTCTCTCTCCTCCTCAGTACCTGAGCTGTCAGCACTGTCACAGTCTCCAGCGCTCCCCTGTTTCTCTCCGCTCTCTCTCTCTTCGCTCTCCTCTCCTCAGTACCTGAGCTGTCAGCACTGGCACAGTCTCCAGCGCTCCCCTGTTTCTCTCCCCTCTCTCTCTCCTCCTCAGTACCTGAGCTGTCAGCACTGTCACAGTCTCCAGCACTCCCCTGTTTCTCTCCGCTCTCTCTCCCCTCTCTCTCTCCTCCTCAGTACCTGAGCTGTCAGCACTGGCACAGTCTCCAGCGCTCCCCTGTTTCTCTCTGACTCCTCTTTCAGCTTGTCGATGAGATCCTGCTTCAGCACCAGAGCATTCTCTGCTTCCTGCAGCTGGGTCTTCAGATCCTCAAGATCCTGACCCTGAGCACAGAGAGAGAGAGAGGAACGCACACAAATCAACACAGAAACACACACACACACACTCACACAACAGACAGAAACGTAATCAAATCAGTACAGAAACACACACGCACAAACAAATCAATACACATAAAAACACAGAACACAGACACGCAAACAAATCAATACAGACACACACGCACAAACAAATCAATACAGACACACACAGGCAGAAACACATAACGGTATCAACACAGATAGAACACACATGATTCTAAACCTATATAACGAATGTAAACCATGATTATTTTGTCAGCCGCAATCTCTCTCCCGTCACCTTGTGCTTGTTGGCGTTTTCTTTCTTGAGCTGCTGGTCGTAATCTTGAAACAGAGTGGTGTAGGCATGCTGTAACTGAGCCAGCTTCCTCCTGAGAGGGAGAGGGGGAGTGGAGAGGAATCAGAGACAAATATTCTGTCAAGCTGCTGGCAAAAAGGAGGTTTCTCGATGAAAGAGGGGAGAGTGGAGGACGTTCAACGCTAGCACTGTTGTACTGTTATTGTGTTCTATAAATATATATGTATTTCTAAAAATGTTCAGTGTTTCTGTAAATTTGCTACATTATCATTGGCAATGCTAGTGTGACTTGTCATGCCGATAAAGTCTATTTGAATTTGAGAGAGAGAAAGAGAGAGAGAGACACAGAGGGGGGGGATTGGTGACCACAAACTCTTCCTCCCCTCTTCTCTCTGTACTCGCTCCTCTCACCCCTTCTCTCCTTTTCCCTTTCTTTCCCCTCCCCCCTCCACTCTCTCCTCTCTCACACTCCTCCTTTCTCACTCACTTCTCCTCTGACACGGTGTGCCGCTCCAGTTTGAGTGCAGCCTCCAGGTCCTGTGCCTTCATCCTCAGCTGGTCCAGACTCACGCTGTGCTGCTTCCTCATTCGCTCACAATCTCTCTCCAGAGCGCGGTGCGACTCGCTCACCTGACGCAGCCTGAGATACGCACAGAGAGAGGATTACAGAGGCAGACACACACACACACACTCTCCAGCCTGAGAGACACACAGAGACAGAGAAACACAAGCTGAGAGACACACAGAGACAGAGAAACACAAGATTACAGATCGTTAGGACACAGAGACAGAGACACACACACACACACACACTCTCTCTCCAGAGTGTGGCGCGACACGCTCACCTGATGCAGACTGGGAGAAACAGAGACAGATAGGATTACAGATCGTCAGGACAGAGAGAGAGAGTGAGAGAAAGAGAGACTCACTTATCCTCAATGGCGCTCCTCTCCCGCTGGCAGCTCTCCAGACTGGCCTGTCTCTCCTGTAGCTCTCCCAGCAGCGAGGTCACCTGGGCTTTCAGGGGCTCACTGTCCTTCGTCAGCTGCTGAGGGGGGCAGGGGGTACAGTCACACCCTGAACTGAGCCCTGAGCCCTGCCTCACCCCCCCCTCAGAGAAAAGGGGCTCCCTCACAGTTTTTGTTTCATTTATATATTATATTATGTTCTAGTTTGATGTTATATTTAGTAAGGTCTGGTTTGATATTTTATATTGTATTACATGTTCAGGGTTTTCAAAAGGTGCCTGTCAGATATATTGGGGTTTCATGTATAGAGGCTGTACGCCTTTAAGAAGAAAGGCATGATGTGATATCAGCTGAAACCTTGTCAGCTGACAGACAAATGCTTCAGTGCAGAGAGGGGCTGTATATTATTAACACCAGCAGCATACAGTAACCCCAGTTTCATGCAACAGTTGTGATGGCGACCAAACGTGTAATCATAAGAGCTGTGTGTTTTTACAGAACATGCTGTCGGAGCAGGACTTGACTAACGCTGAGCATGGGAGCTGCAGCATGCCGATTCCCGTATTACAACTGCACACAATAAAAAAGGTATGGTCACAAATTCCGCTCGCATTTTCAGCCAGCCTTGTATTGCGTGATGCTCCTAAAGTAACATTTTCTTTTTGTTGATATTGCCTTGCTGTGAGCAGTGCCGAAATAAAAAACGCCTTAGTTGCACTAACAGCAGTGTGGAGTAGTGGTTAGGGGCTCTGGACTCTTGACCGGAGGGTCGTGGGTTCAATCCCAGGTGGGGTGGGGGGCACTGCTGCTGTACCCTTGAGCAAGGTACTTTACCTAGATTGCTCCAGTAAAAACCCAACTGTATAAATGGGGAATTGTATGTAAAAAAAATAATGTGATATCTTGTAACAATTGTAAGTCGCCCTGGATAAGGGCGTCTGCTAAGAAATAAATAACAACAACATGGAGTACTTTGTCAGACACGACAAGCAGAGCGCTGCTAGTCTAGCACCTGCTTAAACCATGCAAAATTGTGCCAGAATGCACCATTTTAAAACCTTTATTCAAAAATTGTGGGGTGATGGACTCTTCCCCCATCGGCCCTACGCGCCACGATGACATCGGTGCCCCTACTGCCTTGTAAGTGCCACATATCTTAAAACTAATTGAAAACCGTCTATTTTGTATTATATGTTGCGTTATCCAGTTATTTTGTATTATTGGTATTTTTTTAATGACGTATTTATATTTTGTACCTCTGTGAGTTTCTGAGCTCTTTCCTCCCCCTCCCTCTCCAGCTCCCTCTCTCTCAGTTTCAGCCTGGCCTCCGAGCGCTCCAGCTGGGCTGCCGTCTTCTGAAGAGACTCCACCCGGCTCTGGAGCTCCACGTTCCTGAGGGAACAACAGCAGGGAGAGAGAGATGGGAGGTGGTGGTGATGATGATGATGATAATATACTTTTACAACTAATGAGAAGAAAAAGTAGGAAGAGAAGAATTAGAAGAAAAAATATTTGAAGGAGAATTAGAAGAGGAAGAATATCAGGAGTAGAAGAAATTAAGAGGGATCAAAATAAGAATAGACGAGAGAAGGAGAAGAAATCATTAGAGGACACATGAGAAGAAGAATTAAATGAGAAATTAGAAGGAAGAATTAGAAGAGGAACAATTAAATTAAGATTTAGGAGAAGAATTAGAAATTAGAAGAGGATGAATTAGGAGAAGGGGAAGAAGAAATTGAAGGAGAAGAAAAATAATTAGGTGAAAATAAGAACAACAATCCCCCAGCTCTCTCTCTCTCTCTCACCTCCTCTCAGACTCCTGGATCTTCTCTCTCAGCTCCAGCACCAGCCTCTTCCACTCTTCACAGGAGGCAGAGTCCTCTCCGCTGCGCAGAGATGCAACAGGGTCAGTTCACACGAGAAATCCCACATACCTCTCTGTGCTTTACAATGCTTCCCTATGCTTTACCAGACCTCTCTGTGCTTTACAATGCTTCCCTATGCTTTACCAGACCTCTCTGTGCTTTACAATGCTTCCCTATGCTTTACCAGACCTCTCTGTGCTTTACAATGCTTCCCTATGCTTTACCAGACCTCTCTGTGCTTTACAATGCTTCCCTATGCTTTACCAGACCCCTCTGTGCTTTACAATGCTTCCCTATGCTTTACCAGACCTCTCTGTGCTTTACAATGCTTCCCTGTGTGCTGTTTCACACTGTGCTGTGCTGACCTGCGTGTCTCCTTCCCCCGTGACCCTTGCAGTCTCTCGCTCTCTCTCAGTCTGCTCTCCAGCTCCTCTCTCTCTCTCTCCAGTCTCTCGTTTCTCTCCCTCATCCGGCTCAGAGACTCCTCGAGCTCCTCCTTCCTCTCCTTCAACAGCAGCAGAAACTCGTTCCCTCCTTCCTCGCGGGGCTGAAAGAGGGAGGGGAGAGTAATGTTTATTGTATTGTTGTGTAGTGTAGTATTGTGTTGTGTTTTGTGTCGTGTAGTGTTGTATTGTGTAGCAGCCTCACCTTGGCAGTTGTGTATCTGTGTTGTGCAGTGTATCTGTGTTGTGTTGTGCTGTACAATGTTGGCTGTGTATCTTTGTTGTGCTGTGCAGTGTTGCGTTATGCATGTTTGTGCTGTGTTGTGTAGCAGCCTCACCTTGGCAGTCGTGGAGTCTCTCTCTGGTTTCTCTGCCTCACACGTGCTCTGAGTGAGAGTGTTAAAGGAGTCAAGAGAGCTGACAGCACTGCTGGTACCCTGAACAGAGAGAGACAGACAGAGAGAGGAGAGAGAACCACACTGTCAGAGACACTGAGACACCCTGAACACACACACAGACACCGAGACACCCCCTGCTCACGCAATAATAACCAGTCCTATATTTGAGAATTCCCCTCCTTTCTCCCCCTCCCCCCCTCCCCATGCGTTCTCCTGCCCCCTGCTCCTCAGTCCTGTGTACTGCAGTATCGACTGTGCGTTCTCCCTCTTACCTCTCTGCTGGGCGCTCTCTCCTCTTCCACTTCCATCTTCTCCTGCTCTGTGGTCCTGTCTGGTACCAGCTGGAAAAATAAACGAGACAGACTGAGGTTCTGATTCTCCGGGTGTCTCCTGAGCCCAAATGATCTGTGCTCAGGAACAGCATTACAACGAAAAATATGTACAATATCTATAAAGTTAATAGGGGGATCCATTTCACAGACGCTATCAACTATGTGTGTGGTTGCTCCCGGTTCTCTCTTTCCTTTGCTGTACTGTACTGTGCTGTGCAGTGATACTGGGTTCTGGTGCCGGTTACCTGCATGCTGCTCCTCAGCTCCTGGTTCTGTCTCTGCAACCCGATTTTGTCCTGGGTCAGCCGCTCCACCAGGCTGCGCGCCTCCCTGAACTTTCCCAGCAGGAATTCCCTCTCCTCCCGATTCCGAGCCCGGAAAGACAGCATCTCCTCATAGCGCTCCCGTAGAGCCTGGCTACTCTGTCTGATCGCATCTGAGAGAGAGGGAGAGAGAGAGGGGAGGGGAAGGAGAGATGTCTTAGCATGTGTGCATAGCAGTGTGTGTCTCTTAGTACACCTCTGTGTCTCTGTGTATTTCTCTGTGTGAGTCTCAGTGTATCTGAGTCTATCTCTGGTACCTCTCAGATCCTGATTCTCTGTGACCGGTCTCTGTCTCTCAGTGTGTGTATAGCAGTGTGTATCTGTCTCAGTGTCTCTGATTTCTCTGTGTGTATTTCTCATACCTCTCAGATCTTGATTCTCCGCGATCACTCTCTGCACGATCTCGTTGCTCGCCAGCTCTGGGGGGATCTGCAGTGACCCCTGACCCCTGAGCCCCATCGACCCCTCCCCTCCAATCATGTCCGACTTCAGCTCGTTACCCATGATTCCATTGGGCTGCACCATGGCAACAGGCTTCACGGGCTGTCCCTGCAGACAAGAGGTGCAAGCAAACCAGTGTGTCAACTACACACACACACACACAGACACACAGACAGACAGACTCCGCAGACTGAGCCAAAGGTCACAAGCAGGTTTCATCACAATCGGACTGGCGGTTCTCTAGATGTATCTAAAAAAAATTAAAATGCAACATACTGAAACACCTGATTCGCTCAGCTAACGGCATCGACTGTAGGTCTTCAGAAACCTCACCGTTAAAACAATAAGGCCAGTAAACGGCCCCTGGTGAAGGTGTGTGTCGGCTGGAGTATTCTATTACAGTCTTCTCAGTGATGCTTGAGTCAGGAAACAACTGCTAGTCCTCACGAAGGTTTGAGATTTGTTTTTAGCTATTGTGGTCAGATCAGTGTGTTGTGTTTGTATCTCTCTCTCCTTGCTCTCTTCCTCTCTCTCCTGTCTCTCTGCTTGCTCTCTTCCTCTCTCTCTCTCCAGTCTCTGCACAGTCTAGTTTTAGTGTTGGTATATCAGTCTCTGTCTCCCTCAGTGTGTCTCAGTGCTAATTTTGTAAGATTTGTGTGTTGTGTTTGTGTCTCTCTCTAGCTTTCTGCTGTCAGTTTCACTTTCATTTCATTAGAAAACATGGAGGGAGGGAGGGAGGCCGGCTTTGGGGTTTTTATTTTCTTTCTCTTTCTGTTAACTGTTTCCATCCCTCCTGAATTACATTTATAGTTAAATCCTTTTCAAACTCATCGCAGCTCCCAAAGTAATTCCAGTCCTGCACATCCATTCACTACACACACACAAAAAACCACCTCACTTCGAAATACTATTTATTAATTTCTGTGATTTATTTTTTGTATTACTTTATAAAATTGCCCAGGAAAGAGTCAATTCTGACCATTAACCCAGTAAGAGCTATTTTCCTCATTTGAGGACAGGCTATTTTTGTTATTTTAATTATTTTAACTTTTAGCTATACCTGTTATTCTGATAACTTACTCGAATTTTGTTAACATGCAAAAGTTACTTGGCGGTCAGTCGAAATATTAATGTATCAAATTACACATAGTTGTGGTTCTAACATTTTTTTTTTTTTTTTTCAAATGAACAATTAATTTGGTACTTCATGTTTTAATTGTTTTTTTTAATGATCAATGAATGTGACTGCAGCTGGTCAAGCTTAATTGGCTTTGGTGGTCCAGCGGTTAAAGAAAGGGGTTTGATACCAGGAGGTTCAAATCCCGGCTCAGCCACTGACTCCCTGTGTGTGTGCGTGTCGCTTCACCTCCTTCTGCTCCGTCTTTCGGATGAGACGTCAAACAAACAAGGTCCTATTGGAAATTACTCTGCAGCAGCCGTTGTTGATGATGAATAGTTCACTCCATAGTCTCTGTAAATCGCTTTGGATAAAAGCATCTGCTAAATGACTCATTAATAATTGCTTAATGGCCCAGCTATATTTAAGCCTGGCCCTTTAATAGAAGTTAGTTCTGTTTTGGAGTTCCCAGGAGGAGGTTAGTTACCTGTGTGCACTCCTACGCTGCTGCATCGAGCGATTGCATTAGACTTTTTAAAGTCAGGCCACTTTTGTTTTTGCATCATTACAAATATTGTATTTTTAGTAAAGCACAGGGAAGCACTGTAAAGCACAGAGAGGTCTAGTAAAGCTTAGGGAAGCATTGTAAAGCACAGAGAGGTCTGGTAAAACATAGGGAAGCATTGTAAAGCACAGAGAGGTCTGGTAAAGCATTGGGAAGCATTGTAAAGCACAGAGAGGTCTGGTAAAACATTGGGAAGCATTGTAAAGCACAGAGAGGTCTGGTAAAGCATAGGGAAGCACTGTAAAGCATAGAGAGGTCTAGTAAAGCATAGGGAAGCATTGTAAAGCACAGAGAGGTGTGGTAAAGCATAGGGAAGCATTGTAAAGCACAGAGAGGTCTGGTAAAGCATAGGGAAGCATTGTAAAGCACAGAGGTCTGGTAAAGCATAGGGAAGCATTGTAAAGCACAGAGAGGTCTGGTAAACCATAGGGAAGCATTGTAAAGCACAGAGAGGTCTGGTAAAGCATAGGGAAGCATTGCAAAGCACAGAGAGGTCTGGTAAAGCATAGGGAAGCATTGTAAAGCACAGAGAGGTCTGGTAAAGCATAGGGAAGCATTGTAAAGCACAGAGAGGTCTGGTAAAGCATAGGGAAGCATTGTAAAGCACAGAGAGGTCTGGTAAAGCATAGGGAAGCATTGTAAAGCACAGAGAGGTCTGGTAAAGCATAGGGAAGCATTGTAAAGCACAGAGAGGTCTGGTAAAGCATAGGGAAGCATTGTAAAGCACAGAGAGGTCTGGTAAAGCATAGGGAAGCATTGTAAAGCACAAAGAGGTCTGGTAAAGCATAGGGAAGCATTGTAAAGCACAGAGAGGTCTGGTAAAGCATAGGGAAGCATTGTAAAGCACAGAGAGGTCTGGTAAAGCATAGGGAAGCATTGTAAAGCACAGAGAGGTCTGGTAAAGCATAGGGAAGCATTGTAAAGCACAGAGAGGTCTGGTAAAGCATAGGGAAGCATTGTAAAGCACAGAGAGGTCTGGTAAAGCATAGAGAAGCATTGTAAAGCACAGAGAGGCCTGGTAAAGCATAGGGAAGCATTGTAAAGCACAGAGAGGTCTGGCAGGGAAGCATTGTAAAGCACTGAGAGGTAAATGACTGTACAAATTTACCACGGTACACTTAAGGGGACAATCAACACGTAGACAATAACTTAGTAGATTTAAATAGGTTTGTACTTACGTGTTGTTGCGATTTCTGAAGGTCTAGTAAGTTAATAATCAATGTCTATGTATTCTCTTCCGTATATTATTTACACGCAGCTACGATAAAGTAATCGATTACATCATCGTGGAATTTATCAAAACTATTTCCCGCAGTCCGTCACGCAGTATCCCGTATCACGTACTGTGGTCGGTACCGTCATGAAATTAAAAGTAGTTTTGTTTGTTTGTTTTTTTGTCGTCTAAAGTTGACAGGCAGGAGGGAGTTTCATTTTGGAATTTCCCCAGCCCATAAGAAACATTGCCGAAGCAACTGCTTCCTGAAATTGCACCGACCTACCGCCAGGCGGCGCTGCTGTTAAAGACGGAGGCGTACATTAAGAAGACGTCAATTATATCCGTCCTATATATTTCATATGCACATTGTTTTAATACTTATTTTAGAAAGCTTAATAGCAATCTAAAACACTTTAACACATAAAAAGGAGGGGACACGTGATAATGTTGCTGCTATAGAACTGATAAAAAGATTTGGGGGGGGGGGAAGGGGGATACATTTTAAAACTCGGTTAGTTTGTAACAACATAAAACACACACACACACACACACACACACACACACACACACACACACACACACACACACACACACACACACACACACACACACACACACACACACACACACACACACACACACATTCCCGCCCCTTGAACGCGATTGGCCGCTGCGGCGAACTCATCCGCAACATTCGATCCGCCCTACCAGGGACTCCCGGCCGCTGATTGGCTCCTGGGCTTAGCGTTGGACAGTTCGGCGAGAGTGTTCACTGTCGAGTATATTGTGACATCACCGCACCAGCAAGACATGGGCAGCAGCGCTAGCTCTGGTAAGTTAGCTTTTGTCAACAAGTCTGGTGTAATATAGCGGGGTTTGTCAACTGCTTTCCACACGCTTTACAGCAAAGAAACCAGGAAGAAGGAAAGCAAGCAAGCAAGCAACCGAACCAGAGACCGAAAAAAAGACTCTTTCGCCCCCCCCCCCCCATTTGATTTGACTCTGAAATCTATTGAGAAAACGACAGTGAGTGAGTAAAGCGGCAGACAATATCGTTTTTAATTTGATATCAATGTATTTTAGGAATTGAATTACTTATTTTACTTTATCACCTCTCTCTCTCTTAATTTCCTCTCGCTTCCTATTTTAATACCCATGGCACGACAGAGGATGCAACGGGGTTAGCTCATTTAAGTAAAGATTACAGCAGCAGACGAATTAATCTCTGCATCTAAACCCATTTCACAGAATTAGCCGTCAAGTCTGCGATTCTGTCAAACCCCAGAGAATCCGATGACGGGAGCAGCTAGTATTTTATTTAATGCACGGTATTTAACAGATAACTGTATAATCCTCCTCCTAACCTCCACTGTAACTGTAGACGAACGTGTTTCCATTCATTTCAGACCCTTATAAAAAGTTTACTACCGTAAATCTGGCCGGTAATTTTGCAGTATTTTTCCCTCATAGTTTTTTTTTTTGCTCTCAGACTTCAGGATGTTCTCGCTCAGCTCCAGTTTCTAAGGCTCCGAGTCCTCTCCGCTGCACAGAATTTTAACATAGTCAATTCACAGATAAATCTGCAGTTTACCCAACAAACTTTTTCCCATGTACTTTTTATAGTTCTGCATTTACCGATAGTTTACGATTGTTTTCCTTTTTTTATTTATTAAAATGTGCTTTACCATACCTCTCTGTGCTTTACAGTGCTTGTCTATGCTTTACCACACCTCTCTGTGCTTTACAATGCTTCCCTATGCTTTACCAGACCTCTCTGTGCTTTACAATGCTTGTCTATGCTTTACCACACCTCTCTGTGCTTTACAATGCTTGTCTATGCTTTACCTTACTGTGCTACATAATTACACTTTGTTATACTTATACTAGGGGGGGGGAACTTTTACAAGGGTCGGAGTAGACTCTTCTTAACCCCCCTGCCTCTTCTTAACCCCCCCCCCCCCAGGGAGGATGAGTGTGAACCCCCCGCTCAGTCGCTCGGAGGTCTTTGGTCAGCTGAGGAAGGAGCTTTACGATGAGGAGGAGTTCAGACAGTCCGACACACACATCTTCCTCATCATGGGGGCGTCGGTGAGTACAGAGAGATAGACAGGAACTGCTTGTGAAATAACCGATATAGACTGTACTGCACAGTGTATACAGCACGGCACTGTCTGTATAATTAACTGGGCTTTGTTACACATTGCTGTGCTTTTACTAAGGTTAGGAGCCCCTAGGCGGGGGACTAAGGTGTTAATGCCGACTCAAAACGTTTATCGGCTGAACAAACCACAGGCTGGGTCTTTCCAGGGAAGAGAATATATGCAAAATCTCTGCTGCTGTAGATTAGTGCAATGAGTCAGATCTGTGTTGCAACAAACACAGCAGCCAATGGATTTAAAGCTGGTCAGCTCTCTTTTAAAGGGAGAAGCACAGTGATAATGTTAATAAAGCTGTGCATTGTTAATGGACATAGCAGTAAAATAGAATGATGGCTTTTTACTTGATTTCTAAATCAGGGCTGAAAAAAACTGCTGAGCGGCCGTGACTTTGTGCAATTCAGAGAATAAAACTGAGCAGCACGTGCGCTACAATGGGAGTGCTGACAACAGCCTATTGATAGAGCTGCCGTGAGCACCCACACTGACACTGAGACACGCTGACACACACTGACACACACACACACTGAGACACACACTGACACACTGAGACACACACTGAGACACACACTGACACACACACACACACACTGACACACACACTGAGACACACACTGACACACACACACACACACTGACACACACACTGAGACACGCTGACACACACAGACACACACACACACTGAGACACGCTGACACACACACACTGACACACACAATGAGACACACTGACACACACACACACACACTGACACACACACTGAGACACGCTGACACACACACACTGACACACACACACTGACACACACACTGAGACACGCTGACACACACACACTGAGACACGCTGACACACACACACACTGAGACACGCTGACACACACAGACACACACACACACTGAGACACGCTGACACACACTGAGACACGCTGACACACACAGACACACACACACACTGAGACATGCTGACACACACACTGAGACACACTGACACACACAGACACACACACACCAGACACACACACAGGGACACACACACACACACACACACACTGAGACACGCTGACACACACACACACACACACTGAGACACGCTGACACACACACACACACTGAGACACGCTGACGCACACACACACTTACCCACACACACACACTGATACCACAAACTGAGACTCACTGACACACCCACACACACACACACTGACACACACACACACACACACTGACACACACACACACTGAGACACGCTGACACACACACACACACTCTGAGACACACTGACACACACACACACACACTGAGACACGCTGGACGCACACACACACTTACCCACACACACACACACACTGATACCACAAACTGAGACTCACTGACACACACACACACACACACTGACACACACACACACACACACACACACACACTGAGACACGCTGACACACACACACACACACTCTGAGACACGCTGACACACACACACACACTGAGACACGCTGACGCACACACACACTTACCCACACACACACACACACACACTGATACCACAAACTGAGACTCACTGACACACCCACACACACACACACACTCACACACACACACACACACACACTGACACACACTGAGACACTGCTCAGGGGGAGCTGAACTGAGCGTGCCACCGTTAAGTGGGTTCATTCACTAAGCTGCTCTGAGCGGCTCACTTACTCAACACACCCACACACGCTCACCGGCACCTACACACGCTGTTACCTGGCAACAGGTAATTGCTGATTCACCATGTGACCTCAAGTGTTTGCTTCTCTCTCTCTCTCTCTCTCTCTCTCTCTCTCTCCCAGCCTTGCACAAGCAGTATTGCTGAGTGGCTGTGACTTTGCACAATATAAAAACACACTTGCATTCTTCTCTGGTGCATCATAATGGGGCTGCCTTTTTTTATAATGTTTAAAACACTACATTTTGCACAGTGATTGTGCTTTACCAGACCTCTCTGTGCTTTACAATGCTTCCCTATGCTTTACCAGACCTCTCTGTGCTTTACAATGCTTGCCTATGCTTTACCAGACCTCTCTGTGCTTTACAATGCTTCCCCATGCTTTACCAGACCTCTCTGTGCTTTACAATGCTTCCCTATGCTTTACCAGACCTCTCTGTGCTTTACAATGCTTCCCTATGCTTTACCAGACCTCTCTGTGCTTTACAATGCTTCCCTATGCTTTACCAGACCTCTCTGTGCTTTATTATTATTATTATTATTATTATTATTATTATTATTATTATTATTATTATTTTTATTTTTTATCGGTTTTGTAATCTCCGACCCAAACTGCCGATTTTCTGTTGCGTCATCGCAGGACAGTTGGAAGAAAGACATTGTTTTGATATTGCAAAATCACACAGCAAATAGACCTGGCGTCTGCTTGACTCCTCTGTCTCTCTTCCAGCTCCGTGTAACTGAGAGAGTAAAAGCTGAGTTCCCTCTCAGCCTCTGTGTTGTAATCGATAGCTCCGTTATAAAGGGTTATGATCTCGTTCTTGCGCAAGACAAATCTAATCAGGTTGATCTCCCTCTTTGTAATTGAACCCATCTATTTCCTGGTAAACTGTGTGCGTGTCTCTGTGTGTGCGTGTCTCTTTGTGTGCGTGTCTCTGTGTGTGTGTGTGTGTGCGTGTGTGTCTCTGTGTGTGTGTGTGCGCGAGTGTCTCTGTGTGTGTGCGTGTGGGTTTGCATTTTGAAACTGCATCTCTTGATTTGGTGAAGTTACTGAAATGCTGCTTCTTGTGTTGCAATATTGATCTGATGTTTAAGAGAAGCTGATTGTGAGTTTCAACATTACAGTGTGGAATGGCTAGATCGGGTGAGTATATAGGTGGGAGAGAGAGGAGGGATGGGGGAAGAGAGTTATCCCACTTAAGTTTTCACACGTGGACAAGCATGCTTACTGAAGGTGTCATTTCAACCTTTTTCATCATTTTCATGTACAGTAATCCATCGCATATCCGACTGCAGTGGGACCAGGGTAAGAGGGATATGTAATAAGTCGGATACACAAATCCTGTTTTAAATACCATTATACACAGCTGTAACAATTGCTATATTCACACAATTACTGTTCTGAGATTCAGCTTTTATTAGGGAGCTCCCCTAAATCCCTTGTTCAGAAAGGGACCTTTTTATTTGATTGTGTTACATGTTCCCATGTGTTGCTACAACTGTTTACATAAGGTGTGTGTATTGTTTTAATAATTATTATTATTTTTACATTTTGACCACTTTTTAAAATGTAATTGCTTTCCCTGCCTCAAGATGGCTTCCCGTGTACCTGCGTGGACCTCTCAGAACTACATTTCCCATCATTCTCCTGCTCACATATGTAACTGAGATGGATTTACCAGTGAGCAGGAGGATGATGGGAAATGTAGTTCTGAGAGGTCCATGCAGGTACACGGGAAGCCATCTTGAGGCAGGGAATGCAATTAAAAAATTGGTCAAAATGTTTAAAAAAAAAAATGAAAACAATACACACATCTTACGTAAACAGTTGTAGCAACACAACATTCGCTGCTGAGTGACAGGCAGGAGATCGAGACGGATGATGGAGGTCTTCCAGGGTCGTGGTCCTCTGTTTTCCAGTATGAAACCAGCCACTAGGAATTTGGCTCAAACAGGCGGTTTGCCTGTGTTTTTATTCTTGGTGCAGCGTCTTTCCGCAGAAGGCACGGCGCTGTTTTAAACAAAACCACACGTTTTGCAAAACCCACACGGAGCTCTCAAGCTAAACCTGTTTCGCCTTATCTGTCCGTCGGACTGCAAAGCCCTTTTAATGACTTGTTATCAAATTCGCACGCTTCCCGTATGCGCCACACAAACTCACTTCTTTGTCCTTTGTTCTCTCTATCTCTTTCTCTCCTGCTTTTAAAACACCCTTAATTGATCTCGGGTGTAGCATAGCAGCTGGCTGATTAAGGGTTTGGCAAACGTTCCTTTCCCCCCTCTGGTACCTGTGAGAGCTACATTGGGTACAAACTGCGCATAATTCTGGGTCCCACATCCTACTTCCCTTCAATTCTCTGATCATATGTCACACTACTATATATATATATATATATATATATATATATATATATATATATATATATATATATATATATATATATATATAGATTATTTGTTAACGTACCAGAAACTGTGCATTTTGGTCTTTGTCATATTAATTAGTAGCTGATGTTCACTTAATGCTTGTATTTATCTTCTGTCGGCGTAGGGCCAATGCACGGTTGTCTGCGAGTGTGTGTATAAAATTATATATATATATATAATGTGTGTGTGTGTGTGTATATGTGTGTATATATATATATATATATATATATATATATATATATATATATATATATATATATATATGTGTATGTGTGTATATATATATGTGTGTGTGTGTATATATATATATATGTGTGTGTATGTGTATATGTGTGTGTGTATATATATATATATATATATATATATATATATATATATATATATATATATATGTAAATATAAATTTGTGTGCATTCACTGCATTAACTTTGGCAATGCATTTGTGACTTGTCGTGCTGATTTAGAGATCATTTGAATTTGAATTTAGAACAGAGTGAGACTGTGTGCGAGTGTGATGTGATCATGTGGTCAGAGATTTGGATCGTTCCACACTGGCTGTGCTGTGCTGTGCTGAGCTGCCAAAGCATTTAATCAGCAATTAAACCAGTTTTCTGTGCAGATACAAACACTGTGTGTCAGAACAGGTATTACAAGTAATATAGTATTATTTATATATATATATATATATATATATATATATAAAACATTAGAAAGGTGTCTGTTAAATAAATAATGATACTAACATAAAACAGTAGACCACAGCTAGTATTGAAAGGCCTCCACTGCACTTCCAATGAGGAGACTGCAGGCTACAGTATTATACTGGGGTATTATACAGAGATTTCTGCTCCTCTCTCTCTCTCTATCTTAATCAGCTGGCATTAGCCTGGTTTCTGCTCTAAGGAGATCTGAGAGACAGAGACAGCTATAGGTGTCTCAACGAGAGAAGAGGAGAGGGTGACGGAGACGCTGATATACACACACAGACAAACACACACACACACACACACACACACATCCGTACACAAACACAGTCATGGCTTCATCACTGGGGAACAGTGTGGTCATTATATTGGGATCAACGGTGAGTAGACTGACAGACTGACAGATGACACAAGCTGGCAGATAGACACAGACAGACAGTAAGGTGTTGAGGTATATATTAATGCAGGTATTCTGGAGGAGTCTGATTCCCATCGCTCTGAAATCGATTCTCTGTACGAAACTGAACTTGTGTTTTTGGTTTTTTAAATGTCGTTTTATTTTTCTTGCAGGGTGATCTGGCGAAGAAAAAGATCTACCCCACTCTGTGGTGAGTTCCAGGCTCTGTGTAATTGATTTGAGCCGGCATTAAGACAAGTGGCCCATGCTCGAATATTCTGGCAAAATGTTTTTCTGTATCCCGGTATTATTACATTATGAATTAGCTGCGAAATAAAAGTATCATTAATTATTGCAGTACCATATTATAGTAATGTAAAAAATCTTAGTAAAAGTGTGTGTCTCAGTGTATCTGTGTGTGTCTGTAGCTGTGTGTCTCACAGTGTGTCTCTGTATCTCACTATTTCACTCTCCTCTATCTCTCTCTCTGTGTCTCTCTCATTGTATTGTAATATCTCCTCTCTGTATTGTGTTGTAATGTGTGTCTCTCCTCTTCTTTCTCTCTCTCTCTCTCTCTCTCTCTCTCTCTCTCTCTCTCTCTCTCTCTCAGGTGGCTGTACCGGGACGGGCTTCTCCCAGAGGACACTCACTTCGTCGGCTTTGCTCGCTCCAAACTGACCGTGGAGGACATTCAGAAACAGTGCCAGCCCTACATGAAGGTGAGAGGGAGAGAGGGAGGGATGGTAAAGCATGTGGAAGCATTGTAGAGCACAGAGAGGTTTGGTAAAGCATTTAAAAAAAATAAAATTAAAAAAAAAAAAACATGGCAAACTAACCCTTATAAAAGTTTTCTATAGTAAAAGCACAGCAAAGTGGAATAAAACATCTCTCTCCCCCTTCTCTCTCTCTCTCTCTCTCTCTCTCTCTCTCTCTCTCTCTCTCTGTCTCTCTCTCTCTCTCTCTCTCCGTCCCCCCCCTCCTTCTCTCCCAGCTATCGGAGGAGGACTCCTCCAAGCTCTCTGAGTTCTTCTCTCGTCACTCCTACGTCTCCGGAGGCTACAACGACCCCGCGGCGTTCCGGAGCCTGAACCAGCACGTGGGGAGATTCCCAACGGAGAAGCGCCAACCGCCTCTTCTACCTGGCACTGCCCCAGCGTGTGTACGAGGACGTGACCCGCAACATCAGCCTGGAGTGCTTGAGCACCAAGTGAGATACAGACTGACACTAACCCTAACCCTAACCCTGAGCACCAAGTGAGATACAGACTGACCACAACACTGACACTAACCCTGAGCACCAAGTGAGATACAGACTGACCACAACACTGCCACTAACCCTGAGCACCAAGTGAGATACAGACTGACCACAACACTGACACTAACCCAAACCCTGAGCACCAAGTGAGATACAGACTGACCACAACACTGACACTAACCCTGAGCACCAAGTGAGATACAGACTGACCACAACACTGACACTAACCCAAACCCTGAGCACCAAGTGAGATACAGACTGACCACAACACTGACACTAACCCAAACCCTGAGCACCAAGTGAGATACAGACTGACCACAACACTGACACTAACCCTGAGCACCAAGTGAGATACAGACTGACCACAACACTGACACTAACCCAAACCCTGAGCACCAAGTGAGATACAGACTGACCACAACACTGACACTAACCCTAACCCTGAGCACCAAGTGAGATACAGACTGACCACAACACTGACACTAACCCTAACCCTGAGCACCAAGTGAGATACAGACTGACCACAACACTGACACTAACCCTAACCCTGAGCACCAAGTGAGATACAGACTGACCACAACACTGACACTAACCCTAACCCTGAGCACCAAGTGAGATACAGACTGACCACAACACTGACACTAACCCTAACCCTGAGCACCAAGTGAGATACAGACTGACCACAACACTGACACTAACCCTGAGCACCAAGTGAGATACAGACTGACCACAACACTGACACTAACCCTGAGCACCAAGTGAGATACAGACTGACCACAACACTGACACTAACCCTGAGCACCAAGTGAGATACAGACTGACCACAACACTGACACTAGACACTAACCCTGAGCACCAAGTGAGATACAGACTGACCACAACACTGACACTAACCCTAACCCTGAGCACCAAGTGAGATACAGACTGACCACAACACTGACACTAACCCTAACCCTGAGCACCAAGTGAGATACAGACTGACCACAACACTAACACTAACCCAAACCCTGAGCCCCAAGTGAGATAGACTGACCACAACACTGACGCTAACCCTGAGCACCAAGTGAGATACAGACTGACCACAACACTGACACTAACCCTAACCCTGAGCACCAAGTGAGATACAGACTGACCACAACACTGACACTAACCCAAACCCTAAGCACCAAGTGAGATAGACTGACCACTACACTGACACTAACCCTGAGCACCAAGTGAGATACAGACTGACCACAACACTGACACTCTCCCTGAGCACCAAGTGAGATACAGACTGACCACAACACTGACACTAACCCTGAGCACCAATTGAGATACAGACTGACCACAACACTGACACTAACCCTGAGCACCAAGTGAGATACAGACTGACCACAACACTGACACTAACCCTGAGCACCAAGTGAGATACAGACTGACCACAACACTGACACTAACCCTGAGCACCAAGTGAGATACAGACTGACCACAACACTGACACTAACCCTAACCCTGAGCACCAAGTGAGATACAGACTGACCACAACACTGACACTAACCCTGAGCACCAAGTGAGATACAGACTGACCACAACACTGACACTAACCCTGAGCACCAAGTGAGATACAGACTGACCACAACACTGACACTAACCCAAACCCTGAGCACCAAGTGAGATACAGACTGACCACAACACTGACACTATAATGAATATTCCCTCTCTCTTCCCAGGGGCTGGAATCGTGTGATTGTGGAGAAGCCCTTCGGGAAGGACCTGCAGAGTTCGGACCAGCTTTCCAACCACCTGTCCTCCCTGTTCAAAGAGGAGCAGATCTACCGCATTGATCATTACCTGGGCAAGGAGATGGTGCAGAACCTCATGGTGCTGAGGTGAGAGGGGTGAGGAGGAGAGGAGAGGAGAGGAGAGGAGAGGAGAGGAGAGGAGGGAGGGGCAGATCTACCACATTGATCATTACCTGGGCAAGGAGATGGGGAGAGAGGAGAGCGGAGATATTTTGACCTCCTTTTTGCTCGCACAGGTTTGGGAATCGGATCTTCGGCCCAATCTGGAACCGGGACAGTATCTCCTGCGTGGTTCTGACCTTCAAAGAGCCGTTCGGGACCGAGGGGAGGGGAGGGTACTTTGACGAATTTGGGATAATCAGGTGAGGAGAGAGAGAGAGAGAGACAGCGAGGCTCTGCCCAGCCCACAGCAGGCAATGCCAGTGTAAGACACTAGATTAGAACTTTATATGCTGGGCTGCTGTAGTTTTACTGTTTAGTAGTAAGCGCTCTCTCCTCTCTCTTTCAGGGATGTGATGCAGAATCACCTGCTTCAGATGTTGTGTCTCGTTGCCATGGAGAAGCCTGCCTCGACCAACTCTGATGATGTCAGAGATGAGAAGGTAATGTACTGAGACACACACTGAGAAACACGCTGAGACACACTGAGATACACGCTGAGATATACACTGAGCTACACACAGCACTTTAATTGACCTATCTCTCTCTCTGTGTGTCTCTGCCTCCCCCCGCAGGTAAAAGTGCTGAAGTGCGTGCGGGAGGCCTCCTTGGACGATGTGGTTTTGGGGCAGTACACGGGGGACCCCGATGGGGAGGGGGAGGCTCGGAAGGGTTACCTCGATGACCAGACCGTCCCCAAGGGGTCCCGGACCCCCACGTTCGCCACAGTGGTGCTGTACGTGGAGAACGAGCGCTGGGACGGTGAGGAGGAGGAGGGAGGAGGGAGGAGGGAGGAGGGGTGTGTGTGTGTGTGTGTGTGTGTGTTTGTGACCTCCCTGAATTTCTGTGTCTCTGACCCCTGAATTGTACTGGATTGTACTGTATTGTATTTTATTGTAGTGTATTATATTGTAGTGTATTATATTATATATTTCGTGCTGTGGTTCAGGGGTCCCCTTCGTGCTGCGCTGTGGGAAGGCTCTGAACGAGCGCAAGGCGGAGGTGCGGCTGCAGTTCTGCGACGTTCCCGGCGATATCTTCGCTCGGCACTGCAAGAGGAACGAGCTCGTGATCCGAGTGCAGCCCAACGAGGCCGTGTACGCAAAGATGATGACCAAGAAACCGGGCATGTTCTTCAACCCAGAGGAGAGCGAGCTGGACCTGACCTACGGGAGCAGATACAAGGTGAGAGGGAGGGGAGAGGGAGAGGGAGAGGGAGAGGAGAGCAAGCTGGACCTGACCTACGGGAGCAGATACAAGGTGAGAGGAGAGGAGGGGAGAGGAGAGGAGAGGGGAGAGGAGAGGAGAGGAGAGGAGAGGAGAGGGGAGAGGAGAGGAGAGGAGAGGAGAGACACAGAGATACACTGACACACTCTCTCTCTCTCTCTCACTCTCTCTCTCTCTCTCTCTCTCTCTCTCTGTGTCTCAGTGTCAGTGCGTGTATCTCAATGTATCTGTGTGTGTCTGTAGCTCAGTGTGTCTCACAGTGTGTCTCTGTATCTCAGTGTGTGTATCTTTCAATGTCTGTCTATCTCAGTATTTCTATCTCTCTGTATTACTCTCTTCTCTCTCTCTCTCTCTCTCTGTTTGATTCTCCTCTGCTCTCTCTCTCTCTCTCTCTCTCTCTTCACACACACAAAGAGACACTGAGAGACACACGCATCGAACCATTGAGAGAGACATTGAGATACACTGAGACACACTGTAATAATGTTCTACCACTGTCCTGGGCTGTGCAGTAACTGTGCTGCCTCAGTAACTTTGAGTTAGATTAATTTATTTTTTTAAACTGAAAGTCTGACCATCCCTCTCCCTTTCCCTCTCTCTCTCTCTCTCCCCTCTTCCTCGCTTTCCCCTCTCTCTCCTCTCTCCTCTCTCCTCCCTCCTCTCAGGATGTGAAGCTCCCCGATGCCTACGAGCGTCTCATTCTCGATGTGTTCTGTGGCAGCCAGATGCACTTCGTACGCAGGTGAGCCTGTCTGTGTGTCTGTCTGTCTGTCTGTCTGTCTGTCTCTACACCTTTCCTGAGAAGTGTTAGTTACAAAATCTAATGAAGTTTCACTGAGTGTCCACCAGAGGGCAGGATTCACCCATTCCAGGTTTTACTACCAACTTGATCAGCCCCAGTGTGTCTTATTAGTAAACTCATAGTAAAAACCAGCATTGGATTAAACTGCTGTGCAATGGGAGTCTTATTTCCATCCCTGTTGCTTTTACTATCAAACTGGGTCAAACCAGGGTTAGTCTTTCACAGTAAATTGTACAAGTCTGGTACTTAACTGAATATTTTTGAAAAAAAGAAGATTTTGCCCTTTTTAACATTAATGTAGTCATTTAGTAGCTGCTTTTATCCAAAGTGACTTAGAGATTAGGGGGTGAACTATGCGTCATCAACTGCTGCTGCAGAGTCGCTTCCAATAGGAGCTCGTTTGTTTGACGTCTCAACCGAAGGACGGAGCACTAGGAGGTTCAGTGACTTGGTCAGGGTCACACACAGGGAGTCAGTGGCTGAGCCGGGATTTGAACCTCCTGGTATCGAGCCCTTTAACCACTGGATCTAGCGAGACTCCTAGTTTTTAATTTTCTTGTCTGTTTGTCTCTTAAGTGATGAGCTGCGGGAGGCTTGGAGAATCTTCACCCCCCTCCTCCACAGGATCGAGTCAGAGAACATCGTACCTGTTCCTTACACCTACGGAAGGTAAGAGAGCCCCACTACACGATGATCAGGGAGGCAGTGAAACACAGCCAGGTAATTCAGTGACAAACGGTTCAACGAGAAGTCTTTTCAGGACAAAACGTCTTTTTGGATTTATCAAGTTTCTCTTTAGTGTTTCTGTCTTAGACATTGAGAAAGACTTCCAGTGGAAACGTTTGTCATTGTCTGCTTGACTCTGTCTCTTCTAGTTTCAATCACACTGATGAAGGCACTGGAGCCCAAACGCTGGTCTGCTTGACTCGGTCTCTTCTATTTTCAATCACACTGATGAAGGCACTAGAGCCCAAACGCTGGTCTGCTTGACTCGGTCTCTTCTATTTTCAATCACACTGATGAAGGCACTAGAGCCCAAACGCTGGTCTGCTTGACTCGGTCTCTTCTAGTTTCAATAACACTGATGAAGACACTGGAGCCCAAACGCTGGTCTGCTTGACTCAGTCTCTTCTAGTTTCAATCACACTGATGAAGGCACTAGAGCCCAAACGACTCAGTTTCTAATAGGAAAGTGATATCAATGCATCAATTTCACTACTGCCTTTTTCTAAGAATTTCTCGGAGCAGGTCAGGTGAGATGAGTTCAACTTGAGTTTTTTTTTATTTATTTTTTTTTTTATAATTGAGTCACGCCTCGGCCTCTTTCTTTTCAAAGTTTAAACAATCCTTCCCCTGCGTCAAGTCACCCTATCCCTCGGACCAGCCAATCGTGCTTCAGGGTTTAAAAAAAAAAAAAAAAATTAAGAAAGATAAGCAATTGGAATTGTTTTCAGCTTGCAGTCAAGCAGGAATATGAGTACATAGTGTACCCTTTCATAGAGGGAGGGAGGGGGAGAGAGGAGAGGTGAGGAGGTGAGGGGAGATTTGCTACCAGTCTGAAAAAGCCCTTAACCACTTGAGAGTGTGTGTGAGTGAGTGTATATATTTATAGAGAGTTCAGAATAGGAAATCTACACTATAGGGGAGTCAATGCATAGAACTCAAACTTTATAAACAAACGTGTGTGTGTCTCGGTGTGTGTGTGTGAGTGTGTCTCTCAGTATGTGGCTCTGTGTGTGTGTGTCTCGGTGTGTGTGTGTGAGTGTGTCTCTCAGTATGTGGCTCTGTGTGTGTGTGTCTCGGTGTGTGTGTGTGAGTGTGTCTCTCAGTATGTGGCTCTGTGTGTGTGTGTCTCGGTGTGTGTGTGTGAGTGTGTCTCTCAGTATGTGGCTCTGTGTGTGTGTGTCTCGGTGTGTGTGTGTGAGTGTGTCTCTCAGTATGTGGCTCTGTGTGTGTGTGTCTCGGTGTGTGTGTGTGAGTGTGTCTCTCAGTATGTGGCTCTGTGTGTGTGTGTCTCGGTGTGTGTGTGTGAGTGTGTCTCTCAGTATGTGGCTCTGTGTGTGTGTGTCTCTCAGTATGTGGCTCGGTGTGTGTGTGTCTCAGTGTGTGGCTCTGTGTGTGTGTGTCTCTCAGTATGTGGCTCTGTGTGTGTGTTGTCTCGGTGTGTGTGTGTGAGTGTGTCTCTCAGTATGTGGCTCTGTGTGTGTGTTGTCTCGGTGTGTGTGTGTGAGTGTGTCTCTCAGTATGTGGCTCTGTGTGTGTGTGTCTCGGTGTGTGTGTGTGAGTGTGTCTCTCAGTATGTGGCTCGGTGTGTGTGTGTGTGAGTGTGTCTCTCAGTATGTGGCTCTGTGTGTGTGTTGTCTCGGTGTGTGTGTGTGTGAGTGTGTCTCTCAGTATGTGGCTCTGTGTGTGTGTTGTCTCGGTGTGTGTGTGTGAGTGTGTCTCTCAGTATGTGGCTCTGTGTGTGTGTGTGTCTCGGTATGGGTGGGGTGGGGGTGGGGTGGGGGGGGGGGGTAAGGTTTTAAGAAGCGGGAAAGAAAGGTCGCTCTTGGTTTTAACTCTTTGTGTCCTGGGTTCTTGTAGGCTAGTGCCTCATCAGTGCTATTGAAACTAGAAGAGACTGAGTCAAGCAGATACTGCTTTTAAAAGAAATATTCAGTTTGAAGTTGCTAATTCTCTCTCCTCTCTCCTCTCTCCTCTCTCTCAGTCGAGGTCCAATTGAAGCCGATGAGTTGTTGAACAAAGTCGGCTTTCGTTACGATGGGACCTACAAGTGGGTCAACCCACACAAGCTGTGAGCCGGAACCAGAACCACACAGATAGAACTGCACAACACAACACGCAGAGACACAAACAACACACACACAGACACCGAGAGGCAAAGAGACACACACACACACACACACACACACACTCATTTCTTCATCCTTCAAATCAGTGACAGCACTGCAGAGTCATGATTTTCTATCAGTCTGAAAAAACACTTAAACACTTGAGAGGGTGTGTGTGAGTGAGTGAGTGTATATATTTATAGAGAGTTCAGAATAGGAAATCTACACTATAGGGGAGTAAATGCATAGAACTCAGAAACTTTATAAACAAATGTGTGTGTGTGTGTGTGTGTGTGTGTGTGTCAGTGTCTGCGTGTGTCTCACTGTGTGTGTCTCTGTGTGCGTCTCAGTATGTCTGTGTGTGCGTCTCAGTGTGTGTATGAAAAGCAAATTTATTTACTTGACTTATTCTGTGGGTCAGGATTGCATTCCTTACGGGTTTGAGTGCTTGTATAACGAGATCGCTTCATGAATCTGATTAGACTGTATCATCACATCATCGATACACACGTTCATATCCAGCCTCTCTCTCTCTCTCTCTCGCTCTCTCGCTCCTTTTGTTGTTGTTTTTTTGGTTTGCGGTCCAAGAGAATGATTTGCTTAAAATAAATGTTAAAAAAAAAAAAATAATCTATATTATTAGTAATTTCAACGTGGGCTTAATTTTTTTGTTTTGTATGAGTTATATATGATACTGCATTGGTGTTTAGTGGGTAATGATATCGGTTTTTTTTTTTTTTTTTTATGTGGTGTTGATCTAGTTTAGGTTGTTGTACGAT
>CM060298.1:888173-915673 GCA_030684275.1 Acipenser oxyrinchus oxyrinchus | reverse complement strand
GGGATGAATACATTCTCTCTCAAACTTACCTCTGTTACAATATATCCTGTAGAGCCAGGATCACAGTGAATTATTTACATGACTGCCTGTTAATTTGCCGTTCTGCACATGCTGTTAAATACCCATCACACTGCTAGCTCTGCCTGTGAGCTCGGGTGGTATTTGAGTTTCATCGCTGCTCAGAGGCAGTGCGTCCAGTGGTTAAAGTCCAGGGCTTGTCACCAGAAGGTCACTGGTTCAAATCCCACCTCTGCCACTGACTGACTCCCTGTGTGTGACCCTGAGCAAGTCACTTCACCTCCTTGTGCTCCGTCCCGCAGAGGAGCTGTTAAATCAATGTCCTATTTGAAGTGACTCTGCACATAATGCACAGTTCACAGCCTGCCTCTGTAAAGCGCTTTGTGATGGGGGTCCACTATGAAAGGTGCTATATATAAAGATATTGTTGTTATATTATTACAAATACACACTCTCCCTCTCATTTTTGTCTTTACAAAGTAGCCAGTCGTTAAACGATCAAGGGTTGCCAAGGGTTACCGAGCCACGCTGTCGATGCTGAATCACTGGGATCCTTTAAGACCCGACTTGACAAAAGTTCTGAGATCAATCAGATGCTCAGAACCGGACGAGCTCTGAGGGGCTGAACAGACTCCCCTCTCTCTCTCCCTCTCTCTCTCTCTCTCTCTGTCTCTCGTTCAGGAGTTTTCTTGGGTTTGTCTGTGTGTCTGCACAGAGTAACCCGGTTATTTATAGTACATCAGACGAGATCCTCTCCTCTTTCCATGCGATGATTCAATTCCCCGAGCGAAGAGCCTGATCAACTGGCAGTGGACCCTAAGAGAGAGAAAAAAAAAATGAATCGTTCATTCATCCATTCCTGACGCAGAACAGACGCACCCGGCCAATTTTTTAAGTGCTTTGCTATAAAATATGAGTTTGGGTTGAAGACAGACAGACATATGTGTAATAGGAGTCTTATTTCCATCCCGTGTGTGTGTGTGTGTGTGTGTGTGTGTGTGTAGTTGTAGGTCACAATCACCGTGCGTGGATCGCAGTGTGAGGTACAAGCTCCCCGTCGCAGTTCCACTTTGAGAGGCTAGGGGGCGCGCTGCAGAGCCCAGACAGGAAGCTGCTCGTCTTGCGCTGGCTGCCCTCCGTTCCTTCCTCTGTCTCCATCCCTTCATTCTCATCCTCTTCTTCATTTTCAGGGGAGAAGTGCAGAGCAGTCACACGATACACATCGACAAAGGGCAGGTCAAACTGAGAGAAGAGAGGGAGTCTATTATTATTATTATTATTATTATTATTATTATTATTATTATTATTATTATTATTATTATTATTATTATTATTATTAATATTGAAATGATCAGGAGCCAGGAGTTTGAGCAGGGTTACAAACTCACACTAGCCCTGCTGCTGCTGCTGCTGCACCCAGTCCTGGGGTTCAGAACTCCCCTCAATGAAGTCTAGTATTATTATTATTAATATTGAAATGATCAGGAGCCAGGAGTTTGAGCAGGGTTACAAACTCACACTAGCCCTGCTGCTGCTGCTGCTGCAACCAGTCCTGGGGTTCAGAACTCCCCTCAATGAAGTCTAGTATTATTATTATTAATATTGAAATGATCAGGAGCCAGGAGTTTGAGCAGGGTTAGAAACTCACACTAGCCCTGCTGCTGCTGCTGCTGCACCCAGTCCTGGGGTTCAGAACTCCCCTCAATGAAGTCTAGTATTATTATTATTAATATTGAAATGATCAGGAGCCAGGAGTTTGAGCAGGGTTAGAGACTCACACACTCACACTCTCCTCTCCTCTGTCTCCTCTCTCTCCTCTCCTCTCCTCTCCTCTCTCTCCTCTCTCCTCTCACCTGGTCCTTGTTGTTGGTGTGTCTGCTCAGGTGCTTGAGGAACTCTGCTCTCCCGCAGTCCCGAACCAGGATGAGGTCGGCAGTTCCGTCTGCCAGGTGGGCACTTGGCGACAGTCCGCCAGGACTCTTGGGACAAGCGCTGGACATGCAGGTCAGGTTGACCGCCTTGAAGGAGCCGGAAACTGACCTCCACTCCCCAGGGAGCGAGACTGAACAGGACGAGACTGGAGAGAGGAGAGAGGAGAATGTCATTGTGTGTGTGTGCGTGCGTGCGTGTGTGTGTGTGTGCCAGTGTGTATATACACTGTGTGTGTATATATGTATGTATATATATATATTAGTTACAGTATCTCTTACCCTGGGACTCACTCAGGCTGGCTCTGGATAGAGAATCAAAGGCAGAATCCACCAGACTGCAGAGTCTCTCCGTCGACTCGGAGCAAACCATACACCTGAGAGAGAAAGAGAGGGGAAAAAGAGAGAGTTTCATCAGTGTGACTGAAACTAGAAGAGACCGAGTCAAGCAGACCAGCGTTTGGGCTCTAGTGCCTTCATCAGTGTGATTGAAACTAGAAGAGGCTGAGTCAAGCAGACCAGCGTTTGGGCTCCAGTGCCTTCATCAGTGTTATTGAAACTAGAAGAGACCGAGTCAAGCAGACCAGCGTTTGGGCTCCAGTGCCTTCATCAGTGTGATTGAAACTAGAAGAGACCGAGTCAAGCAGACCAGCGTTTGCGCTCTAGTCAAACAGACTTGAATCAGGGGGGTGCCCTGTTCTCTTACCCGGTTCTGCAGCGTGTGTTGTCGCGCGGGTTTGAACTCTGTGACTCGGCCAGCTGGAAGCGCACGGTGCCTTTATAACTGCGATTGCTCAGAAACATCTTTAAGCCTGCAGAGAGACACAGGAGCACGCACAAGGTTTACTATACACTGAGAGACACACACACACACACAGCCAAGATGAATATACACACAGGCACTACTTAATCCTACTTAACCCTACCTCTAACCTCTCTCTCTCTCTCTCTCTCTCTCTCTCGCTCTCTCACCTGAGTAGTCGTATCTGATTGGTCCCATCCACCTGTGCCTGTCACTGTCTGCCAGCACGTCTCCATAGAAACCGTAGCCCACCAATGAGACAGAGTATTTCAGCAGCCTCTTCTTGTGATGCACGGAACACACGTCCAGGGGCTGGCTGTCTCCTAGCAACCAAACAAACAAACAAAGAGAAATAAAGTTAATAGAATTTGATATTGATGCGATCCAGCCCTCTGAAATGTCTTTATAATATACAGCACTAGACCCTGATATTGATGCGATCCAGCCCTCTGAAATGTCTTTATAATATATAGCACTAGACCCTGATAGTGATGCGATCCAGCCCTCTGAAATGTCTTTATAATATATATCACTAGACCCTGATAGTGATGCGATCCAGCCCTCTGAAATGTCTTTATAATATACAGCACTAGACCCTGATATTGATGCGATCCAGCCCTCTGAAATGTCTTTATAATATATAGCACTAGACCCTGATATTGATGCGATCCAGCCCTCTGAAATGTCTTTATAATATACAGCACTAGACCCTGATATTGATGCGATCCAGCCCTCTGAAATGTCTTTATAATATACAGTACTAGACCCTGATATTGATGTGATCCAGCCCTCTGAAATGTCTTTATAATATACAGCACTAGACCCTGATAGTGATGCGATCCAGCCCTCTGAAATGTCTTTATAATATATATCACTAGACCCTGATATTGATGCGATCCAGCCCTCTGAAATGTCTTTATAATATACAGCACTAGACCCTGATATTGATGCGATCCAGCCCTCTGAAATGTCTTTATAATATACAGCACTAGACCCTGATAGTGATGCGATCCAGCCCTCTGAAATGTCTTTATAATATACAACACTAGACCCTGATATTGATGCGATCCAGCCCTCTGAAATGTCTTTATAATATACAGCACTAGACCCTGATATTGATGCGATCCAGCCCTCTGAAATGTCTTTATAATATACAGCACTAGACCGATAGTGATGCGATCCAGCCCTCTGAAATGTCTTTATAATATATATCACTAGACCCTGATATTGATGCGATCCAGCCCTCTGAAATGTCTTTATAATATACAGCACTAGACCCTGATATTGATGCGATCCAGCCCTCTGAAATGTCTTTATAATATATAGCACTAGACCCTGATATTGATGCGATCCAGCCCTCTGAAATGTCTTTATAATATATATCACTAGACCCTGATATTGATGCGATCCAGCCCTCTGAAATGTCTTTATAATATACAGCACTAGATCGATATTGATGCGATCCAGCCCTCTGAAATGTCTTTATAATATACAGCACTAGACCCTGATATTGATGTGATCCAGCCCTCTGAAATGTCTTTATAATATATAGCGCTAGACCCTGATATTGATGCGATCCAGCCCTCTGAAATGTCTTTATAATATATAGCACTAGACCCTGATATTGATGCGATCCAGCCCTCTGAAATGTCTTTATAATATATAGCACTAGACCCTGCTATTGATGTGCTTACCAATAATAATGTGCAGTGCGGAGGTGATGGGATCATTCACTCCCACAGTGGCAAAACACACACAGTCCGTCGAGCCTGGACACCAAAAAAAAAAAAAAAGTATATATATATATATATATATATATATATATATATATATATATATATATATATATATATATATATATATATATAAATCATAGAACGCAGCTGTACGGCGAACATGAAGACATTATCGCAAGTGTGCTCGAACCCCGACCTGCTGGAATGATTCCGATTCTGAGTGAGGAGCTCTCCAGGGTCGCTTCGGGGTCATGTTCCGAAATCCCCGCCTCCCACTGCGTTCGACCAATCAGGCCGTGCATTAGCTCGCTGAACATTCCGTCCCCGCCCACACACACCAGCCTAGAGCAGAAAACATAAACCAGTCAAACATCAAGCAGACCAGCGTTTGGGCTCTAGTGCCTTCATCAGTGATATTGAAACTAGAAGACACACACCGAGACACACACACACGTTTGTTTATAAAGTTTCTGAGTTCTATGCATTGACTCCCCTATAGTGTAGATTTCCTATTCTGAACTCTCTATAAATATATACACTCACTCACACACACTCTCAAGTGGTTAAGGGCTTTCTCCCCCTCACCTCCTCTCCTCTCCTCTCCTCTCTCCCCCTCCCTCCCTCTATGAAAGGGTACACTATGTACTCATATTCCTGCTTGACTGCAAGCTGAAAACAATTCCAATTGCTTATCTTTCTTAATTTTTTTTTTTTTTTAAACCCTAAAGCACGATTGGCTGGTCCGAGGGATAGCGTGACTTGGACGCAGGGAAGGATTGTTTAAACTTTGAAAAGAAAGAGGCCATGAGCGTGACTCGAATTATAAAACAAAACAAAACAAACAAAAAAAAACTCAAGTTGAACTCATCTCACCTGACCTGCTCCGAAATTCTTAGAAAAGGCAGTAGTGAAATTGATGCATTGATATCACTTTCCTATTAGAAACTGAGTCGTTGGGCTGCAGTGCCTTCATCAGTGTTATTGAAACTAGAAGAGACTGAGTCAAGCAGACCAGCGTTTGGGCTCTAGTGCCTTCATCAGTGTGATTGAAACTAGAAGAGACCGAGTCAAGCAGACCAGCGTTTGGGCTCCAGTGCCTTCATCAGTGTGATTGAAACTAGAAGAGACCGAGTCAAGCAGACCAGCGCTTGGGCTCCAGTGCCTTCATCAGTGTGATTGAAACTAGAAGAGACCGAGTCAAGCAGACCAGCGTTTGGGCTCCAGTGCCTTCCTCAGTGTGATTGAAACTACAAGAGACCGAGTCAAGCAGACCAGCGTTTGGGCTCCAGTGCCTTCCTCAGTGTTATTGAAACTAGAAGAGACTGAGTCAAGCCGGTTTAACTTGGTACCTACCCATCAAACCCAGTAAGGTCCTTCTTCAGAATGTAATCTCGCTTGATTGGCTCTCGTTCAGTTTCTAAGGAAGAAAAGTAACAGTAATATTGAAAAGTTAAAAATGGCTTGGTGGATCCAGTGGTTAAAGAAAGGGTTCGATACCAGGAGGTTCAAATCCGGCTCAGCCACTGACTCCTGTCGTGTGTGTGTGTGTGTGTGTGTGTGTGTGTGTGTGTGTGTGTGTGTGTGTGACCCTGAGCAAGTCACTGAACCTCCTTGTGCTCAGTCCTTCGGATGAGTCGTAAAACAAACGAGCTCCTATTGGAAGCGACTCTGCAGCAGCAGCAGCAGCAGTTGTTGATGATGATGCAGAGTTCACCCCCACCGTGTCTCTGTAAGTTTCTTTGGATAAAAGCGTCTGCTAAATAATAATAATAATAATAATAATAATAATAATAATAATAATAATAATAATAACAACATCGTGGGTGGCGGTGCAGGAAGGGTGCGGCCACGGTCTCTCACCCAAGCGTGGGCTCTGACCCCGCCAGCTCAAACAGGGGTGCAATCTGGGTCCGTAGACCTCGCTGACCTCGCTGGCGACCCCGAACGGGTTGATGAAAACCAGCAGATTCTTCGGACGATCCTGGCCTGCAGGAGAGAGAGAGGGGAGAGTGGGGTTGGCAGTGCAGTGTATGGGACTGGACTGGGTTGTAGCTGATGCTGGTGTATTGTACTGTAGTGTATTATATTGCAATGCAGTGTATCTGTATGGCAATGTATTATACTGTGCTGAATTCTGCAGTGTATTGTGTAGCAGTGTCGTACAGCACAGTGTATTGTCTTATTCTTACTGTGTTTCTCGGTGCTGTTTCTCAGGCTCTGCACCCAGTGGTCTCTCAGCTCGGGGTCCGGCGCGTGAACACGGCAAGCGTCCGAGAGACCAGCGCTGACCACCGCACCCGCCTCACATACAACACTGCGGGGAAACACACACGCAACACGCTTAGAACATGGCACTCACACACCTCACACGCATTGAGACGCGACTCACACACACACCAGGGATGGGAATCAGACTCCTATTGCACAGCAGTGTCACCCATTCCAGGTTTTTCTACCAGCTTGATCAGCCCCAGTGTGTCTAGCTAACAAGCTCAGGTGTGTCTGATTATTAAACTCCCAGTGAAACCAGGACTGGATCACACTGCTGTGCAGCGAGTCTGATTTCCATCCATCGCTGCACACACACACACACACACACACTCACACACACACAGTGGTTCAGTGGTACTCCCGGTCTCACTCACCGGTGAACTCTGTCTCTGATTCCTCAACCCTTTTCTCGGGCAGCAGCTCCAGCCTCCCTGCCTGCACCCCCACGATCTCCTCCACCGGCACCCTCTCCACACACGCTGCAGAGAGAGAGCGTTAATGAGAGGGAGAACAACACAGAGAGAGAAAGGGACAGGAATGAGACTCCCAATGCTTCACCAGACCTCTCTGTGCTTTACAATGCTTCCCTATGCTTCACCAGACCTCTCTGTGCTTTACCAGACCTCTCTGCGCTTTACAATACTTCCCTATGCTTCACCAGACCTCTCTGTGCTTTGCAATGCTTCCCTATGCTTTACCAGACCTCTCTGTGCTTTACAATGCTTCCCTATGCTTCACCAGACCTCTCTGTGCTTTACAATGCTTCCCTATGCTTCACCAGACCTCTCTGTGCTTTTACAATGCTTCCCTATGCTTTACCAGACCTCTCTGCGCTTTTACAATACTTCCCTATGCTTTACCAGACCTCTCTGTGCTTTGCAATGCTTCCCTATGCTTTACCAGACCTCTCTGTGCTTTACAATGCTTCCTATGCTTTACCAGACCTCTGTGCTTTACAATGCTTCCCTATGCTTTACCAGACCTCTCTGTGCTTTACAATGCTTCCCTATGCTTTACCAGACCTCCCTGTGCTTTACAATGCTTCCCTATGCTTTACCAGACCTCTGTACTTTACAATGGAAAGGTGCTCTACAATTTAGAATGGGACCACAGTATGCTAACTATGCCCTTCCCAAATGATCTTCAATGACCATGCAGCCAGACAACAATGCAATAATGGATCTTCAGTGGCAATGCAGACAGACAGACAGACAGACAGTGGCACTACAACTGCAATGCGATGACTCAAAACCAGAAATTCGTAGCAGACTAAATCAAACGCGTAATGTTTAAAACGTATTTACATTTTTTTGTAATGTTTCTTAATTATTTATAACCTATTTACATTTTTTTTTTAAATTTGATTTTTTGTAATGTTTCTGCAAAATACACGGACCTTTATTAAACAAATAGCTCGCGTTGATTCGACACTAACGTCCTGGCTGCGCAAAGATACAAAAATAGAATTCGTTTTAAACCTTTAACGAGTTAAATATTAAAATAGTGTTTGTGGACACATAATAAAATATATTTTAATTGCAATTTTTTTCCTCCCCCCGTCCCCCATTGCTTATACTCGGTGACGTCACTTCACAGCTTGATTGTGACGAAAGCAATTTGACGTGCGTCGGAATTCCCCGGACGCGGACGCTTGGGGGGCGGCTAGAAGAATGGGACTACAGTGTGCTAACTATACCCTTCCGAAATGATCTTCAATAGCAATGCAGACAGACAGACAGACAGTGGCACTACACAATGTCTGTGTCTGCCAACAGTAATGGTTCTTTGTTATACTGAGGGGCAACGGTAGCACAAGTATAGGGCAGCTGCAGTGGGGTGAGGCTGGCAAAACGGGACCACAGTGTGCCAGCTATATCGTTTCCAAATTATCTTCAGTGCCATGCAGAGACAGACAGATCAACAAAGTAAACAGTCATAAAAAAAAATTATATCCTTGCAATGCTACAATACTGATCAGAGATATCGCGATTGAAGCTGATAATAATAATAATAATAATAATAATAATAATAATAATAATAATAAGTGCCATGTACCTGTCTTTTCTTCGTTCCTCTTGTTCAGTTCTGTCCATTTGAACAGCCGCCAGCTGAGCAGCCCGGTGTAATTTTCCTTACCGATTTTTAGTGTGGATGAAAACGATTCCATAGTTTTAAAAAAAAGAATGTAATTCTATTATATATATATATATTAATAGAGAGCGAGAGTAATAAAAAGAAACCGTGTCTTTGTCGCGGCCTCTGAAGCCTGTTTAAAACTCCCCTACCGTGTTTATTCTACAACGTCTTGTAAATAAATAAATAAATATTTAAATAAACAAACACACGTCCTTGGTTCGATTTTTTTTACACACACTGAAATAAAAAAAAAAGTAATAATCGTTGGTTTAATAATACCAGTTAAAAGCGAGAACGTAAGCCGACGTGCTTTTATGCCAAGTCCTAATACACCAAGATGAATATACTTCAACTAACCTGTCTCGGAACTCACCTGTCTGATTTGCATATATGCGTTCTGTCCCCTCCCCCTCCTACCCAGGGGAGGGAGGGGCGTCACATACTTGGTAACCCACGGCAACACCTGGGGCTAATTGCACGGAAGGAGGCGTGTCTGTCACTCGCGTGTTAGAATGAGCTGCATCCGTGCTATTGTTTGCTTTTTAATGATTGTTCTGTCGCTTTGTTTGAAGGACAGGGGCGGGGGCGTGGGGGAGGAGGCTCGCCTAAAGCAATGTCACGTATTCACGATGCGCTCCCTATTCGGTTACATGCAAATATTGTTTGCCAATACCGTGGGATTTTTAAATTTTTTTTATGAACAAATACAATTCTCGTTGTATATATATATATATATATATATATATATATATATATATATATATATATATATATATATATATATATATATATATTTTTTTTGTCTGTAGTTTCAATGAAACACGACGAGGCTTCACAGAACTTATGATGTATGCGCGGTAAATTGTGCTAAATTAAGGTCCTTCGTTGCGATTAAAATAAGCGAGAATTAAGGAGCGCCGCATGCTTTAAATATATATTCAATAATAGCTCTTCGTTTGTTTGTTTTTAACGTGTGTTTTCTACATTATATAAGCATATTTCTGAATGATTACATTTTGAAATAATATATATATATATATATATATATATATATATATATATATATATATATATATATATATATATATATATATAATAATTATATATATATATGTATAATAATTAAAACAGATTTAATTACATATATACGTATACTATCTGAATTTTATGTAAGGAATAATGTGTTTTAAACGTGTTCTGTAAGTACCTTAATTACGGCTTTTAAATTAAAATAGTTTAAATAAATAAATATAATTTTAAATAAATAAAAATACGTCATTCCCATACCGGGAGTCGAACCCGGGCCGCCTGGGTGAAAACCAGGAATCCTAACCGCTAGACCATATGGGAATTCACGAAAAATAACCATTGATTTTTTTTTTTTGTGATACACTCTGCCCTCTTGTGGCAGAATGTAGGAATTGCATTGGACTATTTGCAATAGAAAATACACGGGTATCTAAATTGCATTGTCGAAATCCAAGTCGAAATTTATCACGCAGTTACAATTTATGTATTATTATTATTATTATTATTATTATTATTATTATTATTATTATTATTATTATTAGGCATTAAAATATCAATGACATGGAGTTACATTTTATATTTTAGGAATTGAGGCATAATTCATAATATGCTTATTTATATATTTATTTTATAAATCAATGTGTTCTGTTGATATCTGAAGAGATAGTATGTAATTAAAACAGTGCGTTTTCAGTTTATCAATGGCTTTTCTTCATCAGGTATATTTCTATTGACTGATGAGTAAGTATCCGGATAAGAGAAAAAAGATGTTTGTTGTTTTTGAGGGTGTTTGTTATCATTAAAAATACATACACTGTAACTTCCCTATGTTTCTATTGCCAATTAAATAGCGTCCAATGCAATTCCTACATTCTGCCACAAGAGGGTGCTCTTGTATCACATAAAAATAATGTCCAATGCAATTCCTACATTCTGCCACAAGAGGGGGCGCTTGTATCACAAAAAAAATAAATCCACGCCCATGCCTGCTATTTACTTATAAAATACGTTTTTTGTACAACATGAATAGATGTCTCTATAAGAAATAATCTGTTATGTATTTATTTATTGTTGTTGTTTTTTTTTTTTACATAAATCTGTAAAATTGTATTTTTTGTTAAAAAAAAAAATCATATTTTTTTACATACAGTATAACGTGCGACGGGTTGCTTAAATTATTTAAAGGAAAAAAAAAAAAAAGAAATTGAATATTTACAAATGTTCCTTTAAATAATATGTCTAATTTAAATGGGAGCATACAATTGTAATTGTTTATTGATACGCGTCAAAAAAAACAAACCAATATCTATGGCTATTAATCTAACCTGCCAATGTAAATCTATGGTGCACTCTCTAACCCCGCCTACAAGCGGGGAGGACCGACTGCCTGCCTCGGCATTGGTTACACTACGAGCCAATCAGGAGCGTGTCAGTCAGAAATCAGCGCTACTGATTGGTCAATTGGTAACCAGGTAAGGGGAATGCTGGGCTCTGATTGGATTAGAGAGCCGGTACGCTCTTCGGCTCCTCGTGGTTCGGGTCGGGAGAGTTCAAGTGGAAAAAAAATAAATAATAATAATAATAATTATAATAATAATTAAAACCTCAATTAATTGTGATTTCAAACGAAAACACAGAAGAAAATGAATATCCGAAACGCGAGAGTAAGTAACCGGTGTCGTTATTATTTTTTTTAAATCGTGTTTTATTTCTTGTAAACAGCAGCGACACGTCCCTTATGTATTATTTGTAGTTTGAATTCAAAATAAAGTCGTAGTTATGTTTTGTAAAAGGGCGGTTCTAGTCTCCTGCACTGCGCTTTAACGCGTTTTATTTCATGTTACCGGGTGCGGACGTTACTTGACAGCGACTGGGGAAGGCCCAAAGGCCTCGGGGTAAAGTCAGTTAGACGCCGGCCTGCAGCGACAGTCTATCGGCAGGACCGGGTACTGAAAAACCGACCGTCGTATTTCTAATGCCGGAAGGGCAATGCAAGCAGGGCTGGGAATCAGACTCCCGCTGCACAGCGGTGTGATCCAGTCCTGGTTTCACTGGGAGTTTAATAATCAGACACACCTGAGCTTGTTAGCTAGACACACTGGGGGGCTGATCAAGCTGGTAGTAAAACCTGGACTGGGTGACGCTGCTGTGCAATGGGAGTCTGAATTAAAGAAAAAAAACAAACAAACAAAACAAACAAAAAAAAAACTGTGGTTCTGAAGGTACAGGGATGGGAATCAGACTCCCGCTGCACAGCGGTGTGATCCGGCCCTGGTTTCACTGGGAGTTTAATAATCAGACACACCTGAGCTTGTTAGCTAGACACACTGGGGGCTGATCAAGCTGGTAGTAAAACCTGGACTGGATGACACTGCTGTGCAACAGGAGTCTGATTATGTTATGGCATCCTCTCTCTCTCTCTCTCTCTCTCTCTCTCTCTCTCTCTCAGCCGGATGATCTCATGAACATGCAGCACTGTAACCTGCTGTGCCTGCCAGAGAACTACCAGATGAAATATTACTTGTACCACGGACTTTCCTGGCCGCAGGTAAAACTACATTCAGCACTTAAAACATACAGCTCCGGCTTAAAACTACACTTCCCAGCATGCCCCCCCCCCCACCCACGCGGCGAGGGCGCTGGGAGCTGTAGTTCTTCAACTACAACAACGCGCTCAAGACATACGATACCCGGTGAATCGGGACGGTTTTTGCTAATCTTGAGCTGTGCCTTCTGGTTAAAATTCCCAAGCTCTCTTTCTCTGAAAAGCATCCCTGTGTTACGATATTACAATACAGAAAATAAATGCCTGTGAAAGAGGAGGATAAATAAATATACAAATACATACCTAGTTCAGCTGTCTGCTTCGATTCTCCTCTCCCAGAAGGATTTGTAATCTTTCAGTGCCAGGAAGGAGCATAAAATTTGCCACTAGACTCCTGAATTTTGTTAGATATTTTTTCCCTGGTTTCTTTGTATTTAGAGACGGACAGCAGGAAATTCATCTCTGTTTCTACCCCTCCTAATTCTCTCTCTCTCTCTCTCTCTCTCTCTGTCTCTCTCTCCAGCTTTCCTACATCGCTGAAGATGAAAACGGGAAAATAGTGGGCTATGTTCTGGCTAAAATGTAAGTCTTCAATCACTTATTAAAAAAAAATTTAAAAAATGTGTATATGTATATATATATATATATATATATATATATATATATATATATATATATATATATATAGTTATTAAAAGTTAATCAATAAACAGATTATTGATTGGCCTGGCTTGTGTTTTGCGAGCTTGTATTGAACACTAATGGATTGATATGCTGGATGTGACCTTATGGTCCAGTGGTTAAAGTCCAGGGCTTGTCACCAGAAGGTCACGGGTTCAAATCCCACCTCTCTGCCACTGACTGACTCCCTGTGTGTGACCCTGAGCAAGTCTCTTCACCTCCTTGTGCTCCGTCCCGCGGATGAGAGATTCAATCAACGTCCTATTGGAAGTGACTCTGCACATAATGCACAGTTCACAGCCTGCCTCTGTAGAGCGCTTTGTGATGGGGGTCCACTATGAAAGGCGCTATATATATATAAAAAATAAAGATATTGTTATTATTTGTAACAAAAGTGAATGGTTTTAGAACCAGTTTCAATTGGGGTGATTGTGGTTTTTATATACGACTCTAAACAGCTTGTTAAGCAGAAACAGTTTCTGTGAAAACAAGAATTGTGTTCTCACCTGACCCGAGGTCACAGCTGCACTCTGAGTTCTGAACAGCCGGTCACTCCCTGCAAGGCCAGGGCAAAACCTAGACAAAGATCCAGGCAGCAGGACCGACCCGAGAGCAGCGAGCGGGTGTGGAAGGGGCTTCAGATCCTGTGTTTGTTTGTTTTGCAGGGAGGAAGACCGGATGACATCCCACACGGTCACATCACATCCCTGGTGAGTCCTCCTGTCCTCCCCTCCCTCTCCTCCCTCCCTCCTGCCCTCTTCCCTCCCTCTCCTCTCCTCTCTCCTCTCCTCTCCTCCTCTCCTCCTCTCCTCCTCTCCTCCTCTCCTCCTCTCTCCTCCTCTCCTCCTCCTCCTCTCCTCCTCCTCCTCTCCTCCTCCCTCCTCTCCTCCTCCTCCTCTCCTCCCTCTCCTCTCCTCTCCTCTCCTCCTCTCCTCCTCTCCTCCTCCTCCTCTCCTCCTCTCCTCTCCTCCTCCTCCTCTCCTCCTCTCCTCTCCTCCTCCTCTCTCCTCCTCCTCCTCCTCTCCTCCTCTCCTCTCCTCTCTCTCTCTCTCCTCTCTCTCCTCTCCTCCTCTCCTCCTCTCTCCTCTCCTCTCCTCCTCCCTCTCCTCCTCCCTCCCTCTCCTCCTCCTCCTCTCCTCCCCTCTTCACCTCTCCTCTTCGTTCCCAGGCTGTGAAGCGCTCACACAGACGTCTGGGTTTGGCTCAGAAGCTGATGGACCAGGCATCCCGCCATGATGGAGAACTTCAACGCTGAAATCGTGTCTCTACTGCGTGCAAGAGTAAGAGAACCAGCCCTCCTCCAGAACCAGAACCTGAGCCCAGAACCAAACCCAGACTCTCCTCCAGAGCCAGAGGAAACAGAGTCAAGCAGACCAGCGTTTGGACTCCAGTGCCTTCATCAGTGTGATTGAAACTAGAAGAGACTGAATCAAGCAGACCAGCGTTTGGGCTCCAGTGCCTTCATCAGTGTGATTGAAACTAGAAGAGACCGAGTCAAGCAGACCAGCGTTTGGGCTCCAGTGCCTTCATCAGTGTGATTGAATCTAGAAGAGACCGAGTCAAGCAGACCAGCGTTTGGGCTCCAGTGCCTTCCTCAGTGTGATTGAAACTAGAAGAGACCGAGTCAAGCAGACCAGCGTTTGGACTCCAGTGCCTTCATCAGTGTGATTGAAACTAGAAGAGACCGAGTCAAGCAGACCAGCGTTTGGGCTCCAGTGCCTTCATCAGTGTGATTGAAACTAGAAGAGACCGAGTCAAGCAGACCAGCGTTTGGGCTCCAGTGCCTTCATCAGTGTGATTGAAACTAGAAGAGACCGAGTCAAGCAGACCAGCGTTTGGGCTCCAGTGCCTTCATCAGTGTGATTGAAACTAGAAGAGACCGAGTCAAGCAGACCAGCGTTTGGGCTCCAGTGCCTTCATCAGTGTGATTGAAACTAGAAGAGACCGAGTCAAGCAGACCAGCGTTTGGGCTCCAGTGCCTTCATCAGTGTGATTGAAACTAGAAGAGACCGAGTCAAGCAGACCAGCGTTTGGGCTCCAGTGCCTTCATCAGTGTGATTGAAACTAGAAGAGACCGAGTCAAGCAGACCAGCGTTTGGGCTCCAGTGCCTTCATCAGTGTGATTGAAACTAGAAGAGACCGAGTCAAGCAGACCAGCGTTTGGGCTCCAGTGCCTTCATCAGTGTGATTGAAACTAGAAGAGACCGAGTCAAGCAGACCAGCGTTTGGGCTCCAGTGCCTTCATCAGTGTGATTGAAACTAGAAGAGACCGAGTCAAGCAGACCAGCGTTTGGGCTCCAGTGCCTTCATCAGTGTGATTGAAACTAGAAGAGACCGAGTCAAGCAGACCAGCGTTTGGGCTCCAGTGCCTTCATCAGTGTGATTGAAACTAGAAGAGACCGAGTCAAGCAGACCAGCGTTTGGGCTCCAGTGCCTTCATCAGTGTGATTGAAACTAGAAGAGACCGAGTCAAGCAGACCAGCGTTTGGGCTCCAGTGCCTTCATCAGTGTGATTGAAACTAGAAGAGACCGAGTCAAGCAGACCAGCGTTTGGGCTCCAGTGCCTTCATCAGTGTGATTGAAACTAGAAGAGACCGAGTCAAGCAGACCAGCGTTTGGGCTCCAGTGCCTTCATCAGTGTGATTGAAACTAGAAGAGACCGAGTCAAGCAGACCAGCGTTTGGGCTCCAGTGCCTTCATCAGTGTATAGTTTGAGAGGAGATGGAAGGGGTTGCCATGGGTTACCGAGCCACGCTGGCGATGCTGAATCACTGGGATCCTTTAAGACCCGACTTGACAAAACCTCTGAGATCAATCAGCTGGGAATCAAAACCCTTTTGTTGTGGTTTGAGTTTAATGTTGTTTTTTTTCTTTCTCTTTTTTGTGTTTTTCCCCAGTGTCGGGCGCTCTGCACCTGTACTCCAACACGCTGAAATTCCAGTAAGTAACTATTATTATTATTATTATTATTATTATTATTATGATAGTGTGTCTCTGTCTCTCTGTCTCGTCTGTGTCTCCCTGTCTCTGTGTGTGTGTTACTTATCTCTCTCCCTGTCTCTGTGTGTGCGTGTGTGTGTGTGTTATCTCTCTCCCTGTGTGTGTGTGTGCGTGCGTGTGTGTGTGTGTGTACTTATCTCTCTCCCTGTGTGTGTGTGTGTGCGTGCGTGCGTGCGTGTGTGTGTGTGTTATCTCTCTCCCTGTGTGTGTGTGTGCGTGCGTGCGTGTGTGTGTGTGTGTGTTATCTCTCTCCCTGTCTCTGTGTGTGCGTGTGTGTGTGTGTGTGTGTGTGTGTGCGTGCGTGCGTGCGTGTGTGTGTGTGTTATCTCTCTCCCTGTGTGTGTGTGTGCGTGCGTGCGTGTGTGTGTGTGTGTTATCTCTCTCCTGTGTGTGTGTGTGTGTGTGTGTGTGTGTGTGTGTGCGTGTGTGTGTTATCTCTCTCCCTGTCTCTGTGTGTGTGTGTGTGTGTGTGTGTGTGTGTGTGTGTGTTATCTCTCTCCCTGTGTGTGTGTGTGTGTGTGTGTGTGTGTGTGTGTGTGTGTGTGTTATCTCTCTCCCTGTGTGTGTGTGTGTGTGTGTGTGTGTGTGTTATCTCTCTCCTGTGTGTGTGTGTGTGTGTGTGTGTGTGTGTGTGTGTGTGTGTGTGTGTTATCTCTCTCTCTCTGTTTCTCAGGATCAGTGAGGTGGAGCCCAAGTACTATGCTGATGGTGAGGATGCCTTCGCCATGAAGAGAGACCTGGCAGTGCTGGCAGACGAGGTACGAGGGAGGGGCGGGGCTGCGAGAGAGGGAGAGGCGGAGGCGGAGGGGGAGGGGGAGAGGGCTGCTTGAGACAGTGGGAGAAAGAGGAAGAAAGACAGACCTCTAGTGTGTAACCCTTATCAAAGATATACAGGTCATATATATATATATATATATATATATATATATATATATATTTATTTTTAAATGAAGAAACTTTGAAATTAGCTTGACAATAGAAACTAATAACTCTAACACTGAATCTCTCTGTTTATCCCCCCTTCTCCTCCTCCCCTCCCCTCCCCCCTCTCTCTCTCAAACCTTGTCTTAGCTACAAAAGCACCCTGAGGAGGCGGAGAGAGTCGGAGCCGAGTTCAGCAGTGCCTGGAGATCCGCAGATCAAACCACCTGGGGAGGCGGGGAGTGTTGCACGTGATGACAAGTGCGCGGTGGCGGCGGAGGGGTGCGGAGCAGTGCACCCTGGGAAACAGGGGGGTCAGGAGGACAGCGGGGGGGACAGCAAGGACGCGAGCGAGACGACGGAGAGCACAGACCTGAAGGACAGCTCGGAGGCGTCCGATTCTGCTTCTTAGAGATCATAGATAATTAATGATGATAAATATAACACAGTAATTAACGAGAGAGAGAGAGAGAGAGAGAGAGAGAGAGGCTTCATAGATTCAATGAGGAACGTTTCCACTAGAAGTCTTTCATTTCAAATTGAAGTATTTCCATTGAAGACACCTGAGAGAGACTTCTAGTGGAAACGTTTGTTAATGAATTTATGAAGTTTCTTTTAGTGTTTCTATTGAAGACGCTGAGAAAGACTTCTAGTGGAAACGTTTGCCATTGAATTTATGAAGTTTCTTTTAGTGTTTCTGTTAAGAAAGAGAACTCCACTCAACACTGCAGAGCTGTGTATTAAACTTGTTAATTATTTTGTAAGTGATGATTAAAAAAAATTAAAAAATGGGTGAAAACACAATATTGCTTCTTTTTTTTATTAATTCCAGGTGAAAGGGTATTTGGTGGAACAGGTGAAAGCTAGTTTTAGGGTAATTGTGGCAATTAAAAAAATAAATAAATAAATAAAAATTGCTAAAGGCAGGAGTTCACGACACAACATCTAAACAAACTAGAGTGGAGCCAACATGGTGAAAATGTAGAGAAAAAAAAACCAGCCCCTTAACAAGCTGCCTGAAACACGGACGGCACTTTGACTTAAGTAGTGTGACCTAAAGCACAGGAAGCGAGGCTCGCTGGATCCAGCGGTTAGAGAAAGGGGTCTTGATACCAGGAGGTTCAAATCCCGGCTCAGCCACTGACTCCCTGTGTGTGTGTGTGTGTGTGTGTGTGTGTGTGTGTGTGTGTGTGCGTGCGTGTGACCCTGAGCAAGTCACTTCTCCTCCTTGTGCTCCGTCCTTCAGATGAGACGTCAAACAAACGAGCTCCTATTGGAAGTGACTCTGCAGCAGCAGCAGCAGCAGTTGTTGATGATGCAGAGTTCACCCCCCTAGTCTCTGTGAGTCGCTTTGGATAAAAGTGTCTGCTGAATGACTCATTAGTAATAATAATAATAATAATAATAATAATAATAATAATAATAGTGATGTCAAAACTCTGTTGCTAGCCCACACTTTTTTTTTTTTGCGTCAGTTCTCATAGAAGTGGCTTGACTCTTTCGTTATGCAAATATCATCCACGATGTGAATTCTGTCCTCTATATAAAAGCTGTTCCTGCTGCAAATTAAATGATTAAAGACTTACGTTCATCGTTTAGCCTGTTTTAACCTGGCTTACAAATATAATTGCTTTTTTTTTTTCATTTTTATTAATTTTTTTGTAATTGTGTTTATATCCATCATTATTATCATTGTCCTGTTTTCTTCAATTGTTTTATTTAGATGTATTATTATTATTATTATTATTATTATTATTATTATTATTATTATTATTATGAAACGATTGATTTTTATAATAAGAGACACCAAGGATTAATTTTAAATAAATCACACACACAAAAAAAAATATATATTGGTTGTGAATTCGCCGTTTAAACTTTTAAAGTCGTTTTTTTTTTTAATGCAGGTTTTAATTGTATACAGTCCAGTCTGTGTGCATATATATATATATATATATATATATATATATATATATATATATATATATATAGTCTGTTCTCTGAGCAATACATCAAATACAGTTTTTAATTCGTTTTCATTTTATTTGTTTTGAATTAAATTAACCGTCCGCCCCTAGCAACGACTACCTTCCCTAGTTACAACGCTAGAGCGTCACCTCAACGGCGTCAGCGGCTGGCAACCCTCGTCAGTCTTCTCCTATTGGCTGTGCCTTTGCGCGACAGAGGAGGGGAGTTTGGAGCGTTGATTGGCTGACAGTACACCTGTAACCCTGTAAAATGTAACCCGTTCTCTTCTCCCATTGGATAAGAGAAAAGTAGGCGTGCGGGTTTTCGAGCTCTGATTGGACAGTGCGGACATGTTTAGAAGGCAGGGAGGCAGGTGTGTTTTTTGCGCAAGTGAGATTTATTTTGAGTGAAAGGACAGTAATATCGTCGGTGTTGTTGTTAATATAATTTTTAAGCAATGAATTTCGGACCCGTTTCAAGACAGGACTCGTTACAATTAAAAGGATATCGACACGCTTGTCACGCTATGATCTACGCCCCTTCTGATGAGAAACTGTTCGGGAAAATTCCTGTAAGATACGCGGTCTTGGTAAGAAGCAACAAAAAAACAACAACAACAACACAACAACAACAACAACAACAACAACAACAACAACGTTAATAATATCGATGCAGGGACCGACTAGTCAGTCCCTAAAATAGTAGGACTTCAAAGGGACGAGAACCGTGTGCCTTTATCCACAGGAGTTCATCCACGATAAGTAACTCACAAACTCCACAACTAGGAAAAATCTGCACTTTTTTTTTTTTTTTTTTTTGTTGCTCGTTAGTTAGAGGTAAATAAATAAATTATGACTGTATTTTTGAAATATGGAGTCAAACCTTACTGCGCATTATTAACCTTTCGGCTCAGGGCAGATGTAGTAGCTGTTAGAGGCCGCTAGAGGGTGCAAAAGAAACGGTGTTGAAATAATAGAAAAAAAACACAGATATTTTGATAAAGGCATCGGGAGGGGAGGGGTTAGGTTTAGGGTTAGGGGTAGGGGGTTGGGTTTAGGGGTAGGTGTTAGGTTTAGGGGTTGGGTTTAGGGGTAGGGGTTGGGTTTAGGGGTAGAGGTTAGGGTTTAGGGGTAGAGTGTTAGGTTTAGGGGTAGGGGTTGGGTTTAGGGGTAGGGGTTAGGTTTAGGGGTAGGTGGTTAGGGGTTTAGGGGTAGGGTGTTAGGTTTAGGGGTAGGGGTTTAGGGTTTAGGGTTGGGTTAGGGTTTAGGTTTAGGGGTAGGGGTTAGGGTTTAGGGGTAGGGGTTAGGTTTAGGGGTAGGGGTTAGGTTTAGGGGTAGGGGTTAGGTTTAGGGGTAGGGGTTAGGTTTAGGGGTAGGGGTTAGGTTTAGGGGTAGGGGTTGGGTTTAGGGGTAGGGGTTAGGTTTAGGGGTAGGGGTTGGGTTTAGGGTTTAGGGGTAGATGTTAGGTTTAGGGGTAGGGGTTAGGTTTAGGGGTAGGGGTAAGGATTAGGGGGTTAGGGTTAGGGTTAGGGTTAGGATTAGGGGGTTAGGTGTAAGTCGCTTGGCGTTGACTGAATTGCAGTTGTATTTTGTTTTACTATATTTTTTTTGTAAATCACTTTTTACATTTTCTTCATTTTAAATGAATGTAATAAAGGTCAAGGATGAGAGTTTTGGTTGAATTTTTTTGTTTTTGAGTGCTTGTTACGTGTTAAGTTCTTTTGCACCCTCTAGCGGCCTCTAGTTGTTACTACACCCGACGCTCATCGCCCTGAATTGAACTGAAAGTCATGTTTTCATCTATATTTAATTTTTTTTTTTTTAAAAACAAAAAACTTCTGTATTTTTTCCTCACTTTGTTGTTATTAAAATCACCTATTAAAGCTTAACGGGAAAAAAAAAAAAATTCGCAGAATTGTCTATTTTTCAGTGTGTGAGTTTAAGGGTACAGTGTCCAGTGACACAAGCGATAAATTGTTATTAGTTTATTTATATCCAAGGAGAGTGTAGCTTGCATTAAATTGCCAATAATACTGGAATGTGATTTTAGGCTGTGTTGTATAATGTAACCCCTTCGGTGGCTATTTTTTTTTTAAATTAATTTGTAGACATTTGAATTCTCTCTCTCTCTCTCTCTCTCTCTCTCTCTCTCTCTCTCTCTCTGATAATCTTTCTCCCTGTTCTCCTTGCTAGATTATTTCACCGTGGTTTCTTAGGGTCTCTTGTAAGAAACACACACTCACACAGCACTAACGTGTACATGGTATTGAACATTAGGTCTCGTTTTTCTCGTAGTGAGAGACGAGCTCCGGTCTCTATGTTCTTATTAAGCAGATAACGTACAGTGAGAGGGGCAGACAGGACGGCACGGCTCTAGTTGTTTTTGATTAAGTTTTTGCCGGTGTTCTGGTTTACTGTCCCTGCTTATCGCGCGCCCCTGACCGTAAGCTCAGAATAGACATTTTCAAAACTGTGCTTTAACCCCCAGAAGAACATAAGAATCCTCCACTCGTATGGGTTTAAATATAAACCCTTTATTACAGTATAAAATAATGTCGCACTACGATCGAGTCTTTTTCCTCTCTCTCTGTGTTTTGCACAGTGTGTGATGAAGCGTCTCTCTGTGTTTTGCACAGTGTGTGATGAAGCGTCTCTCTGTGTTTTGCACAGTGTGTGATGAAGCGTCTCTCGGTGTTTTGCACAGTGTGTGATGAAGCGTCTCTCTCTCTCTCTCTCTCTCTCTCTCTCTCTCTCTCTCTCTCTCTCCCCCCCTCCTCTCAGATGCAGCTCCGGTTTGACGGGCGGTTGGGAGTTCCCTAAGCGGTTTTGTGGACCCAGCGGACGGCTCCCTGGAGGAGGGCTGAACATGCGAGGTGGGGGAGGAGCTGGGGCGGGGCTGGCGCTGGCAGAGTCGGATCACATGTGCACACGCCTGTAGCACGCCTCCACAGAAACTCGTGACTCATTTCTACACCAAGAAACTGAGCCTGGCAGAACTGCAGGACATCGAGAGAGGAGCCGTGACAGCCAGGGAGCACGGGAAAGAGGTGAGAGGGTGTAACAGCCAGGGAACGAGGGAGAGGAGGGAGGAGAGAGAGGAGCCGTGACAGCCAGGGAACGAGGGAGAGGAGCCGTGACAGCCAGGGAACGAGGGAGAGGAGCCGTGACAGCCAGGGAACGAGGGAGAGGAGCCGTGACAGCCAGGGAATGAGGGAGAGGAGGGAGGAGAGAGAGGAGCCGTGACAGCCAGGGAGCACGGGAAAGAGGTGAGAGGGTGTAACAGCCAGGGAATGAGAGAGAGGAGGGAGGAGAGAGAGGAGCCGTGACAGCCAGGGAACGAGGGAGAGGAGCCGTGACAGCCAGGGAACGAGGGAGAGTGGGGCTCTGGTTCACTGTATTGGGGTCTCCCTGCCTCTCACACACCCCCCCCCTGTCTCTTTCTCTCTCCCCTCCTCTCTCTAGGTGATGGGTCTGGTTCGTGTTCCTCTCTACACTCTGCGGGACGGTATCGGGGAGTCTCCCTGCCTGTCTCACTCCTCTCTCTCTCCCTCTCTCTAGGTGATGGGTCTGGTTCGTGTTCCTCTCTACACTCTGCGGGACGGTATTGGGGGGCTCCCGGCCTTCCTGTCGAACTCGTTCGTGGGGAACGCTCGCTGCCAGCTCGTCGACGCTCTGAGGTCGCTGCAGCTCGTCCGGGAGCCCTGGCTGCAGCTCGCCATCAAGCACAGCCATCGCTAGTGACGTCATCGACCGTGATGTCATCGACCGTGATGTCATCACCGCCAGGGGGAGGGGGAGGGGGAGAGGGAGAGGGAGAGGGATTTATTTTTAAAACCAAATGCAAGGGAGTTACTTTTTTTTTCCATTGATTTATATCGAAGCGTGTTGTCAAATAGCATGATGTCATCGACCGTGATGTCATCACCGAGACAGACAGACACAGACACAGACAGGCAGACAAGAGGAGAGGAATTTCCTTTCCTAAAGTGAAATGCAAAGAGTAAAAAAAATATGTATTTAAATAACATTTTTTTTATTGATTTATATAGACGTGTGATGTCAAATAGCTTTAAACATTTTTTGTTGTTGTTGTTGTTGTGCCTGTGTTTGCCCTGAAAGGCCACTAGGTGGCAGTGCTTGGACATTATTATTTTTTTTTTTCTGATTGAAATAAAACGCCCTGTACTTGACACTTTCTTGTCGTGTGTGTTTCTACGTGTCTGGTCCCTCCTCTCCTCCCTCTCCCCTCTCCCGCAGTTTCGTATCAGCTAATCTGTGGTGTGTCTGTGTCTCTTTTATAATATGTTTCTGCGTGTCGTGTCTCTCCCCTCTGTTCGCGTTGAGATTCGTTCTCTTGTGCTGTTTGTATGACAGACAGACAGACAGACAGACAGACAGACACAGCAAACAGCGCCAGACTAGACTTCACTAGACAGGTGCGTGGAGACACCCAGGGCAGTAAAGAGTTATCAGCATCGCGCGCTGGTGAAAGTAGGTCACGCTGCCACTGTCACTGTGTCAACTGGAAACAGAGGCAGCCCTGGAGAGAGCGAAATCTGCTGAACATACTGTGTGTGTGTGAGATTATGTTAACGTGTGATTGTGAGAGAGATTGAGCCAGTCTACGAACACAGCTGAACTTGTGTGTGTCTCAGTGTATGTGTCTGTGTCTTGGTGTGTGTGTGTGTGTGTGTGTGTGTGTCTCAGTGTCTCTGTCAGTGAGTGTGTGTCTGTCTCAATGAATGTATGTCGGTGTGTGTCTGTGTGTCTGTGTCTTGGTGTGCGTCTTTCTGTGAGTGTGTGTGTCTGAATGTGTGTGTCTGAGTGTGTGTGTGTGTGTGTGTCTCAGTGTCTCTGTCAGTGAGTGTGTGTCTGTCTCAATGAATGTGTGTCGGTGTGTGTGTGTGTCTCAGTGTATGTGTCTGTGTCTTGGTGTGTGTGTGTGTGTCTGTCTCTGAATGTGTGTGTGTGTGCGTCTCAGTGTCTCTGTCAGTGAGTGTGTCTCTGTCTCAGTGAATGTGTGTCGGTGTGTGTGTGTCTGTGTCTGTGTCTCAGTGAGTGTGCGTCTTTCTGCGAGTGTGTGTGTCTGAGTGTGTGTGTGTCTCTAAGAGTCTGTGTGTGTGTGTGTGTGTGTGTGTGTCTCAGTGTCTGTCAGTGAGTGTGTGTCTGTCTCAGTGTGTGTCGGTGTGTGTGTGTGTCACTGTCAGTGTGTGTGTGTGTCTCTAAGAGTCTGTGTGTGTGTGTGTGTGTGTCTCAGTGTCTGTCAGTGAGTGTGTGTCTGTCTCAATGAATGTGTGTCGGTGTGTGTGTGTCTCTAAGAGTCTGTGTGTGTGTGTGTGTCTCAGTGTCTGTCAGTGAGTGTGTGTCTGTCTCAATGAATGTGTGTCGGTGTGTGTGTGTGTCACTGTGTGTGTTTCTGTTTGTCTCTACGCGTGTGCATCTACAGCTGTGTGTGTCTGTGCTTCCACTGTGGGATGCTTGTATCAGGGTAAACAGCATACCATAATATTAGGGGGTTCCCTTTAGTCGTTTTAGAGGGGGCGTAAAACCTCAACCCGCAGCGTTTAGATCATAAAAAAAACCCCATCATGTTCCGATCATCGTAAAAAATTGGTTACCAAAAACCAGGGAGTTTTTGATTCGAGTTTAGCTTTCAGTTTCGCTAAAGCTTTGACAGAATCTTGTGGTTTGAAAAGCAAAGAGAAAAACACAATAAATAAATAAGTAAATAAATAATCAATCAATCAGAAGAATGCCGTTGCTTCTGCGGCGTTGATTTTGCTGGACGTATGAAAATCAAACCACTGGAACAGAAAGTCTGGGAAAACTGTCAAAGAAGGCAAATTAGTGATGATTGATGACTTTAATAACCAACACATGCAATTCATTTAAAAGAGGAACACACAGCCGCACCTGGTCAAACACACAAGACTTTTAGTTGTTTAAGATGCCTGATTAAAGCACAAAGCGGTCTGACGTTTTAATAGGCAAGCATTGTAAAGCACAGAGAGGTCTGGTAAAGCATAGGGAAGCATTGTAAAGCACAGAGAGGTCTGGTAAAGCATAGGGAAGCATTGTAAAGCACAGAGAGGTCTGGTAAAGCATAGGGAAGCATTGTAAAGCACAGAGAGGTCTGGTAAAGCATAGGGAAGCATTGTAAAGCACAGAGAGGTCTGGTAAAGCATAGGGAAGCATTGTAAAGCACAGAGAGGTCTGGTAAAGCATAGGGAAGCATTGTAAAGCACAGAGAGGTCTGGTAAAGCATAGGGAAGCATTGTAAAGCACAGAGAGGTCTGGTAAAGCATAGGGAAGCATTGTAAAGCACAGAGAGGTCTGGTAAAGCATAGGGAAGCATTGTAAAGCACAGAGAGGTCTGGTAAAGCATAGGGAAGCATTGTAAAGCACAGAGAGGTCTGGTAAAGCATAGGGAAGCATTGTAAAGCACAGAGAGGTCTGGTAAAGCATAGGGAAGCATTGTAAAGCACAGAGAGGTCTGGTAAAGCATAGGGAAGCATTGTAAAGCACAGAGAGGTCTGGTAAAGCATAGGGAAGCATTGTAAAGCACAGAGAGGTCTGGTAAAGCATAGGGAAGCATTGTAAAGCACAGAGAGGTCTGGTAAAGCATAGGGAAGCATTGTAAAGCACAGAGAGGTCTGGTAAAGCATAGGGAAGCATTGTAAAGCACAGAGAGGTCTGGTAAAGCATAGGGAAGCATTGTAAAGCACAGAGAGGTCTGGTAAAGCATAGGGAAGCATTGTAAAGCACAGAGAGGTCTGGTAAAGCATAGGGAAGCATTGTAAAGCACAGAGAGGTCTGGTAAAGCATAGGGAAGCATTGTAAAGCACAGAGAGGTCTGGTAAAGCATAGGGAAGCATTGTAAAGCACAGAGAGGTCTGGTAAAGCATAGGGAAGCATTGTAAAGCACAGAGAGGTCTGGTAAAGCATAGGGAAGCATTGTAAAGCACAGAGAGGTCTGGTAAAGCATAGGGAAGCATTGTAAAGCACAGAGAGGTCTGGTAAAGCATAGGGAAGCATTGTAAAGCACAGAGAGGTCTGGTAAAGCATAGGGAAGCATTGTAAAGCACAGAGAGGTCTGGTAAAGCATAGGGAAGCATTGTAAAGCACAGAGAGGTCTGGTAAAGCATAGGGAAGCATTGTAAAGCACAGAGAGGTCTGGTAAAGCATAGGGAAGCATTGTAAAGCACAGAGAGGTCTGGTAAAGCACAGGGAAGCATTGTAAAGCACAGAGAGGTCTGGTAAAGCATAGGGAAGCATTGTAAAGCACAGAGAGGTCTGGTAAAAGCATAGGGAAGCATTGTAAAGCACAGAGGTCTGGTAAAAGCATAGGGAAGCATTGTAAAGCACAGAGAGGTCTGGTAAAAGCATAGGGAAGCATTGTAAAGCACAGAGAGGTCTGGTAAAGCATAGGGAAGCATTGTAAAGCACAGAGAGGTCTGGTAAAGCATAGGGAAGCATTGTAAAAGCACAGAGAGGTCTGGTAAAGCATAGGGAAGCATTGTAAAGCACAGAGAGGTCTGGTAAAGCATAGGGAAGCATTGTAAAGCACAGAGAGGTCTGGTAAAGCATAGGGAAGCATTGTAAAGCACAGAGAGGTCTGGTAAAGCATAGGGAAGCATTGTAAAGCACAGAGAGGTCTGGTAAAGCATAGGGAAGCATTGTAAAGCACAGAGAGGTCTGGTAAAGCATAGGGAAGCATTGTAAAGCACAGAGAGGTCTGGTAAAGCATAGGGAAGCATTGTAAAAGCACAGAGAGGTCTGGTAAAGCATAGGGAAGCATTGTAAAGCACAGAGAGGTCTGGTAAAGCATAGGGAAGCATTGTAAAGCACAGAGAGGTCTGGTAAAGCATAGGGAAGCATTGTAAAGCACAGAGAGGTCTGGTAAAGCATAGGGAAGCATTGTAAAGCACAGAGAGGTCTGGTAAAGCATAGGGAAGCATTGTAAAGCACAGAGAGGTCTGGTAAAGCATAGGGAAGCATTGTAAAAGCACAGAGAGGTCTGGTAAAGCATAGGGAAGCATTGTAAAGCACAGAGAGGTCTGGTAAAAGCATAGGGAAGCATTGTAAAGCACAGAGAGGTCTGGTAAAGCATAGGGAAGCATTGTAAAAGCACAGAGAGGTCTGGTAAAGCATAGGGAAGCATTGTAAAGCACAGAGAGGTCTGGTAAAGCATAGGGAAGCATTGTAAAGCACAGAGAGGTCTGGTAAAGCATAGGGAAGCATTGTAAAGCACAGAGAGGTCTGGTAAAGCATAGGGAAGCATTGTAAAGCACAGAGAGGTCTGGTAAAGCATAGGGAAGCATTGTAAAAGCACAGAGAGGTCTGGTAAAGCATAGGGAAGCATTGTAAAAGCACAGAGAGGTCTGGTAAAGCATAGGGAAGCATTGTAAAGCACAGAGAGGTCTGGTAAAGCATAGGGAAGCATTGTAAAGCACAGAGAGGTCTGGT
>CM060298.1:860673-880673 GCA_030684275.1 Acipenser oxyrinchus oxyrinchus | reverse complement strand
CACTCAGGAGAATTTCAGAAAGAGGAGCGAGACTGATTATGCAGTACAGACCCATCATTAACACGGGCTGTGTGTGTGTGTGTCTCTGTGAGAGCATGTGTGCGTAGTGTGCGTGTGTAAAGCACAGAGAGGTATGGTAAAGCATAGGGAAGCATTGTAAAGCACAGAGAGGTCTGGTAAAGCATAGGGAAGCATTGTAAAGCACAGAGAGGTCTGGTAAAGCATAGGAAAGCATTGTAAAGCACAGAGAGGTCTGGTAAAGCATAGGGAAGCATTGTAAAGCACAGAGAGGTCTGGTAAAGCATAGGGAAGCATTGTAAAGCACAGAGAGGTCTGGTAAAGCATAGGGAAGCATTGTAAAGCACAGAGAGGTGGTAAAGCATAGGGAAGCATTGTAAAGCACAGAGAGGTCTGGTAAAGCATAGGGAAGCATTGTAAAGCACAGAGAGGTCTGGTAAAGCATAGGGAAGCATTGTAAAGCACAGAGAGGTCTGGTAAAGCATATTAATAAGCATGGCAAACCAGGGTAAACTATGGTAAATGCAGAGTATAACCGTGGAGAAAACTGCACAAATACCACAGGGATGTCGATGAAGGGGTTAATGAGACTCTAACTCAATACTGCAGTCAATCGAGAAAGAAAACAAAAAACTTGTCTATAAAGTGCTCTCGCCCCAGGAGGCTGTTTTCACAGCCAGCGAATTGATTAAATGGAGTTGTTTTGAGAGGACTGGCAGGAGGTAATGGAATGCAGAGTTCACTGTGAAAGCATGGGCTGTGTGTGTGTGTGTGTCAGTGTGTGCGTGTGTGCGTGTGAGTTGTGTGTGTCAGTGTGTGTGTGTGTGTGTGTGTGCAGTGTGTGTGTGTGTGTGTGTGCGTGTGTGTGTGTGTGCATGGTGTGTGTGTGTGTCATGCATGTGTGTGTGTGTGTGTGCGTGCAGTGTGAGTGTGTGTGTGACACTTAGACACATATTATAAGAGACACAGACACACCACAGATTAGCTGATGTAAAACTCTCTCTCTCTCTCTCTCTCTCTCTCTCTCTCTCTCTCTGCTCTCCAGAGATCCGCTCCCAGCTGGCTGAGCAGCTCAAGTCTCTGGACCTGCACATGGAGATGCGGGTTCAGCTGCTGCAGGACCTGTCGGAGTTCTTCCGGAGAAAGGCGGAGATCGAGGGCGAGTATTCCAGAGGGCTGGAGAAGCTGGCAGAGAGATTCTCATCCAAGATCCGCAACTCCAGGTGGGGCAACAAATAAAAATATATATATATATATATATATATATATATATATATATATATATATATATATATATATATATATATATATATAATAGTTTTATCCTAATCATTATATATATTAGGGATGAAAATATTAATATATAAAATATCAAAATAAATGTGTAATAAAGCATAGGGAAGCATTGTAAAGCACAGAGAGGTCTGGTAAAGCATAGGGAAGCATTGTAAAGCACAGAGAGGTCTGGTAAAGCATAAAATATTGTTCAAAAACACAGTGATAAACGTTTCTAAGGGGGCTGAGAGGTTTGCCCCTGTTTATTCCCCCCCCCCCTCTCTCTCTCACCCCAGGAAGGAGCAGGACCTGCTCTCTTCAGTGAGCTGCTGGCACCTTATCCTGAACCACACCAGACAGGAGAGCCGGGAACACGCAGCCCTGAGCGACACCTACAGCAACAGCACAGCTGTGAGGCTCTGTCACATCACAGAGGACACCGGCCGTCTGTCCAAGAAGGTACAGCAGCCCCTCCTGCGTGCCGGGTCACACCTCCTGAAGAGAACGTGCAGCTGGGGAGCAGAAACGGATTCGTTCCCAACTGATACAGCACTCTTTGTAACCTGATAACTCATGAAATGCTCCTGTTCTCTCTCTCTGTCTCTCTCTCTCTCTCTCTCTCTCTCTCTCTCTCTCTCTCTCTCTCTCTCGTTCTCAGCGTCCTGCATGATCCTCTGACCGGTCCCTCTCTCTCTGTCTCTCTCTCAGCTCAGCGTCCTGCGTGATCCTCTGACCGGTCCCTCTCTCTCTCTCTCTCTCTCTGTCTCTCTCTCTCTCTCTCTCTCGTTCTCAGCGTCCTGCATGATCCTCTGACCGGTCCGTCTGTCTCTCTCTCTTGCAGAGCAAAGACATCGGTCTGCAGATGCAGGAAGAGCTGCTCAAAGTGACCAGCGAGCTTCAGACAGTACGTATTGAACCCCCAACACTGAACCCCGGGAAGACTTCATTATTCCGCGGGTTTCGTTCGGCTTCTCTACGGCGCAGCGTGTTCATCCTGTAGGGGGCTGTGGTTGACAGTGTGTGTGTGTGTCGTTGTGTCTCAGGCTATGAGGACCTATCATCAGTATCACACGGACAGCATGAGCACAGAGGGGAAGCTGAAAGAAGCAGAGAAGCTGGAGGAACGTCACATGGGCAAGTCAGCTGACCCGGGGCTCAGCCAATCAGGCGCTGACGCCAAGCAGCAGCGGTCGAGCTCCGTGAAGAAGATGGAGAGGCTCAAAGAAAAGGTAAAAAAGAACACCTCAAAATGTTTTCATTGGAACCTGTTTTACTGTGACTGTAGATGAAACTAGAAGAGACCGAGTCAAGCAGACCAGCGTTTGGGCTCCAGTGCCTTCATCAGTGTGATTGAAACTAGAAGAGACCGAGTCAAGCAGACCAGCGTTTGGGCTCCAGTGCCTTCATCAGTGTTATTGAAACTAGAAGAGACCGAGTCAAGCAGACCAGCGTTTGGGCTCCAGTGCCTTCATCAGTGTGATTGAAACTAGAAGAGACCGAGTCAAGCAGACCAGCGTTTGGGCTCCAGTGCCTTCATCAGTGTGATTGAAACTAGAAGAGACCGAGTCAAGCAGACCAGCGTTTGGGCTCCAGTGCCTTCATCAGTGTGATTGAAACTAGAAGAGACCCGAGTCAAGCAGACCAGCGTTTGGGCTCCAGTGCCTTCATCAGTGTGATTGAAACTAGAAGAGACTGAGTCAAGCAGACCAGCGTTTGGGCTCCAGTGCCTTCATCAGTGTGATTGAAACTAGAAGAGACCGAGTCAAGCAGACCAGCGTTTGGGCTCCAGTGCCTTCATCAGTGTGATTGAAACTAGAAGAGACCGAGTCAAGCAGACCAGCGTTTGGGCTCCAGTGCCTTCATCAGTGTGATTGAAACTAGAAGAGACCGAGTCAAGCAGACCAGCGTTTGGGCTCCAGTGCCTTCATCAGTGTTATTGAAACTAGAAGAGACCGAGTCAAGCAGACCAGCGTTTGGGCTCCAGTGCCTTCATCAGTGTGATTGAAACTAGAAGAGACCGAGTCAAGCAGACCAGCGTTTGGGCTCCAGTGCCTTCATCAGTGTGATTGAAACTAGAAGAGACCGAGTCTGTGTGTTTGTATAATGAAATTTGGATATTGCAGATTCTCTGTAGTGTACGGAGTCTGTTTTACTGACCTCTCTGTCTGTGTGTCTCTCTATTTGTCTGTCTCTCTCTCTGTGTCTCTCTCTCTCTCTCTCTGTGTCTCTCTCTCTGCGTGTGTCTCTCTCCTCAGAGGCAGGCTAAGTTCCTGGAGAACAAGCTGAAATGCACGAAGGCTCGTAACGACTACCTGCTGAACCTCGCTGCCGTCAACGCAGCCATGAATAAATACTACCTGCAGGACGTGTGCAGCCTGATAGACGTGAGTCAGCAAGAGGTTAATGACGCTCACACACGCCCCCACCCGACCCTGTGAGGGGAACACTGACTCCCATTGCACTGCAGCTTCACCCAGGCCAGGTTTTACTACCAGCTTGATCAGCCCTCAGTGTGTCTAGCTAACAAGCTCAGGTGTGTCTGATTATTAAACTCCCAGTGAAACCAGGACTGGATCAAACTGCTGTGCAGCGGGAGTTTCCATCCCTGAACACCTCTTGGACAAAATGGGGCACTGGCCTCCTGTTCACTGACAGGGTTTCAATAGCGGAAATGCACGCGCTTTCTCACAACTCTCTCCCTCTCTCTCCCCCCCTCCCTTTCTCTCTCTTTCTCCCTCTTTCTCACTCTCTGTTCTCTGAGTATCAAAGCTCCGCATTTGTACACAAAAAAACCGTTAGCAGAGACGCGAGCTTTGAGTCAGACCGCCCCCACTTCCTCTACCTCACTTCCTTCCTGTCGCTGTGGCAACGGCCGAGTCTGTGATTGGTTATTGGTTATTGGTCACCCCCACCCCCACCTCGAAACCACACAGACAGAACTGAACAATTTTGATTCATTCTATAGGGGAAGCAAAGTTTTTAGCTGCTGAATAATGTTCCCTTGTTAACATATTGAATTCCACACCCTCTATATAGAATGAACTCCCTCAGCTTCATAGAGTCCAATGAAAGCTGCTGAATAATGTTCCCTTGTTAACATATTGAATTCCACACCCTCTATATAGAATGAACTCCCTCAGCTTCATAGAGTCCAATGAAAGCTGCTGAATAATGTTCCCTTGTTAACATATTGAATCACACACCCTCTATATAGAATGAACTCCTCAGCTTCATAGAGTCCAATGAAAGCTGCTGAATAATGTTCCCTTGTTAACATATTGAATTCCACCCCTCTATATAGAATGAACTCCCTCAGCTTCATAGAGTCCAATGAAAGCTGCTGAATAATGTTCCCTTGTTAACATATTGAATTCCACACCTCTATATAGAATGAACTCCTCAGCTTCATAGAGTCCAATGAAAGCTGCTGAATAATGTTCCCTTGTTAACATATTGAATCACACACCCTCTATATAGAATGAACTCCCTCAGCTTCATAGAGTCCAATGAAAGCTGCTGAATAATGTTCCTTGTTAACATATTGAATTCCACACCTCTCTATAGAATGAACTCTCACTTCATCTCATGAAATCCCTCACTGTTCCCTTATCCTCTGAACTCTCATCCTCTGACTTTTCCCAGCTTGAAACTCTACATTCTGAACTCTCCCTCTCCCCTCTCTCTCTCTCTCCCTCTCTCCCTCTCTCTCCTCTCTCCCCTCTCCCTCTCCTCTCTCCTCCTCTCTCCCCTCTCTCTCTCTCTCCCTCTCTCCTCTCTCCCTCTCTCTCCCTCTCCCTCTCTCTCCCCTCTCTCCCTCTCTCCCTCTCCCTCTCTCTCCCCTCTCTCCCTCTCTCCCTCTCTCCCTCTCTCCCTCCCTCTCCCTCTCTCTCCTCTCTCCCTCTCTCCCTCTCTCTCTCTCTCTCCTCTCTCCCTCTCTCCCTCTCTCCTCTCTCTCTCCCCTCTCTCCCCTCTCTCCTCTCCCTCTCCCTCTCCTCTCTCTCCTCTCCCCTCCCTCCCTCTCTCCTCCTCCCTCTCTCCTCCCTCCCTCTCTCCCTCCCTCCTCCCTCTGCAGTGCTGTGATCTGGGGTTCCACCTCTCCCTGGGGTGACCCTGCGGCTGTACCTCTCTGCCCAGTCCCGGGTGCAGCAGTCCCAGCAGGAGGCCCTGGGGGTGCTGGAGGGGGCGCTGCAGGGGCTGGACCCCTCTGGGGATCAGAAGAAGCTCCTGGAGATGAACCACACAGCCTTCTGCCTGCCCTTCCGCTTCGAGTACCAGCCGCACGAGGGGGACCAGGTAATGAAGACAGATCTCTCACCTGTGTGTGTGTGTGTGTGTGTGTGTGTGTCCTCACCTGCCTCTGTGTCTCAGGTGTATCTGTCTTCTCTCTCACCTGTGTCTCTCTTACCTGTCTGTCTCTCTTCTCTCTCACCTGTGTCTCTCTTACCTGTCTGTCTCTCTTCTCTCTCACCTGTGCGTCTCTCTCACCTGTGTGTCTCTCTCTTCTCTCTCTCACCTGTGTGTCTCTCTCTTCTCTCTCTCACCTGTGCGTCTCTCTCACCTGTGTGTCTCTCTCTTCTCTCTCTCACCTGTGTGTCTCTCTCTTCTCTCTCTCACCTGTGTGTCTCTCTCACCTGTGTGTCTCTCTCTTCTCTCTCTCACCTGTGCGTCTCTCTCACCTGTGTGTCTCTCCTCTCTCTCACCTGTGTGTCTCTCTCTTCTCTCTCTCACCTGTGTGTCTCTCTCTTCTCTCTCTCACCTGTGTGTCTCTCTCACCTGTGTGTCTCTCTCTCTCTCTCTCACCTGTGCGTCTCTCTCTCTCTCTCTCTCACCTGTCGTCTCTCTCTTCTCTCTCTCACCTGTGTGTCCCTCTCTCTCTCTTCCGTCAGGTGTGCGTGGTGAGCGCGGAGGCCCAGGTGAGGAACGAGCTGGTGACTCGGTTCCAGCAGCTGCAGTCCCGTCTGTCCAGCGTGAGCCTGGAGACGGAGGAGGTGAGGGGGGCAGCTGTGTGTGTGCGTCTGCAGTATTAACTCAGTATTACCTCCATAATAACTCACTCTCCTCTCCTCTCCTCTCAGGTCAATAAGACCCTGAAGGCGACACTCAGTGCCCTGCTGGACTCGTTCAGCATTGAAGACTACAGCTCTCCCGACTCCCTCCAAACCAGCCAATCGGCAGAGCCCGCCAAGAGCTCGGGCTCCGATCCGCCCGGCAACAAACCCAACATTGCCAAGAGGAGAGCCAATCAGCAGGAGACTGAGAGCTTCTACTTTACAGTGAGTAAGGGGGAAGGCCAATCAGACGAGCCCCTGCAACTGCCGGGCTCCGATCCGCCCGGCAACAAGGCGCGTCAGAGCCAATCAGCAGAGAGAAATCTATTTCTGCAGTATTTTAGTGTTCTGTGTGCTTGTCTCTCTGTCTGTTTCAGAAAGTGAAGGAGTATCTCAGTGGAAGCAGCCTGATCTCTAAACTGCAGGCCAAACACGACCTCCTCAAAGAGGCCATCGAGAAAGGTCAGCCCCTCCCTGCAGTATAGCAGAGTATAGCAGAGTATAGCACAGTACAGCAGAGTACAGCACAGTATAGCAGAGTACAGCACAGTATAGCAGAGTATAGCACAGTATAGCAGAGTACGCACAGTATAGCAGAGTATAGCACAGTATAGCAGAGTACAGCACAGTATAGCAGAGTATAGCACAGTATAGCAGAGTACGCACAGTATAGCACAGTACAGCACAGTATAGCAGAGTATAGCACAGTACAGCACAGTACACTACTGTATAGTGTAGTACGGCACAGCATAGTCATATAGTCTAGCGCATTAAAATATAACACAATATAGTCTAGTATATATTAGCACAGTGTAACAGAAGTCTAGTCTAGCACAGTACAATATAGTCTAGAACAGTATTGTCTAGCACAGTATTATATAGAACAGTCTAGTCTAGCATAATCTAGCACAGTACAGTACAGTGTAGAACAGTATAGTCTAGCACAGTATGGAATCATACTGCATGGCACCTTGCAGTCTAGGTAATTCTGCACTGTAATTCTATATTGCACTGCATTATCACAGTGTGATTCTATACTGCAGTGCATTATCACAGTGTGATTCTATACTGCAGTGCATTATCACAGTGTGATTCTATACTGCAGTGCATTATCACAGTGTGATTCTATACTGCAGTGCATTATCACAGTGTGATTCTATACTGCAGTGCATTATCACAGTGTGATTCTATACTGCAGTGCATTATCACAGTGTGATTCTATACTGCAGTGCATTATCACAGTGTGTGATTCTATACTGCAGTGCATTATCACAGTGTGATTCTATACTGCAGTGCATTATCACAGTGTGATTCTATACTGCAGTGCATTATCACAGTGTGATTCTATACTGCAGTGCATTATCACAGTGTGATTCTATACTGCAGTGCATTATCACAGTGTGATTCTATACTGCAGTGCATTATCACAGTGTGATTCTATACTGCAGTGCATTATCACAGTGTGATTCTATACTGCAGTGCATTATCACAGTGTGATTCTATACTGCAGTGCATTATCACAGTGTGATTCTATACTGCAGTGCATTATCACAGTGTGATTCTATACTGCAGTGCATTATCACAGTGTGATTCTATACTGCAGTGCATTATCACAGTGTGATTCTATACTGCAGTGCATTATCACAGTGTGATTCTAAGGTTCTTTGTGTTTCTTTTTGTTTGCACGGCGCTGTCTCAGCTGAAGCGATCGACAGCGACCCCTCCAGGTGAGAAGCTGGCCTGCAGTGTTACTGCAGTATTGCAGTGCGGATGGTCTCTTTAATTCTATTAAGTTTGGTTGTGTTGTTGTGTCATCATGCCGTTGCGTTGTGATGCCATGGTGTTGCTGTGATGTCATTGTGATATTGCGTCATTGTGATGTCATTGTGTCGTAATGTCATTGTGTCGTGTTGTCATTGTGTTGTGATGTCATTGTCTTGTTGTGATGTCACTGTGTTGTGTTGTGTGTTGTGATGTCATTGTGTTGTTGTGATCGATGCCTCACTCTGTTTGCTGGTTTCAGGCTCCAGTGCTCCAGCAGGTCTCTGCGTGTCAGAAAGCAGCGGCCGTGCTCCCAGTACAACCACAAACTCTTTACTGGGGACCTGCAGCAGTTTGTGGAGGTACCCGCGACCCCCCCTCCCAGCACAGCAGTAACTCTCACAGCTTCTCCAGCGCTGCAGTAACTCTCACAGCTTCTCCAGCGCTGCAGTAACTCTCACAGCTTCTCCAGCTGCTGCAGTAACTCTCACAGCTTCTCCAGCGCTGCTGCAGTAACTCTCACAGCTTCTCCAGCGCTGCTGCAGTAACTCTCACAGCTTCTCCAGCGCTGCTGCAGTAACTCTCACAGCTTCTCCAGCGCTGCTGCAGTAACTCTCACAGCTTCTCCAGCGCTGCAGTAACTCTCACAGCTTCTCCAGCTGCTGCAGTAACTCTCACAGCTTCTCCAGCTGCTGCAGTAACTCTCACAGCTTCTCCAGCTGCTGCAGTAACTCTCACAGCTTCTCCAGCGCTGCAGTAACTCTCACAGCTTCTCCAGCGCTGCTGCAGTAACTCTCACAGCTTCTCCAGCGCTGCTGCAGTAACTCTCACAGCTTCTCCAGCGCTGCTGCAGTAACTCTCACAGCTTCTCCAGCGCTGCAGTAACTCTCACAGCTTCTCCAGCGCTGCTGCAGTAACTCTCACAGCTTCTCCAGTGCGCTGCAGTAACTCTCACAGCTTCTCCAGCTGCTGCAGTAACTCTCACAGCTTCTCCAGCTGCTGCAGTAACTCTCACAGCTTCTCCAGCTGCTGCAGTAACTCTCACAGCTTCTCCAGCTGCTGCAGTAACTCTCACAGCTTCTCCAGCTGCTGCAGTAACTCTCACAGCTTCTCCAGCTGCTGCAGTAACTCTCACAGCTTCTCCAGCTGCTGCAGTAACTCTCACAGCTTCTCCAGCGCTGCTGCAGTAACTCTCACAGCTTCTCCAGCGCTGCTGCAGTAACTCTCACAGCTTCTCCAGCTGCTGCAGTAACTCTCACAGCTTCTCTAGCTGCTGCAGTAACTCTCACAGCTTCTCCAGCTGCTGCAGTAACTCTCACAGCTTCTCCAGCTGCTGCAGTAACTCTCACAGCTTCTCCAGCTGCTGCAGTAACTCTCACAGCTTCTCCAGCGCTGCTGCAGTAACTCTCACAGCTTCTCCAGCGCTGCTGCAGTAACTCTCACAGCTTCTCCAGCGCTGCTGCAGTAACTCTCACAGCTTCTCTTTAACTCAGCTCTCTCTGTGTCTCTGTCTCTGCCTGTCTGTCCCCTAACTGTCTCCGCTTGTCTGTCCCTCTCTCCTCTGCTGCCTGTCTCTGTCAGGAGGTGGAGACGCATGTCTAGAACTCAGGTAGATAAAAAACAAACTTGCGCTGTCACAGTCTGTGATAATTAGTATCTAATGAGTTCATCAAATCCTCTAATATTTATATACAGGTTTACCCCACATAAAAGCACATCAAACTGTAATAAAGCACAGAGGTGTGGTAAAGCACAGGAAAGCATTGTAAAGCACAGAGAGGTCTGGTAAAGCATAGGGAAGCATTGTAAAGCACAGAGAGGTCTGGTAAAGCATAGGGAAGCATTGTAAAGCACAGAGAGGTCTGGTAAAGCATAGGGAAGCATTGTAAAGCACAGAGAGGTCTGGTAAAGCATAGGGAAGCATTGTAAAGCACAGAGAGGTCTGGTAAAGCATAGGGAAGCATTGTAAAGCACAGAGAGGTCTGGTAAAGCATAGGGAAGCATTGTAAAGCACAGAGAGGTCTGGTAAAGCATAGGGAAGCATTGTAAAGCACAGAGAGGTCTGGTAAAGCATAGGGAAGCAAGCATATTGAAAAACCTTTCCACTAGAAGTCTTTCTCAGTGTCTTCAATAGAAAATAAATTCAGTGGGTTTGGTTGCTCCCCCAATATTGAGTTCTTTGACTTTTCTCTCAGTCTGCTGTACCTGGCTTTGACCCAAAGAGTCCGTTCTGTTTTATGATGTTGTTTTTGGGGTTTTTTAAACTGTTGTCACATGGAATGGAAATGCAAACTCATGTAAATCAAAATAAATTCACAAGCAGAGCTGGCAGTGTGAGGAAAAAAGCAGCGTTTATCAACAGCATCTACAGAACAGTGCAGAACAGGGATCAGCAGGGAGCAGTTTAGTGACAATTTGGAGAAGTGGTTTTGAAGACCTTCATTAGGACAGAGTGTAAGGTGCAAGTCTTGTGGTAAAGTCTAGTAAAATGACAGATTTACAGTTTGTGGAACAACTTCTGTTATCAAGATACATATGTAAGTGAGACAGACAGACAGACAGCTCCCAATATAACCACATAGTCTCATATTCTCAATAGCTGATGCTAAATAACTTCAGTACCAAGTCTGATGAGAATCTGATCAGTGCTTCTCCACATGCCTGTGATACAGTGTGAAGCGGCTGCACTCCGGACAGGAATATTAATCAATAATGCTCTTTGTGTTTCTCTCCCTCAATCAGAGCTCTGGTCAACTGATCCCTCTAGTGGTGGAGAGCTGCATTCGGTTCATAAACCTGCACGGTGAGCCGCTGCCCTTACAAAACCTTCCCATACTAAAAAGTACAGCAAAGTGTGAAACAGCACAGTGAAAGCATGATGAAGCATAAGGAAGCACTGTAAAGCACAGAGAGGTCTGGTAAAGCTTAGGGAAGCATTGTAAAGCACAGAGAGGTGTGGTAAAGCATAGGGAAGCATTGTAAAGCACAGAGAGGTCTGGTAAAGCACAGGGAAGCATTGTAAAGCACAGAGAGGTCTGGTAAAGCATAGGGAAGCATTGTAAAGCACAGAGAGGTCTGGTAAAGCATAGGGAGGCATTGCAAAGCACAGAGAGGTCTGGTAAAGCATAGGGAAGCATTGTAAAGCACAGAGAGGTCTGGTAAAGCATAGGGAAGCATTGTAAAGCACAGAGAGGTCTGGTAAAGCATAGGGAAGCATTGTAAAGCACAGAGAGGTCTGGTAAAGCATAGGGAAGCATTGTAAAGCACAGAGAGGTCTGGTAAAGCATAGGGAAGCATTGTAAAGCACAGAGAGGTCTGGTAAAGCATAGGGAAGCATTGTAAAGCACAGAGAGGTCTGGTAAAGCATAGGGAAGCATTGTAAAGCACAGAGAGGTCTGGTAAAGCATAGGGAAGCATTGTAAAGCACAGAGAGGTCTGGTAAAGCATAGGGAAGCATTGTAAAGCACAGAGAGGTCTGGTAAAGCATAGGGAAGCATTGTAAAGCACAGAGAGGTCTGGTAAAGCATAGGGAAGCATTGTAAAGCACAGAGAGGTCTGGTAAAGCATAGGGAAGCATTGTAAAGCACAGAGAGGTCTGGTAAAGCATAGGGAAGCATTGTAAAGCACAGAGAGGTGTGGTAAAGCATAGGGAAGCATTGTAAAGCACAGAGAGGTCTGGTAAAGCATAGGGAAGCATTGTAAAGCACAGAGGTATAGTAACGCATATTAACAGGGTTTCCTGGGTGCTTCTGTGCTGTTTTCTCGCAGGGCTGCACCACGAGGGCATTTTCCGGGTCCCGGGGTCACAGTCGGAGGTGAACGAGATCAGGAACGTCCAGAGAGGTGCTGCACTTCAAACACACATCACAGACTGAGCGTGCCAATATGAACTAGGATGCTGTGTATAATAATAACACTACTAGAATACAATATGAACTAGGATGCTGTGTATAATAATAACACTACTAGAATACAATATGAACTAGGATGCTCTGTATAATAATAACACTACTAGAATCCAATATGAACTAGGATGCTGTGTATAATAATAACACTACTAGAATACAATATGAACTAGGATGCTATGTATAATAATAACACTACTAGAATACAATATGAACTAGGATGCTATGTATAATAATAACACTACTAGAATACAATATGAACTAGGATGCTGTGTATAATAATAACACTACTAGAATCCAATATGAACTAGGATGCTATGTATAATAATAACACTACTAGAATACAATATGAACTAGGATGCTATGTATAATAATAACACTACTAGAATACAATATGAACTAGGATGCTGTGTATAATAATAACACTACTAGAATACAATATGAACTAGGATGCTGTGTATAATAATAACACTACTAGAATACAATATGAACTAGGATGCTGTGTATAATAATAACACTACTAGAATACAATATGAACTAGGATGCTGTGTATAATAATAACACTACTAGAATACAATATGAACTAGGATGCTGTGTATAATAATAACACTACTAGAATACAATATGAACTAGGATGCTGTGTATAATAATAACACTACTAGAATACAATATGAACTAGGATGCTGTGTATAATAATAACACTACTAGAATACAATATGAACTAGGATGCTGTGTATAATAATAACACTACTAGAATACAATATGAACTAGGATGCTGTGTATAATAATAACACTACTAGAATACAATATGAACTAGGATGCTGTGTATAATAATAACACTACTAGAATACAATATGAACTAGGATGCTGTGTATAATAATAACACTACTAGAATACAATATGAACTAGGATGCTGTGTATAATAATAACACTACTAGAATACAATATGAACTAGGATGCTATGTATAATAATAACACTACTAGAATACAATATGAACTAGGATGCTGTGTATAATAATAACACTACTAGAATACAATATGAACTAGGATGCTGTGTATAATAATAACACTACTAGAATACAATATGAACTAGGATGCTGTGTATAATAATAACACTACTAGAATACAATATGAACTAGGATGCTGTGTATAATAATAACACTACTAGAATACAATATGAACTAGGATGCTGTGTATAATAATAACACTACTAGAATACAATATGAACTAGGATGCTGTGTATAATAATAACACTACTAGAATACAATATGAACTAGGATGCTGTGTATAATAATAACACTACTAGAATACAATATGAACTAGGATGCTGTGTATAATAATAACACTACTAGAATACAATATGAACTAGGATGCTGTGTATAATAATAACACTACTAGAATACAATATGAACTAGGATGCTGTGTATAATAATAATACTACTAGAATACAATATGAACTAGGATGCTATGTATAATAATAACACTACTAGAATACAATATGAGTGCATCAGCTGAGGATCCAGTAACGTGGTGCTGAGCTCAGGGGGGTCCAGGGCAGAGCAGGGAGGGGCAGAGCGAGAGATCTACAAGCGCGGTCTGGACAGGTTTGTGTTGTGTGGTTGTGTTGTGTAGCTGCGTTGCCCCCTCAGACTGTCTCATTGTGCAGGAGAGGACCCCCTCACTGACTCGACGGATCGTGATATCGACTCGGTGGCCGGGGTACTGAAGCTCTACTTCCGAGGCCTGGAGAAGCCACTCTTCCCACAGGAGAAATTCCAGGAATTGATGGAGTGTGTCCGTGAGTCTGGCTGGTTTTACTGTTAAGAGCATAAGAAAGTTTACAAACGAGAGGAGGCCCCATTCAGCCCATCTTGCTCGTTTTGGTTGTTAGTAGCTTATTGATCCCAGAATCTCATCAAGCAGCTTCTTGAAGGATCCCAGGGTGTCGGCTTCAACAACATTACTGGAGAGTTGGTTCCAGTTCTGAGCTTGTCAAGTCTACACTGTGCATTTCAAGCTCATAGTAAAACTCGTCAGGGGTGAAGCTGCTGTGTAATGGGAGTCTCATTCCCCTCCCTGTGTACAGACCGTGTGGTTTCTGGTGTTTTTCAGAGATTGAGAACAAGCTGGAGCGCGCGTGTCACATCAAGAAGGTCGTGGGCAGCTTCCCTCAGTCCGTGCTCGTGGTCATGAGATTCCTCTTCTCATTCCTCAACCAGTGAGTCTCTGAGTTTCCAAACCGTGAACCCTCGCCAGTGCTTTACAGACACTTTACAAACCCTGCCCAATACTTTACAAACCCTGCCCAATACTTTACAAACCCCTATCCAATACTTTACAAACCCTACCCAATACTTTACAAACCCCTATCCAATACTTTACAAACCCTAACCAATGCTTTACAAACCCCTGCCCAATACTTTACAAACCCTAACCAATGCTTTACAAACCCTGCCCAATACTTTACAAACCCTACCCAATACTTTATAAACCCTGCCCAATACTTTACAAACCCTACCCAATACTTTACAAACCCTGCCCAATACTTTACAAACCCTAACCAATACTTTACAAACCCCTATCCAATACTTTACAAACCCTGCCCAATACTTTACAAACCCTAACCAATACTTTACAAACCCCTATCCAATACTTTACAAACCCTACCCAATACTTTACAAACCCTACCCAATACTTTACAAACCTCTATCCAATACTTTACAAACCCTAACCAATACTTTACAAACCCTGACAATACTTTACAAACCCTCCAATAGTTTTAAGTGCAGCACACAAACCAGGACCTGAGGACATGTATCATAATATTGTAATATTTTACTTCGCTGATTGCCATAAAAGCCCCTCCCCCTTCCCTCTCCCTCTCCCTCTTCCCTCTCCCTCCCTCCCTCTCCCTCTCCCTCTCCCTCCCTCCTCCCTCTCCCCCTCCTCTCCCCCTCTAGCCTCTCTCAGTACAGCGATGAGAACATGATGGACCCCCACAACCTGGCAGTGTGTTTCGGACCCACCCTGGTGGCGGTGCCAGCGGATCAGGACGCGGTGTCGGTCCAGCCTCACGTGAACGAGGCGGTGAAGACCATCATCGCATCACCAGAAGATATTCCCCGGGCACGGGAGCTGGAGGGACCCCAATACAGAAGTGCATGACTGGGGAGGAGGAGTACTGGTGAGGGGGCTCTCAGCTAATGCTGTGCAGTGTATACTGTACTGCACTGTCCCTCATGAAAGAGTCTCATTGTGAAAGCAGCCAAATGTGAGTCCGCCTGCCGCAGCCGAAGAGATAGTGTGTGATGCCCTGCAGCCGCACAGGACCTGTGTTCCAGTCAGAGGTGCAGTTCGGTTCTGCTCATAGATGTGTCAGGTTTACTGATGTTTATTTGCTTTGTTATAATTTTCTTTGGCAATACTGTACTTGTAATATAAGAACATTTGAATTTGTATTTGCATCTTTAACTCGGAGGAACTCTCTGAAATTTTTTTTTTCTTTTTTTTTTTTCAAATTCAAATTTGCTTTATTGGCCAATAAAAATAATTGTGTTGCCAAACCACATGCATGGCATAACCGACTCAAACATACAGACATAAAAAACATATATATATATATATTTTTTTAATACTAAACAGTATCCCTCCTCTCTCTGTATTAAAAAGAATCCCTCCACCCTCCCTTTATATTAAACTCTCTCTCTCTCTCTCCCCTCTCTGCCTCTCCCTCTCTTCCTCTCTCTCCCTCCCTCTCCTCTCTCTCCCCTCTCTGCCTCTCTCCCTCTCTCCCTCTCCCTCTCCCTCTCTCTCTTCCCACTCTCTCTCCCTCCCCTCTCTGCCTCTCTCTCTCTCTCTCTTTCTCTCTCTCTCTCTCTCCCTCCCTCTCTCTCTCTCTCCCTCTCTCTCTCCGCAGTGACAGCACCCTGCCTGAGCCCATCGCAGAGGAGTGTGACCTGGAGCAGGAAGGAAATCTACCTGAACCGCCCACCAACGAAGAAGGTGAGAGAGAGAGACTGACTGACAGACAGACAGAGAGCGAGAGGCACAGGGACTGAGAGAGAGAGACAGACTGACAGACAGACAGAGAGCGAGAGGCACAGGGACTGAGAGAGAGAGACAGACTGACAGACAGACAGACAGAGAGCGAGAGGCACAGGGACTGAGAGAGAGAGACAGACTGACAGACAGACAGAGAGCGAGAGGCACTGGGATGTGTATTGATGATTGATTATTGATGATTGATGATTGATTATCTCTCCTATCAGAGCTGGACTGCACTGAGGCTGTCGCCCTGTTTGATTACTCCGGCCGTTCGCCCCAGGAGCTGTCATTCAAGAAGGGAGACACTATGCTGCTGCACAGCAAGGCCTCTGCTGATTGGTGGAGAGGGGAGCTGGGCGGGACCAAGGGGCTCATCCCTCACAAGTACATCAGCCTGCCTGAAGCGTGAGTCAAAAACCACAGCGATACCGAACCGTACAGACCTATACTGAACCATACTGAACCATACTGAACCATACCGTACCATACAAACCCATACTGAACCATACTGAACCATACCGTACCATACAAACCCATACTGAACCATACTGAACCATACCGTACCATACAAACCCATACTGAACCATACTGAACCATATCGAACCGTACAGACCCATACTGAACCATACTGAACCGTACCGAACCGTACAAACCCATACTGAACCATACTGAACCATACCGAACCATACCGAACCATACAAACCCATACTGAACCATACTGAACCATACTGAACCATACTGAACCATACAAACCCATACTGAACCATACTGAACCATACTGAACCATACTGAACCATATCGAACCATACAAACCCATACTGAACCATACAAACCCATACTGAACCATACTGAACCATACCGAACCATACAAACCCATACTGAACCATACTGAACCATACTGAACCATACTGAACCATATCGAACCATACAAACCCATACTGAACCATACAAACCCATACTGAACCATACTGAACCATACTGAACCATACTGAACCATACTGAACCATACAAACCCATACTGAACCATACCGAACCATACAAACCCATACTGAACCATACTGAACCATACAAACCCATACTGAACCATACCGAACCATACAAACCCATACTGAACCATACTGAACCATACTGAACCATACAAACCCATACTGAACCATACAAACCCATACTGAACCATACTGAACCATACAAACCCATACTGAACCATACCGAACCATACCGAACCATACAAACCCATACTGAACCATACAAACCCATACTGAACCATACTGAACCATACCGAACCATACCGAACCATACAAACCCATACTGAACCATACTGAACCATACTGAACCATACCGAACCATACCGAACCATACAAACCCATACCGAACCATACCGAACCATACAAACCCATACTGAACCATACTGAACCATACAAACCCATACTGAACCATACTGAACCATACAAACCCATACTGAACCATACTGAACCATACAAACCCATACTGAACCATACTGAACCATACCGAACCATACAAACCCATACTGAACCATACTGAACCATACAAACCCATACTGAACCATACTGAACCATACAAACCCATACTGAACCATACTGAACCATACTGAACCATACAAACCCATACTGAACCATACTGAACCATACCGAACCATACAAACCCATACTGAACCATACCGAACCATACAAACCCATACTGAACCATACCGAACCATACCGAACCATACAAACCCATACTGAACCATACTGAACCATACAAACCCATACTGAACCATACTGAACCATACTGAACCATACAAACCCATACTGAACCATACTGAACCATACTGAACCATACCGAACCATACAAACCCATACTGAACCATACCGAACCATACTGAACCATACTAACCCATACTGAACCATACTGAACCATACAAACCCATACTGAACCATACTGAACCATACCGAACCATACAAACCCATACTGAACCATACTGAACCATACCGAACCATACAAACCCATACTGAACCATACTGAACCATACTGAACCATACCGAACCATACTGAACCATACTAACCCATACTGAACCATACTGAACCATACAAACCCATACTGAACCATACAAACCCATACTGAACCATACTGAACCATACTGAACCATACTGAACCATACAAACCCATACTGAACCATACTGAACCATACTGAACCATACCGAACCATACAAACCCATACTGAACCATACTGAACCATATCGAACCGTACAGACCCATAGTGAACCATACTGAACCACACTGAACCATACCAAACAGGGGAGAGTCTTAGTGTGTGTGTGTGTCTCTCATTGTGTTTCTATCTGTGTGTTTGTGATATTTTACTGTAGTATTTTACTGCAGTATTTTATTCCCTGCCCCGTGTTTCTTGCAGCACTGCGAGGAGGTTGGAGCTGGAGGGGAGAGCAGCGAGCATCAGCAACCTGTCTGAGGAGCCTAAGGGAGAGGCAGGGAGCAGGTAACACAGAGTGTAACACAGGATAGAGCAGATACAACAGAGTGCAACACAGGATAGAGCAGCACAGAGTGTAACACAGGCTAGAGCAGCACAGAGTGTAACACAGGCTAGAGCAGCACAGAGTGTAACACAGGATAGAGCAGCACAGAGTGCAACACAGGCTAGAGCAGCACAGAGTGCAACACAGGCTAGAGCAGCACAGAGTGTAACACAGGCTAGAGCCGCACAGAGTGTAACACAGGCTATAGCAGATACAACAGAGTGTAACACAGGCTAGAGCAGCACAGAGTGTAACACAGGCTAGAGCAGCACAGAGTGTAACACAGGCTAGAGCAGCACAGAGTGTAACACAGGATAGAGCAGCACAGAGTGCAACACAGGCTAGAGCAGCACAGAGTGCAACACAGGCTAGAGCAGCACATAGTGCAACACAGGCTAGAGCAGCACAGAGTGTAACACAGGCTAGAGCCGCACAGAGTGTAACACAGGCTACAGCAGATACAACAGAGTGTAACACAGGCTAGAGCAGCACAGAGTGCAACACAGGATAGAGCAGCACAGAGTGCAACACAGGATAGAGCAGCACAGAGTGTAACACAGGATAGAGCAGCACAGAGTGCAACACAGGCTAGAGCAGCACAGAGTGTAACACAGGCTAGAGCAGCACAGAGTGTAACACAGGATAGAGCAGCACAGAGTGTAACACAGGATAGAGCAGCACAGAGTGTAACACAAGCTAGAGCCGCACAGAGTGTAACACAGGCTAGAGCAGATACAACAGAGTGTAACACAGGCTAGAGCAGCATAGAGTGCAACACAGGATAGAGCAGCACAGAGTGCAACACAGGCTAGAGCAGCACAGAGTGTAACACAGGCTAGAGCAGCACAGAGTGTAACACAGGATAGAGCAGCATAGAGTGTAACACAGGCTAGAGCAGCACAGAGTGTAACACAGGCTAGAGCAGCACAGAGTGTAACACAGGATAGAGCAGCACAGAGTGTAACACAGGCTAGAGCAGATACAACAGAGTGTAACACAGGCTAGAGCAGCACAGAGTGCAACACAGGCTAGAGCAGCACAGAGTGTAACACGGGATAGAGCAGCACAGAGTGTAACACAGGATAGAGCAGCACAGAGTGTAACACAGGATAGAGCAGCACAGAGTGTAACACAGGCTAATCTCTTTGTGTTTCTCTCCCCCTGCCTCCCCAGGTTAGTGTGAACTCGACAGCGCTGCTGCCCCGCAATAGAGCGGCAGCAGCCCCATCCAAAACTGACCTCCCCTTCATCGAGCCCCCCCGCCTGCCCTTCCCAGGGTCCCCCTTCCCCCCACAGGGGCGCCTCCTGGCACCCCTGGACAGGTACGCAGAGGGAGCGACACAGCCAGCCTGGCAACCTCTGCTTCTTCTAGCGGACAGACAGTGCCGACCCCTCACGCTGTTTCTGTGTTCAG
>CM060298.1:845673-858173 GCA_030684275.1 Acipenser oxyrinchus oxyrinchus | reverse complement strand
ACCTCTCTGTGCTTTACAATGCTTCCCTATGCTTTACCAGACCTCTCTGTGCTTTACAATGCTTCCCTATGCTTTACCAGACCTCTCTGTGCTTTACAATGCTTCCCTATGCTTTACCAGACCTCTCTGTGCTTTACAATGCTTCCCTATGCTTTACCAGACCTCTCTGTGCTTTACAATGCTTTCCTATGCTTTATTACACTGTGCTGTGCTTTTACTGTGGGACTCTTTTCTAAGGGTTGGTGTGGGGCTGATTTTCAGAGAGTCCCTGCTGTGTTCCCTGCTAAAAGCTGGACCTACTTAAAATGTATTTTATTAATAAATCAAAACGATTTTAATACGTACACAACCAATTATTGTGCTGTTAATTAGCTATAAAGAGGAAACAAGAACTATGGATGATTTGTGTGTAAAAAAAAAAAAGCAAAACTGGTTTGATAAAGGGTGGAGCAGAGAAAGAGAAAGGGAGGCTCTTATACTCTCTGAACAGCCTCCCTCTGCTCTGTGCTGGTGGAGCAGAGAAAGAGAAAGGGAGGCTCTTATACTCTCTGAACAGCCTCCCTCTGCTCTGTGCTGGTGGAGCAGAGAAAGAGAAAGGGAGGCTCTTATACTCTCTGAACAGCCTCCCTCTGCTCTGTGCTGGTGGAGCAGAGAAAGAGAAAGGGAGGCTCTTCTACTCTCTGAACAGCCTCCCTCCCCACAGTTGTTGTATTTCGGTTTTGGTTTTGTTCAGCAGCTTTCATTTGAAGCCAATTTTGAATTGAGTGACAAACAGCGAATTCCAGTTTGAAGTGAATTTGCTGGCACTGATGAGAAGCTCTGTTGTAACAGAATGCTGCGGATTGTCAATTCTGATCAGAGATGTGTGGGAATCGATTAAAAGGGAACTGGAGACCTGGGGATTGATTTAAAAAATGAACTGGAATAGAAATTCTGTCTGTCTGTCTCTGCCTGTCTGTCTGTCTGTCTGTCTGTCTGTCTTTTAAACAAGAGAGCTTTAAATGAATCCCTGTATACTGTAATGCATCGTTTTGCTGTGAAGAAATAAAAAGAAATATTATGTTTCTGAGTTCTGTTCAGTGTTATTGAAACTAGAAGAGACCGAGTCAAGCAGACCAGCGTTTGGGCTCCAGTGCCTTCATCAGTGTGATTGAAACTAGAAGAGACCGAGTCAAGCAGACCAGCGTTTGGGCTCCAGTGCCTTCATCAGTGTGATTGAAACTAGAAGAGACCGAGTCAAGCAGACCAGCGCTTGGGCTCCAGTGCCTTCATCAGTGTGATTGAAACTAGAAGAGACCGAGTCAAGCAGACCAGCGTTTGGGCTCCAGTGCCTTCATCAGTGTGATTGAAACTAGAAGAGACCGAGTCAAGCAGACCAGCGTTTGGGCTCCAGTGCCTTCATCAGTGTTATTGAAACTAGAAGAGACCGAGTCAAGCAGACCAGCGCTTGGGCTCCAGTGCCTTCATCAGTGTGATTGAAACTAGAAGAGACCGAGTCAAGCAGACCAGCGTTTGGGCTCCAGTGCCTTCATCAGTGTGATTGAAACTAGAAGAGACCGAGTCAAGCAGACCAGCGTTTGGGCTCCAGTGCCTTCATCAGTGTGATTGAAACTAGAAGAGACTGAGTCAAGCAGACCAGCGTTTGGGCTCCAGTGCCTTCATCAGTGTGATTGAAACTAGAAGAGACCGAGTCAAGCAGACCAGCGTTTGGATCACACACACACTCAGGATCACACACACAGGGAGTCAGTGGCTGAGCCGGGATTTGAACCTCCTGGTATCGAGACCCCGTTCTCTAACCGTTGGTCCAGCAAGATTAGCCATATGTTAGCATACGACGCTAAGGTAGAAAGTGTTTAAGGTAATTTGATGAGAGGGCTCTATCGCATCAATATCAGGGTCTAGTGATATATATTATAAAGACATTTCAGAGGGCTGGATGGCATCAATATCAGGGTCTAGTGCTGTGTATTATAAAGACATTTCAGAGGGCTGGATCACATCAATATCAGGGTCTAGCGCTATATATTATAAAGACATTTCAGAGGGCTGGATCACATCAATATCAGGGTCTAGCGCTGTATATTATAAAGACATTTCAGAGGGCTGGATCGCATCGATATCAGGGTCTAGTGCTGTATATTATAAAGACATTTCAGAGGGCTGGATCGCATCAATATCAGGGTCTAGTGCTGTATATTATAAAGACATTTCAGAGGGCTGGATCGCATCAATATCAGGGTCTAGTGCTGTATATTATAAAGACATTTCAGAGGGCTGGATCACATCAATATCAGGGTCTAGCGCTATATATTATAAAGACATTTCAGAGGGCTGGATCACATCAATATCAGGGTCTAGTGCTGTATATTATAAAGACATTTCAGAGGGCTGGATCGCATCAATATCAGGGTCTAGTGCTATATATTATAAAGACATTTCAGAGGGCTGGATCGCATCAATATCAGGTCTAGTGCTGTATATTATAAAGACATTTCAGAGGGCTGGATGGCATCAATATCAGGGTCTAGTGCTGTATATTATAAAGACATTTCAGAGGGCTGTATCAGTGCGCCGCTCTGTATTAGACTCGAGAAGGGGAGAGGGAGACCTGCGGTGGCCATCTCCGGTATAGCAACTCATTTATTTGCATTGTGTGCAGTATCGGTAACGAACCACAAGAGGGCAGTGTTGAGACACGCGTGGAGTGTCTTGTATTTACTACACTTGGCTCACCACCTATTATAAGTGAATTAAGTGCTGATGAAGTTACTTGTATCCACCAGTCCCATATGACGCGGATGGGCGTGTCTCTTCAGGAATACAGGTAGGGGCAAAAAAAATGACGCTGCCCGTAAGATGTCCAGCCCCAAGCTCTTCTCGTAAAACTCACGGTTTTTCACGAGGCTGCAAAACCCTTTATACATGATAAACTGCTATTTCTTAGCAGACGCCCTTATCCAGGGCGACTTACAATTGTTACAAGATATGACATTATTTTTACATACAATTCCCCATTTATACAGTTGGGTTTTTTTACTGGAGCAATCTAGGTAAAGTACCTTGCTCAAGGGTACACCCCCACCTGGGTTTGAACCCACGACCCCCCCCGGTCAAGAGTCCTAACCACTACTCCACACTGCTATATTCCTGTAGCTGCTACGCAAACTCCTCCCTTACTCCAAAAGATAGTATCCTCTCTCCCAAACTCCTCCGGGGGTCGCTGTCTGATTTGAAGCAGCTGTCGGGAGTTTGAAGGAGTCTAAAAAATATATATATATTGCTCAGGACAACGAAGGGTTAAGCGCGAAAAATGCCAGGCTTGCGGTGTACCATAAAACATGCCACTCTCAACCCATTTCCCCGAAACAAGCGCTGAATAATTATCTGGAGAGGAAAGAGAAAGCCCATTCAATTAGGAATGATTAAACTGCGGTGCCTCTGTGGTATCCTCCTGTTAAAAACACGCAGCACATCACGAACCAGCCCCTTCTCAAAGTTTACTGCTTTAGAGACTGAACTGCTCCCTCCCTCACCCTCCTAAGAGAAAGGGGGCTCCCTCCAGTCCAGGGCAGGCTTGAGGCACGGAGACTGAACTGCTCCCTCCCTCCCTCACCCCCCTAAGAGAAAGGGGCTCCCTCCAGTCCAGGGCAGGCTTGAGGCACGGAGACTGAACTGCTCCTTCCTCCCTCACCCCCTAAGAGAAAGGGGCTCCCTCCAGTCCAGGGCAGGCTTGAGGCACGGAGACTGAACTGCTCCTTCCCTCCCTCACCCCCTAAGAGAAAGGGGCTCCCTCCAGTCCAGGGCAGGCTTGAGGCACGGAGACTGAACTGCTCCTCCCTCCCTCACCCCCTAAGAGAAAGGGGCTCCCTCCAGTCCAGGGCAGGCTTGAGGCACGGAGACTGAACTGCTCCCTCCCTCCCTCACCCCCTAAGAGAAAGGGGCTCCCTCCAGTCCAGGGCAGGCTTGAGGCACGGAGACTGAACTGCTCCTCCCTCCCTCACCCCCTAAGAGAAAGGGGCTCCCTCCAGTCCAGGGCAGGCTTGAGGCACGGAGACTGAACTGCTCCCTCCCTCCCTCACCCCCTAAGAGAAAGGGGCTCCCTCCAGTCCAGGGCAGGCTTGAGGCACGGAGACTGAACTGCTCCCTCCCTCCCTCACCCTCCTAAGAGAAAGGGGCTCCCTCCAGTCCAGGGCAGGCTTGAGGCACGGAGACTGAACTGCTCCTCCCTCCCTCACCCCCTAAGAGAAAGGGTGCTCCCTCCAGTCCAGGGCAGGCTTGAGGCACGGAGACTGAACTGCTCCTCCCTCCCTCACCCCCTAAGAGAAAGGGGCTCCCTCCAGTCCAGGGCAGGCTTGAGGCACGGAGACTGAACTGCTCCCTCCCTCCCTCACCCCCTAAGAGAAAGGGTGCTCCCTCCAGTCCAGGGCAGGCTTGAGGCACGGAGACTGAACTGCTCCCTCCCTCCCTCACCCCCTAAGAGAAAGGGGCTCCCTCCAGTCCAGGGCAGGCTTGAGGCACGGAGACTGAACTGCTCCCTCCCTCCCTCACCCCCTAAGAGAAAGGGTGCTCCCTCCAGTCCAGGGCAGGCTTGAGGCACGGAGACTGAACTGCTCCTTCCCTCCCTCACCCCCTAAGAGAAAGGGTGCTCCCTCCAGTCCAGGGCAGGCTTGAGGCACGGAGACTGAACTGCTCCCTCCCTCCCTCACCCCCTAAGAGAAAGGGTGCTCCCTCCAGTCCAGGGCAGGCTTGAGGCACGGAGACTGAACTGCTCCCTCCCTCCCTCACCCCCTAAGAGAAAGGGGCTCCCTCCAGTCCAGGGCAGGCTTGAGGCATGGAGACTGAACTGCTCCCTCCCTCCCTCACCCCCTAAGAGAAAGGGGCTCCCTCCAGTCCAGGGCAGGCTTGAGGCACGGAGACTGAACTGCTCCCTCCCTCCCTCACCCCCTAAGAGAAAGGGGCTCCCTCCAGTCCAGGGCAGGCTTGAGGCATGGAGACTGAACTGCTCCCTCCTCCTCCCTCACCCCCTAAGAGAAAGGGGCTCCCTCCAGTCCAGGGCAGGCTTGAGGCATGGAGACTGAACTGCTCCTCCCTCCCTCCCTCACCCCCTAAGAGAAAGGGGCTCCCTCCAGTCCAGGGCAGGCTTGAGGCATGGAGACTGAACTGCTCCCTCCCTCCCTCACTCCCCTAAGAGAAAGGGGCTCCCTCCAGTCCAGGGCAGGCTTGAGGCACGGAGACTGAACTGCTCCCTCCCTCCCTCACCCCCTAAGAGAAAGGGGCTCCCTCCAGTCCAGGGCAGGCTTGAGGCACGGAGACTGAACTGCTCCCTCCCTCCCTCACCCCCTAAGAGAAAGGGGCTCCCTCCAGTCCAGGGCAGGCTTGAGGCACGGAGACTGAACTGCTCCCTCCCTCCCTCACCCCCTAAGAGAAAGGGGCTCCCTCCAGTCCAGGGCAGGCTTGAGGCACGGAGACTGAACTGCTCCCTCCCTCCCTCACCCCCCTAAGAGAAAGGGGGCTCCCTCCAGTCCAGGGCAGGCTTGAGGCACGGAGACTGAACTGCTCCCTCCCTCACCTCCCTCACCTCCCTCGCTTCAGAACGTTGCACAACCACATTTAAAGAAATTAGCAATCTGAAGAAAATACAAAAAAAAAAAAAAATCACATTCAATCAAACATTCCATGTTTCATTTTATTACAGGAAGGTTGCCCGGTCCAGCACATTTTATTAAGGAGTCTGTTGAATCAGGACCAAGCCATTTACAGAAACTGCATGGGTTGGGGCTTGCATATAGACTCTAAATTAACTACGAGGGGAACGAGGGGGAGGATCGTTAGTTTAATTTCTTAATGTGTCGAGCAGAGAAAGTAGATGGACTGAGCTAATCTGCAGGTCGGTGTAAACACTCTTAGGCTGGCATACTGGCACAGATCCCATTGCAGGACTTTTTTTTTTTTTCCTGTGTTCCTACCTCGGTCTTCGCTCTCAATATTTAACATGTCAGAAACGTCCAGACTGCATTATATTGATCTATCCTTCCTCTTTTTTTTACCGCAGTTACAATTTATATTTTCGAGCATAGAGACTGACAGACCCCCACATATACCCCCAGACTCTAACACTCTCAATAATATAATGTTACTCTTATAAAAGTGTCCCATAGTCAAAGCATAGCAATGTGTTATAAAGCACAAAGCACAGTGTAAGCATTGTAAAGCACAGAGAGGTCTGGTAAAGCATAGGGAAGCATTGTAAAGCACAGAGAGGTCTGATAAAGCATAGGGAAGCATTGTAAAGCACAGAGAGGTCTGGTAAAGCATAGGGAAGCATTGTAAAGCACAGAGAGGTCTGATAAAGCATAGGGAAGCATTGTAAAGCACAGAGAGGTCTGGTAAAGCATAGGGAAGCATTGTAAAGCACATAGAGGTCTGGTAAAGCATAGGGAAGCATTGTAAAGCACAGAGAGGTCTGGTAAAGCATAGGGAAGCATTGTAAAGCACAGAGAGGTCTGGTAAAGCATAGGGAAGCATTGTAAAGCACAGAGAGGTCTGGTAAAGCATAGGGAAGCATTGTAAAGCACATAGAGGTCTGGTAAAGCATAGGGAAGCATTGTAAAGCACAGAGAGGTCTGGTAAAGCATAGGGAAGCATTGTAAAGCACAGAGAGGTCTGGTAAAGCATAGGGAAGCATTGTAAAGCACAGAGAGGTCTGGTAAAGCATTGGGAAGCATTGTAAAGCACAGAGAGGTCTGGTAAAGCATTGGGAAGCACTGTAAAGCACAGAGAGGTCTGGTAAAGCATAGGGAAGCATTGTAAAGCACAGAGAGGTGTGGTAAAGCATAGGGAAGCATTGTAAAGCACAGAGAGGTCTGGTAAAGCATAGGGAAGCATTGTAAAGCACAGAGAGGTCTGGTAAAGCATAGGCAAGCATTGTAAAGCACAGAGAGGTCTGGTAAAGCATAGAGAAACATTGCAAAGCACAGAGAGGTCTGGTAAAGCATAGGCAAGCATTGTAAAGCACAGAGAGGTCTGGTAAAGCATAGGGAAACATTGCAAAGCACAGAGAGGTGTAGGGTCAGGGTTGCACAATGACTATGCTCTGGGAATGGAAATGATGGAGAGTGCACGACGCTGTGCAGTACATTGGGACAGTGCCAGCTGCTTATTGGAAGAGCCACACTGCCAGAAAATCAGCCCCTGCTCCACTGAACTGCACACCCACTCCCACAGAACTCAGCACTGCCACGTCCTGCAGGGGCTTCAGAACACATTTCGGAGTGTCCACTAGGGACCTCGCATGAGCTTCTGCACAGCGCTGGCCAACAGATTAACAGCACCTTTACAATGCTTCCCTATGCTTTACCAGACCTCTCTGTGCTTTACAATGCTTCCCTATGCTTTACCAGACCTCTCTGTGCTTTACAATGCTTCCCTATGCTTTACCAGACCTCTCTGTGCTTTACAATGCTTCCCTATGCTTTACCAGACCTCTCTGTGCTTTACAATGCTTCCCTATGCTTTACCAGACCTCTCTGTGCTTTACAATGCTTCCCTATGCTTTACCAGACCTCTCTGTGCTTTACAATGCTTCCCAATGCTTTACCAGACCTCTCTGTGCTTTACAATGCTTCCCTATGCTTTACCAGACCTCTCTGTGCTTTACAATGCTTCCCTATGCTTTACCAGACCTCTCTGTGCTTTATTACACTTTGCTATGCTTTTACTAAGAATCACTGCATTGAGTTTATATACAGTGCTATTTATTTATTTATTTATTTGTTTATTTGGCAGACCTTTATCCACAAGGCGACTTACAGGTGTCACAGGGCAGCACGGGTTACAATGCAAGCTTCAGATTGACATACAGTACAGCCTCAGCACACACACACACACACACAGACACTGAGACACACACACACACACACACAGACACACGCACACACACACACACACACACACAACACACACACACACACACACACACACACACACACACACACACACAGACACACACACACACACACACACACACACACACACACACACACACACACACACACAGACACTGAGACACACACACACACACACACAGACACACACACACACACACACACACACACACACACACACACACACACACACACACACACACACACACACACACACACACACACACACACACACACACACACACACACACACACACACACACACACACACACACACACACACACACACACACACACACACACACACACACACACACACACACACACACACACACACACACACACACACACACACACACACACACACACACACACACACACACACACACACACACACACACACACACACACACACACACACACACACACACACACACACACACACACACACACACACACACACACACACACACACACACACACACACACACACACACACAGACACTGAGACACACACACACACACACACACACGCACACACACACACGCACACACACACGCACACTCACACACACACACACACGCAGACACACGCACACACACACACAGACACACACACAGAGGAGTCACACACACACACAGATCTGTCTCTGTAAGCATGTTGTTTGTAGGAGGTGTTCAGAGGGAAGCTGACTCTGTTCTGCAGTAACTCAGAGTGGAGACGGGTTGGTATTTCTCTCAGTGACTTGAACCATCTGTGAGCAGCGAGGGGGGAGGAGGAGGGAGGAGGGAGGAGGAGGCGTTACTTCTGAAGGAATGGCGGCCATCGCAACTCTCACAAGAGTACAAAAACAACCATTTATTAAGCATAAATATATACTAATAATCACAGGTACAATGACAGTAATAATAATGATATAAATAGTTATAATAATAATAATAATAATAATAATAGTTTCCTGGTGGGTTTTTTCTGCAATATTTTAACATTTGTCCTATCTCTAAATAATAATAATAATAATAATAATAATAATAATAATAATAATAATAATAATAATAATAATAATGTACGGTATGTGGTGGACTGGAGAGATGGAGATTTTTCATGCCAATAAAGACCATTTGAATTTGAATTTCAGTGCTAGGTATGAGAGATAGAGATGAGAGAGAGAGAGAGAGAGAGAGAGAGAGAGAGAGAGAGAGAGAGAGAGAGAGAGAGAGAGAGAGAGAGAGAGGAGAGAGAGAGGAGAGAGAGAGAGAGAGAGAGAGAGAGAGAGAGGAGAGAGAGAGAGAGAGAGAGAGGAGAGAGAGAGAGAGAGAGAGAGAGAGAGAGAGAGGGGAGAGAGTCAAAGGATGATGTCAGTGCAACCCAGCTGCATATCTAAGGGAGGGAGGGAGGGAGGAGAGAGAGAGTGTGTATTGTATAATTATTGCTGCAGCTCAGCATCAATAACAGACTGAAAGCGAATTTATTGAGAGAAAGAGAAGAGAGAGACGCAGAGGGCTGGAAAGAGAGGAGGGGAGCGAGACAGAGCAGAACAGACAGACAAGACTGTCTGCAAAGGTAGGCACAGCAGTCTGGAGAAATTATACGAAATACACAGCAGTGTTTAATTGCATTGTAATATATATATATATATATATATATATATATATATATATATATATATATATATATATATATATATATATATATATATATATATATATACAACCATACTGCAGAACTGTACAGTTATCTGTTTCAAACACAATAGATTTTGGTTGGGTGTGTAAGTGTATGTATATATTATTTAGTATCTATATATAATATTCAGATATTCAGTATCTATATATATATCTACATATACAAAATTAATTTTGCACAATGATGAATAGACCAACCACTTCAAATGAACATATGTTTAACATGTTAATGTATATATATATATATATATAAATTAATACAATTATGTATATACACTCTAACTAGATGTACATATCTACTTATTTTATTTTATTCTTATATATTCCACACGCACACGCACACGCACACGCACACGGACACGCACACGCACACGCACACGCACACAGGCTGCAGATGTAATTGCTCAGTGATTTCCATTATTAGCCTTGGAAAAAAACGCAACAGTTTCCCATGATCTTCTCAGGGATTAATATCTATGCTAACGTCCGGGAGAGCGCAGCATTGCTATCTCTACACTGTCGGCTTTCGACCCCGTCCTTCCCTCCCTCCTCCTCTCCCCCTCCCTCTCTCTCTCGATATGGGAGCTCCGATCGGGGGATTGCAGACATACAGAAAATGCACGCTCAGTAAAAACGAGATTTTTTTTTTCTTTCGTACAACTCTGCTCCCTCCTGCCTGCAGTTTTTATCAGCGCTGGATTCGTTCTTACGGATCTCGTTCAGCGCCCCCGTTGTGTGTTTCTGATTATCGATCCCTTGCTGCCAAGAGAAACCGAGGGAAGCGCGGCCATCTGTTGAGTTTCATGGGTCCGAAGATATTAATTCTGTAAATCTGCGTTCAACAGATGAGACATTTAAAAGCCCTTTTGTGTATTTCGTACAGGGCTCGCTCTTTGTAAAGCACAGAGAGGTCTGGTAAAGCATAGGGAAGCATTGTAAAGCACAGAGAGGTCTGGTAAAGCATAGGGAAGCATTGTAAAGCACAGAGAGGTCTGGTAAAGCATAGGGAAGCATTGTAAAGCACAGAGAGGTCTGGTAAAGCATAGGGAAGCATTGTAAAGCACAGAGAGGTCTGGTAAAGCATAGGGAAGCATTGTAAAGCACAGAGAGGTCTGGTAAAGCATAGGGAAGCATTGTAAAGCACAGAGAGGTCTGGTAAAGCATAGGGAAGCATTGTAAAGCACAGAGAGGTCTGGTAAAGCATAGGGAAGCATTGTAAAGCACAGAGAGGTCTGGTAAAGCATAGGGAAGCATTGTAAAGCACAGAGAGGTCTGGTAAAGCATAGGGAAGCATTGTAAAGCACAGAGAGGTCTGGTAAAGCATAGGGAAGCATTGTAAAGCACAGAGAGGTCTGGTAAAGCATAGGGAAGCATTGTAAAGCACAGAGAGGTCTGGTAAAGCATAGGGAAGCATTGTAAAGCACAGAGAGGTCTGGTAAAGCATAGGGAAGCATTGTAAAGCACAGAGAGGTCTGGTAAAGCATAGGGAAGCATTGTAAAGCACAGAGAGGTCTGGTAAAGCATAGGGAAGCATTGTAAAGCACAGAGAGGTCTGGTAAAGCATAGGGAAGCATTGTAAAGCACAGAGAGGTCTGGTAAAGCATAGGGAAGCATTGTAAAGCACAGAGAGGTCTGGTAAAGCATAGGGAAGCATTGTAAAGCACAGAGAGGTCTGGTAAAGCATAGGGAAGCATTGTAAAGCACAGAGAGGTCTGGTAAAGCATAGGGAAGCATTGTAAAGCACAGAGAGGTCTGGTAAAGCATAGGGAAGCATTGTAAAGCACAGAGAGGTCTGGTAAAGCATAGGGAAGCATTGTAAAGCACAGAGAGGTCTGGTAAAGCATAGGGAAGCATTGTAAAGCACAGAGAGGTCTGGTAAAGCATAGGGAAGCATTGTAAAGCACAGAGAGGTCTGGTAAAGCATAGGGAAGCATTGTAAAGCACAGAGAGGTCTGGTAAAGCATAGGGAAGCATTGTAAAGCACAGAGAGGTCTGGTAAAGCATAGGGAAGCATTGTAAAGCACAGAGAGGTCTGGTAAAGCATAGGGAAGCATTGTAAAGCACAGAGAGGTCTGGTAAAGCATAGGGAAGCATTGTAAAGCACAGAGAGGTCTGGTAAAGCATAGGGAAGCATTGTAAAGCACAGAGAGGTCTGGTAAAGCATAGGGAAGCATTGTAAAGCACAGAGAGGTCTGGTAAAGCATAGGGAAGCATTGTAAAGCACAGAGAGGTCTGGTAAAGCATAGGGAAGCATTGTAAAGCACAGAGAGGTCTGGTAAAGCATAGGGAAGCATTGTAAAGCACAGAGAGGTCTGGTAAAGCATAGGGAAGCATTGTAAAGCACAGAGAGGTCTGGTAAAGCATAGGGAAGCATTGTAAAGCACAGAGAGGTCTGGTAAAGCATAGGGAAGCATTGTAAAGCACAGAGAGGTCTGGTAAAGCATAGGGAAGCATTGTAAAGCACAGAGAGGTCTGGTAAAGCATAGGGAAGCATTGTAAAGCACAGAGAGGTCTGGTAAAGCATAGGGAAGCATTGTAAAGCACAGAGAGGTCTGGTAAAGCATAGGGAAGCATTGTAAAGCACAGAGAGGTCTGGTAAAGCATAGGGAAGCATTGTAAAGCACAGAGAGGTCTGGTAAAGCATAGGGAAGCATTGTAAAGCACAGAGAGGTCTGGTAAAGCATAGGGAAGCATTGTAAAGCACAGAGAGGTCTGGTAAAGCATAGGGAAGCATTGTAAAGCACAGAGAGGTCTGGTAAAGCATAGGGAAGCATTGTAAAGCACAGAGAGGTCTGGTAAAGCATAGGGAAGCATTGTAAAGCACAGAGAGGTCTGGTAAAGCATAGGGAAGCATTGAACTATTGGTAA
>CM060298.1:838173-840673 GCA_030684275.1 Acipenser oxyrinchus oxyrinchus | reverse complement strand
AAGCACAGAGAGGTCTGGTAAAGCATAGGGAAGCATTTCAGAGGGCTGGATCGCATCAATATCAGGGTCTAGTGCTATATATTATAAAGACATTTCAGAGGGCTGGATCGCATCAATATCAGGGTCTAGTGCTGTATATTATAAAGACATTTCAGAGGGCTGGATCGCATCAATATCAGGGTCTAGTGCTGTATATTATAAAGACATTTCAGAGGGCTGGATCGCATCAATATCAGGGTCTAGTGCTGTATATTATAAAGACATTTCAGAGGGCTGGATCGCATCAATATCAGGGTCTAGTGCTGTATATTATAAAGACATTTCAGAGGGCTGGATCGCATCAATATCAGGGTCTAGTGCTGTATATTATAAAGACATTTCAGAGGGCTGGATCGCATCAATATCAGGGTCTAGTGCTGTATATTATAAAGACATTTCAGAGGGCTGGATCGCATCAATATCAGGGTCTAGTGCTGTATATTATAAAGACATTTCAGAGGGCTGGATCGCATCAATATCAGGGTCTAGTGCTGTATATTATAAAGACATTTCAGAGGGCTGGATCGCATCAATATCAGGGTCTAGCGCTGTATATTATAAAGACATTTCAGAGGGCTGGATCTCATCACTATCAGGGTCTAGTGCTGTATATTATAAAGACATTTCAGAGGGCTGGATCGCATCAATATCAGGGTCTAGTGCTGTATATTATAAAGACATTTCAGAGGGCTGGATCTCATCACAGTGCACGGGTAACTCAGTCAGGGCGAGGGTGGGGCTGGTACATTGCTTATTGCCTCAGAGCAAACGAAAACCCAAATGTCACATAACTGCAACGGACTAACGATGCACCTCTCTCTCCTCCCTCCCTCCCTCCCTCTCTCCCTCCCTCTGTTTTCCTCAGATCCTCAAAGGGTGTGAGGAGGGGAGTCCTGTTGTTGTTTTTCAAAGCATCAAGCCTCAGTTACCGTCAACGAAAGCAAGGAGTCCAAAAAAAATCACCGCAGAGAGTCACCCCTCACCAAGCGAGCGAAGCACGAAGGAAGGAAGGAAGGAAGGAAACAGCAGGAATTAAACACCTGCGATTTGTTTTGGGTTTTTTTTGGATTCCGATTCCTCAGCGCTCCATTTACACACGCACGCACGCACGCACTCACACACACACAGTCGATCTGTGTGTCTCTGTGCGTGTGTGTTTCTCAGAATGAAGGATTATAAGGAGCTGGGAGGGGGAGGCCCGCGGATCGGGGCGCTGGTTCTGCTGCAGGTTCTGATCCTGTTTGTGAGTCGGACCCAGGCTACAATTCAGATACCCTCAGACTGTGAGTACTGATGTGTCTATATATCTGTGTGCTGTATGAACATATAGATAGATAGATAGATAGATAGATAGATAGATAGATAGATAGATAGATAGATAGATAGATAATATATTTATTTTCTATAGAGCTTTACAAGATAGTGAGGAACATTGCATAATACATTAAATACAGTGAAATGCAGGGCATAGTGCATTAAATACAAGGCTAGGGTGTGAATTCTACACACTGGATGTGTGTGTCATACAGAATCATAGGGGTGAAAAACCTGAAATAGCAATTTAGACAACAGCTAATAATAGATATCATATGGGCGATGCCTCAGAGAATAAAGATTTGAACTGTCTGTCTGTCTGTAACCAGGAGGTCCCCGGTTCAAATCCCACCTCAGCCACTGACTCATTGTGTGACCCTGAGCAAGTCACTTCACCTCCTTGTGCTCCGTCTTTCGGGTGAGACGTAGTTGTAAGTGACTCTGCAGCTGATGCATAGCTCACACACCCTAGTCTCTGTAAGTCACCTTGGATAAAGGCGTCTGCTAAATAAACAAATAATAATAAAGTAAATAGCGACATCTAGCGACTTTGTGTGGTGACTTTAGAATGTGTAAATAGCGACATCTAGCGACTTTGTGTGGTGACTTTAGAATGTGTAAATAGCGACATCTAGCGACTTTGTGTGGTGACTTTAGAATGTGTAAATAGCGACATCTAGCGACTTTGTGTGGTGACTTTAGAATGTGTAAATAGCGACATCTAGCGACTTTGTGTGGCGACTTTAGAATGTGTAAATAGCGACATCTAGCGACTTTGTGTGGTGACTTTAGAATGTGTAAATAGCGACATCTAGCGACTTTGTGTGGTGACTTTAGAATGTGTAAATAGCGACATCTAGCGACTTTGTGTGGTGACTTTAGAATGTGTAAATAGCTTACATCTAGCGACTTTGTGTGGCTGACTTTAGAATGTGTAAATAGCTGACATCTAGCGACTTTGTGTGGTGACTTTAGAATGTGTAAATAGCGACATCTAGCTTACTTTGTGTGGTGACTTTAGAATGTGTAAATAGCGACATCTAGCTTACTTTGTGTGGTGACTTTAGAATGTGTAAATAGCTACATCTAGCGACTTTGTGTGGTGACTCTAGAATGTGTAAATAGCGACATCTAGCGACTTTGTGTG
>CM060298.1:793173-825673 GCA_030684275.1 Acipenser oxyrinchus oxyrinchus | reverse complement strand
ATACACATCTATACACCTGTATGCACCTCAATACACCTCAATACACCTCAATACACCTGTATGCACCTCAATACACCTCAATACACCTCAATACACACCTATACACATCTATACACCTGTATGCACCTCAATACACACCTATACACCTGTACGCACCTCAATACACCTCAATATACCTCAATACACCTGTATGCACCTCAATACACCTCAATATACCTCAATACACCTCAATATACCTCAATACACCTGTATGCACCTCAATACACCTCAATACACCTGTATGCACCTCAATACACCTCAATACACCTCAATACACACCTATACACATCTATACACCTGTATGCACCTCAATACACACCTATACACCTCAATACACCTGTATGCACCTCAATACACCTCAATATACCTCAATACACCTCAATACACCTCAATACACACCTATACACATCTATACACCTGTATGCACCTCAATTCACACCTATACACCTCAATACACCTGTATGCACCTCAATACACACGTATACACATCTACACACCTGTATGCACCTCACTACACCTCCATATTCCTCCATACAGCTCCATGTTGTGTAGGAATGATCCTCTGTCTCCCCCCCTATCAGATAAGACAGTGATTGTGGTCCCGCCCGGTGATCAGAGGGTGCCCAGAGGAGGCACGGCTGAGTTCAGTTGCAAAGCGCAGTACGACAGCCGCCACTTCCAGTCCAAGCAGCCGGACCCCATGTGGAGGAGAGACGGGTACAAGATCGCGGAGACAGCCGACAGCAGCAAGTGAGGAGCACGCCGACACTCACAAACACGGAGCAGAGCCTTTCTCAGCGTCTTCAACAGAAACGGAATGAATTCCACGAGGAACGTTTCCACTAGAAGTCTTTATTTTATGAATTTATGAAGTTTCTTTCAGTGTTTCTATTGAAGACGCTGAGAAAGACTTCTAGTGGAAACGTTTGTCGTTGAATTTATGAAGTTTCTTTCAGTGTTTCTATTGAAGACGCTGAGAAAGACTTCTAGTGGAAACGCTTGCCGTTGAATTTATGAAGCTTCTTTCAGTGTTTCTATTGAAGACACTGAGAAAGACTTCTAGTGGAAACGTTTGCCGTTGAATTTATGAAGTTTCTTTCAGTGTTTCTATTGAACACGCTGAGAAAGACTTCTAGTGGAAACGTTTGCCGTTGAATTTATGAAGTTTCTTTCAGTGTTTCTATTGAAGACGCTGAGAAAGACTTCCAGTGGAAACGTTTGTCATTGAATGTATTTGTGAACTCCGTTTCCAGGTACGTGTTTGACGGTCACAAGCTGGTTATCGATGCGGTGGAGGAAGAGGACGAGGGAGTGTACACTTGTGTCACAGCCTCCTCCATCGACTCTGACGAGGCCAGCGGCAGACTCCTGGTCCTGGGTGAGTTATACTGTCTTTCCATTACGCTGTGAAACCAGCCTGGCACACTTGGAAAACCTTGTCAGATTTTTTTTTCCCCCCAAGGATAATGCCACTTATCCCATTTCCTTTAAATGATTCATTGCAGTTTCTTCTCCCGTGCTGTTCTGTACTTCCTGTTAAATCTCCAATAATCATTCTCTCTCTCTCTCTCTCTCTCTCTCTCTCTCTCTCTCTCTCTCTCTCTCTCTCTCTCTCTCTCTCTCAATTCAATTCAATTCAATTCAATTCAATTCAATTCAATGCAATTCAATTCAATTCAATTCAATTCAATTTAATTCAATTTAATTCAATTCAATTCAATTCAATTCAATGCAATGCAATTCAATTCAATTCAATTCAATTCAATGCAATTCAATGCAATTCAATTCAATGCAATTCAATTCAATTCAATTCAATTCAATACAATAAGCTTTATTGGCATTACAGGAATAAACAAGTTTTGCCAACGCAATTACAATGTCATCATTCTCTCTCTCTCTTCAGATGTTCCGGACCCCCCGGTTGACCTCGTGCTCTCAGACCCCCAGGATCGCAGCGTCATTCTGTCCTGGACCCCCTCCAACGACCACAACAGCCCCATACTGGGTAAGAATTGCCCCCATACTGGGTAAGCGCTGTACTATACTGAGTCAGAAGTACCAAACTGGTCTCTCTGTCTCTGTCTCGCTGTCTGTGTGTCACAATGTCTCTGTGTGTTCTCTTTGCAGAGTATGTGATAGAGTACTCGACTATGCTGAATCAGGGTGTCTGGAGTGAGCTGACGCGAGTGAACGAGAGTGAGACGTCCGCGTTGCTCGATCTCTTCCCGTTCCTGAAGTACCGGTTCCGGGTCATCGCTGTCAACAAGCTGGGAAAGAGCAGAGCCAGCGAGCCATCGGACTCCCTCGAAACTCCTGCCGCAGGTAAATAACACACTTGAGACAGGTAAACAAGAGTCTACACGCACACACACACACACGCAGGTAAACTCTCACCTGACACAGGTCACACTGCACACACACACCTGCCACAGGTAAATAACACACTTGAGACAGGTAAACAAGAGTCTACACGCACACACACACACACACGCAGGTAAACTCTCACCTGACACAGGTCACACTGCACACACACACCTGCCGCAGGTAAATAACACACTTGAGACAGGTAAACAAGAGTCTACACGCACACTCACACACACACGCAGGTAAACTCTCACCTGACACAGGTCACACTGCACACACACACCTGCCACAGGTAAATAACATTCTCACACACACTCCTGACGCAGGTAAAAAGTCTACACACACCTGATACAGCGTGTGTGAGAGTGAGAGCGAGAGTGCGAATGTGAGAGACACTGACAGTCTTTTTTTGATGCGTTTCAGCTCCAGACAGTAACCCGACTGGAGTGAGAGGAGAGGGGAACCAGACGGATAACATGGTCATCCACTGGGAGGTACGTGCGGGGGTACAGCTGGGTGCAGAGACAGGCCTCACTGCCATTTGATTTTTTATTAATATCTCTGTACTGCATGACTAAGTTTATATGATTATTATTTTTTGGAGGGGAGGGGGGATCTTACTGTGTATTGAATTGTATTTTAAAAAATAAATGGTTTCTCTCTCCTTCTCTCAGCCCATCAGGCAGCTGCAGTGGTGCGGCCCCGGGTTCAAGTACCAGGTTTCGTGGCAGCAGGCTGGCGAGCTGGAGTGGCACGAGGCGTACACCGAGTCCCCTGTGTTTGTGGTGACGGGGACCCCCCCCTTCACCCCCTATCACATCAGAGTGAGGGCCACCAACGAGAGGGGCCTGGGGCCCGAGCCAGACACCATCACAGGGTACTCGGGAGAGGACTGTGAGTGTCTCTGAGAGAGAGAGAGCGAGAGAGAGAGAGTGTGTCAAATTGTGTGTCTCTGAGAGAAAGAGAGAGTGTGTCACAGTGTGTGTCTGTGTCTCAGTGAATCTCAGTGTGTGTCTCAGTGTGTGTCTCAGTGTGTATCTCAGTGTGTGTCTCAGTGTGTATCTCAGTGTGTATCTCAGTGTATCTCAGTGTGTATCTCAGTGTATCTCAGTGTGTATCTCAGTGTGTGTCTCAGTGTGTCTCTCAGTGTGTATCTCAGTGTGTGTCTCAGTGTGTATCTCAGTGTGTATCTCAGTGTATCTCAGTGTGTATCTCAGTGTATCTCAGTGTGTGTCTCAGTGTGTCTCAGTGTGTATCTCAGTGTGTCTCAGTGTGTATCTCAGTGTGTGTCTCAGTGTGTATCTCAGTGTGTATCTCAGTGTATCTCAGTGTGTATCTCAGTGTGTGTCTCAGTGTGTATCTCAGTGTGTGTGTATCTCAGTGTGATCTCAGTGTGTGTGTGTCTCAGTGTGTATCTCAGTGTGTGTCTCAGTGTGTATCTCAGTGTGTATCTCAGTGTGTATCTCAGTGTGTGTCTCAGTGTGTATCTCAGTGTATGTCTCAGTGTGTGTCTCAGTGTGTATCTCAGTGTGTCTCAGTGTATCTCAGTGTGTATCTCAGTGTGTATCTCAGTGTGTATCTCAGTGTGTATCTCAGTGTGTATCTCAGTGTATCTCAGTGTGTATCTCAGTGTGTATCTCAGTGTGTATCTCAGTGTATCTCAGTGTGTATCTCAGTGTATGTCTCAGTGTGTATCTCAGTGTGTGTCTCAGTGTGTATCTCAGTGTGTATCTCAGTGTGTGTCTCAGTGTGTGTATCTCAGTGTGTCTCAGTGTGTATCTCAGTGTGTATCTCAGTGTGTCAGTGTGTATCTCAGTGTGTATCTCAGTGTGTATCTCAGTGTATCTCAGTGTGTGTCTCAGTGTGTGTATCTCAGTGTGTCTCAGTGTATCTCAGTGTGTATCTCAGTGTGTGTCTCAGTGTGTATCTCAGTGTATCTCAGTGTGTATCTCAGTGTATCTCAGTGTGTGTCTCAGTGTGTCTCAGTGTGTATCTCAGTGTGTCTCAGTGTGTCTCAGTGTGTATCTCAGTGTATCTCAGTGTGTATCTCAGTGTGTGTCTCAGTGTGTCTCAGTGTGTCTCAGTGTGTATCTCAGTGTGTCTCAGTGTGTATCTCAGTGTATCTCAGTGTGTGTCTCAGTGTGTATCTCAGTGTATCTCAGTGTGTGTCTCAGTGTGTGTCTCAGTGTGTGTCTCTGTATCTCAGTGTGTCTCTGTATCTCAGTGTGTATCTCAGTGTATCTCGGTGTGTCTCTGTGCGTGTCTCAGTGTATCTCAGTGTGTGTCTCAGTGTGTATCTCAGTGTGTATCTCAGTGTGTCTCAGTGTGTGTCTCTGTATCTCAGTGTGTCTCTGTATCTCAGTGTGTATCTCAGTGTATCTCGGTGTGACTCTGTGCGTGTCTCAGTGTATGTGAGAGTTTGTGTGTACATGTCTTTGCCTGGCAGAGTGAATAACTGTATCTTTCTCTCTCTCTCTCTCTCTCCCTCTCTTTCCTTTCCCTTCTCTCCTCCGTCTCACTCTCAGTGCCTCTCTCCAGTCCTGTGAATGCAGCGGTGGAGTTTCTCAATCGCACCCTGGTCAATGTGACCTGGAGCCCCGTCCTCAGAGAGAGTGTGAGAGGCCACCTGAAAGGATACAAGGTGAGGGTACACTCACACTCACACACACACACACACTCACACATTCACTCCCAGCTCATCCCCTCTCTCCCTCTCCCTCTCTCTCTCAGGTTCATTGCTGGCGGTCCCGCACTCTGATGGAGAGACCGGCACCACGCCTCTGACCGCTTCTCCTCTCCGTGCCGGCGGCCACGCCCTGCTCTCCGGCCTGCAGCCCTTCAGCGTCTACTATGTGGAAGTGAGAGTTTTCAACGGGAGGGGAGGGCCAGCCAGCGAGCCGCTGAGATCTCGACACCCGAGGGGTAGAGATGAGGAGAGGGAGAGGAGAGAGTGTGAGGGGTTTTCAATGGGAGGAGGGGAGGAGGGATGGGAGAGGAGATTCTAAATTAGAGCTCTCTGTGTATGAATGTTGTGTATGTATATGTATGTCTGTACTGTAGATATTCACCTCTGTTCTCCCCTCCTCTCCCCCCTCCAGTCCCCGGACCCCCTGCCTCTCTCTCCCTGGACAGCCCCTCAGAGTCGCTGTTGATTCTGCAGTGGCAGCCCCCCCTGCAGCCCAACGGGAACCTGACTGGATACGAGCTTCACTACCAGCAGAGTGAGTATCTCCTCTCCTCCCCTCCTGTCCTCTCCTCCTCTCCCTCCTGTCCTCTCCTCCTCTCCTCTCCTCCCCTCTCCCTCATCTCCCTCTCCTCCTCCTCTCCTCCCTCTCCCTCATCTCCCTCCCTCCTCTCCTCTCCTCTCCTCTCTCTCCCTCCTCTCCCTCCTCTCCTCTCCTCCTCTCCTCTCCCTCCTCTCCTCTCCTCTCCTCCCTCCTCCTCTCCTCTCTCCTCTCCTCCCTCTCTCCTCCTCTCTCTCCTCTCCTCCTCCTCTCCTCCTCCTCCTCCTCTCCTCTCCTCTCTCTCTCTCCTCTCCTCTCTCCTCCTCCTCTCCTCTCCTCCTCTCTCTCCTCTCCTCCTCCTCTCTCTCCTCCTCTCCTCTCTCTCCTCTCCTCTCCTCTCCTCTCTCCCTCCTCTCTCCTCTCCTCCTCTCTCCTCCTCCCTCTCTCTCCTCTCTCCCTCCCTCTCCTCTCTCCTCTCTCTCTCCCTCTCCTCTCCTCTCCTCTCTCTCCTCTCCTCCCCTCATCTCCCTCCTCCACCTCTCCCACCCCACCCCTCTCCCTCTCCTCCTCTGCTCTCTCTTCCTCCCTCCCTCTCTTTCTCTAACAGTTCAAACAGAGCATCTCTCCCTGTGTCTCTCTCCCTCTCTTCCTCTCTCTCTGCCTCTCCAGTTAGTGAGTCAGGGATCAGTCACCTGACAGACGTGGAGTTCAAGCCTCACGAGTTGAACTGGACCATGCTGGACGTGGACCCGCGCAGCCTGTACCGGTTCTACCTGAAAGCGCGCTGGAGCGCCGGGGCGGGGCCGCACGTCTTCACTGAGGGCTCCGCCCTGCTGGAGGGAGGTGAGAACTGCAGCCAGCGTGAATGTAGTCCTCTCAGGCCGCGCTTTGCTGGCCGTTATGTGACTGGACCTCCGTGGAAGGCAATGGGAGAGGAGCGTGCGGTCGCTGTGCAGTAACGGTCACACCCACGATTCTGAGAGGGAGTGCTTGAAAGCCTTAGAGAGTGATATGCAAAGCTAATCAAAAGCAAGAAAAAATGAATGCATTAAAGTGATGAACTAAACACTGTGTGTGTCTCTGTGTGTGTGTGTGTGTGTGTGTGTGTGTGCTCTGTGTGTGTGTGTCTGTGTCTCTGTGTATGTGTGTGTGTGTGTTTTGCAGCCCTGCCCAAGTTGGATAACATCAGCATTATTTCTGGAAAGACCTTCTCTAATATCAGCTGGGTCCCGCGCGAGGGCTACAGGGATGTGGAGTTTCAAATACAATACCTCAACAAACACAGTGAGTGCAGCCTGCCTGCCTTTATAACAGCCTGCCTGTCTGTGTGTCTGTCTGCCTTTATAACAGCCTGCCTGTCTGTGTGTCTGTCTGCCTTTATAACAGCCTGCCTGTCTGTGTGTCTGCCTGCCTTTATAACAGCCTGCCTGTCTGTGTGTCTGTCTGCCTTTATAACAGCCTGCCTGTCTGTGTGTCTGTCTGCCTTTATAACAGCCTGTCTGTCTGTGTGTCTGTCTTTATAACAGCCTGCCTGTCTGTGTGTCTGTCTGCCTTTATAACAGCCTGCCTGTCTGTGTGTCTGTCTGCCTTTATAACAGCCTGCCTGTCTGTGTGTCTGTCTGCCTTTATAACAGCCTGCCTGTCTGTGTGTCTGTCTGCCTTTATAACAGCCTGTGTGTCTGTCTGTCTGTCTTTATAACAGCCTGCCTGTCTGTCTGTGTGTGTCTGTGTGTCTGTCTGCCTTTATAACAGCCTGCCTGTCTGTGTGTCTGTCGGTCTGTCTATAACAGCCTGTCTGTCTGTGTGTCTGTCTGCCTTTATAACAGCCTGTCTGTCTGTGTGTCTGTCTGTCTTTATAACAGCCTGTCTGTCTGTGTGTCTGTCTGCCTTTATAACAGCCTGTCTGTCTGTGTGTCTGTCTTTATAACAGCCTGTCTGTCTGTGTGTCTGTCTGCCTTTATAACAGCCTGTCTGTCTGTGTGTGTCTGTCTTTATAACAGCCTGTCTGTCTGTGTGTCTGTCTGCCTTTATAACAGCCTGTCTGTCTGTGTGTCTGTCTTTATAACAGCCTGTCTGTCTGTGTGTCTGTCTGCCTTTATAACAGCCTGTCTGTCTGTGTGTCTGTCTGCTTTATAACAGCCTGTCTGTCTGTGTGTCTGTCTGCCTTTATAACAGCCTGTCTGTCTGTGTGTCTGTCTTTATAACAGCCTGTCTGTCTGTGTGTCTGTCTGCCTTTATAACAGCCTGTCTGTCTGTGTGTCTGTCTTTATAACAGCCTGTCTGTCTGTGTGTCTGTCTGCCTTTATAACAGCCTGTCTGTCTGTGTGTCTGTCTTTATAACAGCCTGTCTGTCTGTGTGTCTGTCTGCCTTTATAACAGCCTGTCTGTCTGTGTGTCTGTCTGCCTTTATAACAGCCTGCCTGTCTGTGTGTCTGTCTGCCTTTATAACAGCCTGCCTGTCTGTGTGTCTGTCTGCCTTTATAACAGCCTGTCTGTCTGTGTGTCTGTCTGCCTTTATAACAGCCTGTCTGTCTGTGTGTCTGTCTGCCTTTATAACAGCCTGTCTGTCTGTGTGTCTGTCTGCCTTTATAACAGCCTGTCTGTCTGTGTGTCTGTCTTTATAACAGCCTGTCTGTCTGTGTGTCTGTCTGCCTTTATAACAGCCTGTCTGTCTGTGTGTCTGTCTGCCTTTATAACAGCCTGTCTGTCTGTGTGTCTGTCTGCCTTTATAACAGCCTGTCTGTCTGTCTGTGTGTGTCTGTGTGTCTGTCTGCCTTTATAACAGCCTGCCTGTCTGCCTTTATAACAGCCTGTTTGTCTGTCGGTCTGTCTTTATAACAGCTTGTCTGTCTGTGTGTCTGTCTGCCTTTATAACAGCCTGTCTGTCTGTGTGTCTGTCTTTATAACAGCTTGTCTGTCTGTGTGTGTGTCTGCCTTTATAACAGCCTGTCTGTCTGTGTGTCTGTCTTTATAACAGCTTGTCTGTCTGTGTGTGTGTCTGCCTTTATAACAGCCTGTCTGTCTGTGTGTCTGTCTTTATAACAGCTTGTCTGTCTGTCTGTGTGTCTGTCTGCCTTTATAACAGCCTGTGTGTCTGTCTGCCTTTATAACAGCCTGTGTGTCTGTCTGTCTTTATAACAGCCTGTGTGTCTGTCTGTCTTTATAACAGCCTGTCTGTCTGTGTGTCTGTCTTTATAACAGCCTGTCTGTCTGTGTGTCTGTCTGCCTTTATAACAGCCTGTCTGTCTGTGTGTCTGTCTTTATAACAGCCTGTCTGTCTGTGTGTCTGTCTGCCTTTATAACAGCCTGTCTGTCTGTGTGTCTGTCTTTATAACAGCCTGTCTGTCTGTGTGTCTGTCTGCCTTTATAACAGCCTGTCTGTCTGTGTGTCTGTCTTTATAACAGCCTGTCTGTCTGTGTGTCTGTCTGCCTTTATAACAGCCTGTCTGTCTGTGTGTCTGTCTGCCTTTATAACAGCCTGTCTGTCTGTGTGTCTGTCTTTATAACAGCCTGTCTGTCTGTGTGTCTGTCTGCCTTTATAACAGCCTGTCTGTCTGTGTGTCTGTTGTCTTTATAACAGCCTGTCTGTCTGTGTGTCTGTCTGCCTTTATAACAGCCTGTCTGTCTGTGTGTCTGTCTGCCTTTATAACAGCCTGTCTGTCTGTGTGTCTGTCTGCCTTTATAACAGCCTGTCTGTCTGTGTGTCTGTCTTTATAACAGCCTGTCTGTCTGTGTGTCTGTCTGCCTTTATAACAGCCTGTCTGTCTGTGTGTCTGTCTTTATAACAGCCTGTCTGTCTGTGTGTCTGTCTGCCTTTATAACAGCCTGTCTGTCTGTGTGTCTGTGTGCCTTTCTCTCTGTCTGTCTGTCTGTCTGTCTGTCTGTCTGTCTGTCTGTCTGCCTCCCTGCTTCTCTTTCTTTCTTTCTTTCTTTCTTTCTTTCTTTCCTTCCTGACTCAGTTCACCCCTCTCTCTCTCTTGCCCCTCTAGGGTCTAACAGTCCCTGGCAGGTTCTGGAGAAGGTGAGCTCGAACCAGTCCTTCTATCAGATCCAGAACCTGGAGCCCGGGACGAGTTACCGGGTCCGATTTACCATCAAGAACAGAACGGCTGAAGTGAGCTTCTGGGAGCACAGCATCCAGACTGCCGGGCCGGGTGAGAGCAGCTCATAGCAGAGCAGTGTCTCTCTCCCCCTCTCCTCTCCCCCCTCACTCCTCTCTCCTCCTCTCTCACCCTCTCTCTCCTCTCCTCTCTCCTCTCCCTCCTCTCTCCTTCTTCTCTCTCTCTCCTCCTCCCCCTCTCCTCTCACCCACATTCTCCTCTCCTCTTCTCTCCTCCTCTCCCCCTCTCCTCTCTCCTCTCTCTCTCACTCCTCTCACCTCTCTCTCACCCTCTCTCTCCTCTCTCACCTCTCTCTCTCTCTCCTCTCTCCTCCTCTCCCCCTTCTCCCTCTTCTCCTCCTCTCTCCTCTCTCTCCTCTCCCTCCCTCCCTCCTCTCTCCCTCTCTCTCCTCCCTCTCCTCTCTCTCCTCCTCCCCTCTCTCTCTCTCTCCTTCTCCTCTCTCCTCTCTCTCACCCTCCAATCAGTCAGTGGCTGAGGTGGGATCTCGAACCTGTCACCTTCTGGTTACAAGCCCTTTCATTCTCCCTCTCTCCTCTCTCCTCTCTCCTCTCTCCTCCTCTCTCTCTCTCTCTCCTCCCTCTCTCCTCCTCCTCTCTCTCCTCCTCTCTCCTCTCTGTCCTCTCTCCCCTCTCCTCCTCCTCTCTCTCACCTCCTCTCTCCTCTCTCTCTGCCTCCTCTCTCTCTCTGCAGCCTCTCTGAGCTCCACGTGGGTTTGCCACACAGGGCTGGTTCATCGGGCTGATCAGTGCTGTGGTTCTGCTGCTGCTCATCCTGCTCATCAGCTGCTTCATCAAGAGGAGCAGAGGGGGCAAGTACTCAGGTGAGACACAGAGAGAGAGACCGAGAGAGACACAGAGAGAGAGAGACACACACACACTGAGACACACACACACTGAGTCACTGACGCGCTGTCTGTCTGTCTGTCCACAGTGAAGGCTAAGGAGGAAGGACAGGTGGACTCAGAAGCCCGACCAATGAAGGACGAGACGTTTGGAGAGTACAGGTGCTTCAATAAACTGTGACTGTGTTTCACCCTGCTGAATAATGTTACCTTGTTAACATATTGAATCGCACCCCCTCTATATAGAATGAACTCCCTCAGCTTCATAGAGTCCAATGAAAGCTGCTGAATAATGTTCCCTTGTTAACATATTGAATCACACACCCTCTATATAGAATGAACTCCCTCAGCTTCATAGAGTCCAATGAAAGCTGCTGAATAATGTTCCCTTGTTAACATATTGAATCCACACCCTCTATATAGAATGAACTCCTCAGCTTCATAGAGTCCAATGAAAGCTGCTGAATAATGTTCCCTTGTTAACATATTGAATCACACACCTCTATATAGAATGAACTCCCTCAGCTTCATAGAGTCCAATGAAAGCTGCTGAATAATGTTCCCTTGTTAACATATTGAATTCACACCCCTCTATATAGAATGAACTCCCTCAGCTTCATAGAGTCCAATGAAAGCTGCTGAATAATGTTCCCTTGTTAACATATTGAATCCACACCCTCTATATAGAATGAACTCCCTCAGCTTCATAGAGTCCAATGAAAGCTGCTGAATAATGTTCCCTTGTTAACATATTGAATTCCACACCCTCTATATAGAATGAACTCCCTCAGCTTCATAGAGTCCAATGAAAGCTGCTGAATAATGTTCCCTTGTTAACATATTGAATTCACACCCTCTATATAGAATGAACTCCCTCAGCTTCATAGAGTCCAATGAAAGCTGCTGAATAATGTTCCCTTGTTAACATATTGAATTCCACCCCTCTATATAGAATGAACTCCCTCAGCTTCATAGAGTCCAATGAAAGCTGCTGAATAATGTTCCTTGTTAACATATTGAATCACACACCCTCTATATAGAATGAACTCCCTCAGCTACATAGAGACAAATGGTAAACAGATAGACAGCTAGATAGACAGATATTTAGGCAGACAGACAGATAGATAGACAGATATTTAGACAGACAGGCAGATAGATGACAGAATAGTTTAGACAGACAGGCAGATAGATAGACAGATATTTAGGCAGACAGACAGATAGATAGGCAGATATTTAGACAGACAGGCAGATAGATAGACAGATATTTAGACAGAGACAGAAAACTGCCTGGTTGTTTCTCCCCTGCTCACCCTCCCTCTCCTCCCCTCCTCTCTCTCTCCTCCTCTCTCTCCTCCCTCCTCTCTCTCTCTCCCTCCCTCCTCTCTCTCTCTCCCTCCCTCCTCCTCCCTCTCCCTCCTCCCTCCCTCCCTCCTCTCCCTCTCCTCCTCTCTCTCCTCCCTCCCCTCTCTCCCCCTCTCCCTCCCTCTCCCTCTCCCCTCCCCTCTCCTCCTCCCTCTCTCCTCCCCCCTCCCCTCTCTCCCTCTCCTCCTCTCTCCTCCCCTCCCTCTCTCTCTCCCCTCCCTCTCTCTCCCCTCCTCCCTCTCTCTCTCCCCTCTCCCCTCCCTCCCTCCTCTCCTCCTCTCCTCCTCTCCCTCCTCTCTCCTCTCTCCTCTCCTCCTCTCTCCCTCCCCTCCTCTCTCCTCTCCTCCTCTCTCCCTCTCCTCTCTCCCCTCCCTCCTCTCCCTCCCTCCCTCCTCTCCTCTCTCTCTCTCTCTCTCCTCTCTCTCTCTCCTCTCTCTCTCCCTCTCCCTCTCTCTCTCTCTCTCCCCCTCCGCAGTGAGCAGGAGAAGCCCGACTCCGGCAGCCAGACCTCGATCATCGCAGATCTGAAGCCCCTGAGCAGTGACGACAGCCTGGCCCGACTACGGGGCAGCGTGGACGTGCAGTTCAACGAGGACGGCCCTTCATCGCCAGTACAGCGGGAAGAAAGAGCCCGGCACGCCGCGGGTCACGAGAGCTCGGGCCCCGCCTCCCCAGTGAACCCCCCCACCATTGCGGGGCCCCTGGAGTGAGGGGGTCGGGGAGCAGGGGCCCCAGCTTCTGATAAAGGATACCACAGAACTTTAACAAAAAAAAAACAAAGGTTCCCATAGTTATTACTCATGCTGTTAGGAGTGAACTCATTGGTAACGCATTGTGAAGCATAGAGAGGCATTAACTATGTACTGCGTGTGTTTATTTCAAAAACGATTTATAAATCGGCTAGGATTACAGCTTCTATAGTAGATTGATATCCTATTTCATCATTTTTAGATTGAATGACTTGTAATGTTTCTGCGTGTCGGGTGTCTCCCCTCTGATCGCGTTGAGAGCGTGTTTTATTCTCTTGCTCTCTTTGTGTGACAGACCAAGAGAATCTCAGAACCACCAGTTACGGTCAGCTGTCTCTGTAGTCTTCAACTAAAACTGAAATCTCTTTCAAGCAAAAGCCTGGTTATTGATTTGCACACAAGTTTGCTCTTCATTTAAAAGCTGACCGCAACGTTAGTTTGCAATCGTGGCAGATTTGCTTGGACTAATAGACGCATAGTGTATCCTTTAACAGAAGCGAGATAGGATATTGCTATATTGTGGCTAAACTCTCCTCCCCTTTAAAACACGCTACTTTGTAAACACCTTAGCGGGAGCGAGCGCGATTGCACGCTTCACCTCGGTGCAGGACAGAGGAGGGGCGTGTTTAAAAGGGAGACTGGGCGATTGAAGGGAAGTCAGTTTAGCCTGTTCAACCTATGACCCCATTCCTCAAACCCTGTGGACCAATCGCATTGCTTTGAACGGAAATCAAAACTTAGACCATGCGCTGCCTAACATATCCTCTCTCTCTCTCTCTCTCTCTCTCTCTCTCTCTGTCTCTGTCTCTCTTTCATAGTGTCTTTTCTGTGTCGTTCTGAGTGCCGGAGTGGAGCGTGTTTTTTGATATGGTTTTGCTGCCACTAGCGGCAAATCGAGCTCCCTTAGAAAAAGTGACCGGGGCGGACCAATGTAAACGTGCCAAATCCAGAGAGAGCAATCAAGAAAGTGTCAGAGATACAGAGAGACAGAGTCCTCCATATAGCTCTGTTACACAAAAGTAATGATGGAAATGAAGTTATCGTCATTAATGTTCAGTACTAATCAAGTTGAATATAAATTGCCATAAAAGAACTAGAGAGAGATTGGTTGCTGGTGTTTTGTTTTCCTTCATAATTTGTATTATTATGATGATTATTGTATTACTATGACTGTCCTGATTTTGTGTTTTAAATATATGCTGTACATTATAATATATCAGCTTTGACCGTGTATGTCAACTGCGAGGGAATCATATTAAAAAAACCTAAATCAGTGTTATATGGCTATCAATATATTAAACATCACTGCAAGGTAGAAAGAAAAGGAAGGAAGGAAGGAAGGAAGGAAGGAAGGAAGGAAGGAAGGAAGGAAGGAAGGAAGGGCTGCTGTTTTTTCATTTTTTTTTTTTTTTCAAAATGATTTTCTGGGTTCGATTCCAGAGCGTGTGTTCTCAAAATGCAAACGCCTGTCTTATCAATCTGAGGGTAGCAATCTGTCGATATGTCAATACTCACATGTCTGTCTCTGTCCGTGTATATTATCTGAAAAAAAGTAATGAAATAATTCATTTGTTGTGAAACTGAGCCTCCAGAATGGGCTGTGCAGCAATGGGAGCCTTTGTGACGTTTGGTTATCCAAAGCGTCCTGTAATTGGGTATCAGAACTTGGCACAGATTCTACTTGTCAGATAATTATCTATCTACCTATCTATCTTGATTATTCTCTCCTAATGAGAGAACTCTCTTTGTTTTGTACAGAATCAGCCACGCGTGGGTGTGGTTTCTGAAGCGTGGCCCGGTGACTCTTCTTTGTATCTGCACCTTGTCGAAGTGCGTCACTGAATGTAAATACTTGTGCTGGGCTGTGATCCTTGTCAATTGTAATTTGGCTGGTAGATTTTAGGCAAATGTAACTCCTCCTCCTCTCTCCCTCCCCCTCCCCCTCTCTCCCTCCTCCCCTCTCCCTCTCCCCTCTCCTCTCCCTCTCCCTCTCTCTCCTCTCCTCCTCCTCTCCTCTCCTCCTCCCTCTCCTCCTCCCTCCTCCTCCTCCTCCCTCCTCCTCCTCCCCTCCTCCTCCTCCTCCTCTCCTCCTCCTCTCCCCTCCTCCTCCTCCTCCTCCTCTCCTCCTCTCCTCCTCCCTCTCTCCCCTCCCTCCTCTCCCTCCTCCCTCTCCCTCCTCTCCTCCTCCTCTCCTCTCTCCTCCTCTCCCTCCTCTCCTCCTCCTCTCCTCCTCCTCCTCCTCTCCTCCCCTCCTCCCTCTCCTCCTCCTCCTCCTCCCTCCCTCCTCTCTCCTCTCCCTCCTCCTCCTCTCCTCCCTCCTCTCCCTCCTCCTCTCCTCTCTCTCCCTCCCCTGCCTCTCTCCTCTCCTCCTCCCTCCTCCTCCCTCCCTCTCCTCCCTCCCCTAGTTAGACATAGCTAGGTGATCTTCAGTAGCTAGTTATCTTTTTGAGAGAGAGAAAAAAAAAATACATTTATATATATAATCAAGTGATTCGAATGAAAATGATGATTTTTATTATTATTATGATAATAATACATTGCAGTATCTGTGTACCTCTTTATTTTTTCTGGTTGGTATGTTAATTTTTTACACACACACACACACACATGATATATCTATATAGAAATGCAAATGGTAATAACGCAGTAATTATGTCACGGCTTGGAATCCTAATCTGTGGTCTTGCTTGTGGTTTCATTAAAGGAATTCTTGATATTTGCTTGCGGTTTGCCGCACACGTGCGTGGTCTGTGATTTATTGTGTCGGTGTGCTTGCTGAGTTGCTCAAGAGAGCCGACTTGCCAGCGTTTCAGTGGAGGTACGTTTACTGGTACCATGGCAAACCAGACTCACTTTTTTCTCTTGAAATCTAGGAATGTGTTTGTGATGTCATTTACTAGACAGTCATGTACCTGTAGTCAGCTATGCATTTCTATTTAAACCTTCAGGCGTTGGGTGTATCTATATTATAGGGTGGCATGCAGCCCAAGCTGTTTTGCACATTAGAAAACCAACACAAAACTGACAGCTTTTAGTCCTGGAGTCCCGGGTTCAAGTCCAGTTTTTTCCGTAGCAGAACACAACCCGCCTGGGGAAGAGGACGACTGCAGAGGCCACGCGGAGGTTGGCCACATTATTAGGGAACTCTCCAGAGCACAGCATCTATAAACACAGCATTATAACTGTGCATTATTACAATCTCTTTCTCAACGCTTTCAGCTGTAGAAACCCCCCCAAAAAAATATTCACATGAAAAATACATCTTCAGATACGAAATGCAAACTCTTAACAAGCCTGTCGCTGACACTCAGCAAAATGAAGGTCTGCTCTCAATAACTGCTGCTCAAGGCAAGGTCCTCAGCAAGTTTCAGAACAATCACACAAGCAGTGCAAGACATATCTAAAAAAAAATGTCAATATGACTCTCTTTCTCTCTCCTCCTCTCCGCTCACTCTGTCTGCTCTCTCCTCTCCCTCTCTTCTGTACTGAAGAATCTGACTTCCACCCTAACATTAAAAGTTATAAGATACTCAAGCAAATTAATATACCTTTCTTATATAAATGACCAAATAATTAATCGTTTTTAAAAGCATCTCTCTCTCTCTCTCTGAAATAATTTCAAAAGCCTCCGTCAAGCAATATAGTTATAACAATCCTGTCTGTCTCCTCACTCTTCCCAAACTCACTATCATTTGATAAATAACTTTAAAAAGTTCCCTCAAACCCCTTCTCCTCTCGAGCTTGCCTCCCTACAGAGGCGGGGGGGTGACAAACACCCGCAGTTGCGCCTGGAACCTGGTGGGGCGCCGTGGCTGCAGCAGGGTCATCTCCACCAGCAGCAGGAAGTCCCGGGCGTGGAGGGGGCGGGGCCAGCACTGAGACCAGGCCGCTGTAGCGGTCGGAGCTCCTCGCGGAGAAGAAACCCCCCTCGTTGCCCCCGACGATGCGCATCTCCACGCGGTCCCCCGAGAACACGGGGGCTCGGGCGATGCGGAAGATGGGGACGGGGTCCGAGGGACGAGGGGAAGGAGAGCTGGTGGAACGAGACCCTCTGCGGGAGAGACTGGCACTGCAGCTGGGAGGAGAAGGACGAGTGCGAGCAGGACTCCCTCTCACACACACTGAGGAGAGAGGAGAGAGGAGAGGGGTTAGAGAGAGGAGAGAGGAGAGGGGTTAGAGAGGAGAGGGGAGAGAGAGGGGTTAGAGAGGAGAGGGGAGAGAGAGAGAGGAGAGGGGTTAGAGAGGAGAGGGAGAGAGAGAGAGAGAGAGGAGAGGGGTTAGAGAGAGAGGAGAGAGAGAGAGGAGAGGGGTTAGAGAGGAGAGAGGAGAGAGGGGAGAGAGGAGAGGGTTAGAGAGAGGAGAGGGGTTAGAGAGGAGAGAGGAGAGGGGTTAGAGAGAGAGAGAGGAGAGAGAGAGAGAGGAGAGGGGTTAGAGAGAGAGGAGAGAGGGGAGAGAGGAGAGAGAGAGAGGAGAGGGGTTAGAGAGGAGAGAGGAGAGAGGAGAGAGGAGAGAGAGGAGAGAGAGAGGAGAGGGGTTAGAGAGAGAGAGAGAGGAGAGGGGTTAGAGAGAGAGGAGAGGAGAGAGGAGAGAGAGGAGAGAGAGAGGAGAGAGAGGAGAGAGAGGAGAGGAGGAGAGAGAGGGGTAGAGAGAGGAGAGAGAGAGAGAGGAGAGGGTTAGAGAGAGAGGAGAGGGGTTAGAGAGGAGAGAGAGAGAGAGAGAGAGGGGTTAGAGAGGGAGAGAGGAGCGGAGAGGGTTAGAGAGAGAGAGGAGAGGGTTAGAGAGGGAGAGGAGAGAGGAGAGGGGTTAGAGAGAGAGAGGAGAGGGGTTAGAGAGAGAGAGAGGGGTTAGAGAGGAGAGAGGAGAGAGAGGTTAGAGAGGAGAGAGGAGAGAGAGAGGAGAGAGAGAGAGAGAGGTTAGAGAGAGAGAGAGAGAGGAGAGGGGTTAGAGAGGGGAGAGAGGAGAGAGAGAGGGAGAGAGAGAGAGGTTAGAGAGGAGAGAGAGAGAGAGAGGAGAGAGAGAGAGGGTAGAGAGAGAGAGAGGAGTTAGAGAGAGAGAGAGGAGAGAGGAGAGAGAGAGAGGGTTGAGAGAGGAGAGGAGAGTGAGAGAGGAGAGGAGAGAGGAGTGGATGAGAGAGGGAGAGGAGTGATGAGAGAGTGAGAGGATGAGGTGTGAATGCAGTGTGAATGCGGATGAGGTGTGAATGCAGTGTGAATGCGGATGAGGTGTGAATGCAGTGTGAATGCGGATGAGGTGTGAATGCAGTGTGAATGCGGATGAGGTGTGAATGCAGTGTGAATGCGGATGAGGTGTGAATGCAGTGTGAATGCGGATGAGGTGTGAATGCAGTGTGAATGCGGATGAGGTGTGAATGCAGTGTGAATGCGGATGAGGTGTGAATGCAGTGTGAATGCGGATGAGGTGTGAATGCAGTGTGAATGCGGATGAGGTGTGAATGCAGTGTGAATGCGGATGAGGTGTGAATGCAGTGTGAATGCGGATGAGGTGTGAATGCAGTGTGAATGCGGATGAGGTGTGAATGCAGTGTGAATGCGGATGAGGTGTGAATGCAGTGTGAATGCGGATGAGGTGTGAATGCAGTGTGAATGCGGATGAGGTGTGAATGCAGTGTGAATGCGGATGAGGTGTGAATGCAGTGTGAATGCGGATGAGGTGTGAATGCAGTGTGAATGCGGATGAGGTGTGAATGCAGTGTGAATGCGGATGAGGTGTGAATGCAGTGTGAATGCGGATGAGGTGTGAATGCAGTGTGAATGCGGATGAGGTGTGAATGCAGTGTGAATGCGGATGAGGTGTGAATGCAGTGTGAATGCGGATGAGGTGTGAATGCAGTGTGAATGCGGATGAGGTGTGAATGCAGTGTGAATGCGGATGAGGTGTGAATGCAGTGTGAATGCGGATGAGGTGTGAATGCAGTGTGAATGCGGATGAGGTGTGAATGCAGTGTGAATGCGGATGAGGTGTGAATGCAGTGTGAATGCGGATGAGGTGTGAATGCAGTGTGAATGCGGATGAGGTGTGAATGCAGTGTGAATGCGGATGAGGTGTGAATGCAGTGTGAATGCGGATGAGGTGTGAATGCAGTGTGAATGCGGATGAGGTGTGAATGCAGTGTGAATGCGGATGAGGTGTGAATGCAGTGTGAATGCGGATGAGGTGTGAATGCAGTGTGAATGCGCAGTGGGTGTGATACTCACTGCTCCCCTGTCCTCAGGTACCCCGGGGGGCACTGCACGGACAGGCACCGGAACCCCCCCTCGATGTTGAAGCAGCTCTCAGGCGAGGTGCAGTTATGGGTCCCCAGAGCGCACTCGTCCTGATCTGAGAGAGAGAGAGGGAGAGAGAGAGGGAGGGAGAGAGCAGCTCCTTCTCAAAGGCTTATACTCCAGGGTCTGTACAGTGCACACCCATCACAGTGACCGCAATCTCTTTCAATGTCTTTACTGCCATATATTTATTTCAATGTGTGTCTCCCTTTGCTCTCCCTGCAGCGCTGTTCTTAATCCCTCCCCCTGCTCTCCCTGCAGAGCTGTGCTGTTCCCAGTCCCTCCCCCTGCTCTCCCTGCAGCTCTGTGCTGTTCCCAGTCCCTCCCCCTGCTCTCCCTGCAGCGCTGTGCTGTTCCCAGTCCCTCCGCCTGCTCTCCCTGCAGAGCTGTGCTGTTCCCAGTCCCTCCGCCTGCTCTCCCTGCAGAGCTGCGCTGTTCCCAGTGGCTCCCCCTACTGCTGGCCCCTCACCTCTGCAGTTCCTGCCGTTGCTGGCCAGCTCGTACCCAAGGTCAGGACAGGCACAGTGGAAGCTGCCAGGAGAGTTCACACAGCGATAGGAGCAGAGAGAGGGGGAGCCCTGAAGGGAGCACTCATCGATATCTGAGGGGGGAGAGAGAGAGGGACGGTGTGGGACAGGGAGAGAAGGGGACATCAGACAAGGGCCATGAGAAATGAGAGTATACACAAGACATTGGTATAATAGAGTTTCATCTGCGTCACGCTGGGGGAATGTAAACAAACTGGCATGCCAGCTTGGTCTTTATAACTAATACAATACTAACGGACGCACATTGAACAGGGCCGAGGGGCTCTGACTGCAGGTGCAACGGAGTGGAATGTACCATCTCTCACCTTCACAGGTGGTCTTGTCCTGCTGGTTCAATACAAACCCCTTCTGGCAGTAGCAGTGGTACGACCCGAACACATTGGCGCATTCCTGACTGCAGGGGGAGCTCTCACACTCATTTACATCTGGGGACAAAAAAAAAATGAGGAACGCAAGTATAAGTTCAACTGAAACACATCTCCAGCCCAGAACGTCAGTGACAAAACATTACAACACATCCTGGAACTCGCACGTGAAATCACAGTAAATACATAAATGCAACTACAATGAACTACAGTTTGCTTAAAATAAACAGACAGACAGACAGACACAGACAGACAGACAGAGAGAGAGACAGACTGACAGACAAACAGACAGAGACAAACAGACTGACATACAAACAGCGACAGACAGACAGAGAGACAGAGACAGACTGACAGACAAACAGACTGACATACAAACAGCGACAGAGAGACAGACTGACAGACAGACAGAGAGAGAGACACAGACAGACTACCTTGGCAGTTCCTGTTGTCTGCAGCCAGGCTGTACCCCCTCGAGCGGCAGTGGTAGGACCCAGGGTGTTGAGACAGTTCTGAGCGCAAACCCGACCCGAGTACTGAGTGCACTCATCAATATCTGAGAGGGGGGGAGAGACTGCGCTGTGAATAATGACACGATAACCTTTATTTGTGTAAGCATTCATTTATTTTGTCAGATAGACAGAGGCAAACACACACACGCACACACACACACACACACACACACACACACACACTCCTATTCCACAGCAGCGTCGCCCAGTCCAGCTTTTACTACCAGCTTGATCAGCCCCCCAGTGTGTCTAGCTAACAAGCTCAGGTGTGTCTGATTATTAAACTCCCAGGGAAACCAGGACCGGATCACACTGCTGTGCAGCGGGAGTCTGATTCCCAGCCTTGCTCAGGGTGTGTCTCTCACCCACACATCTCCGGGAGTTCAGCTCAGCCTGGTACCCCCTCCCACACTGGCAGCGGTACGTCCCAGGAGCGTTGGTGCAAACCTGACTGTCGGCACAGCGATGCACACCTGTGACACACTCATCGACGTCTGAGACAGCGAGATAGAGAGAAAATGCTCATCAAACCCAAGTGTATAAAGCTCTGATCCAGCGTTCTGACAGAAAAAGGGGGCGTGTCTTCACCTGTGCATCGGGTTCCGTCCTCACTGGCATGGTAGCCCCGCCCACAGCTGATGATGTGTCGGTGACAGGTGAAGGAGCCAATGGTGTTGACGCATTTGAAGCCAGGGGTACAGGGGGCGGGGTCAGTGTCACACTCGTTGATGTCTGTGAGAGAGAGAGAGAGAGAGAGAGAGAGAGAGAGAGAGAGAGAGGAGAGAGGAGGTAGAGAGGTGGAGGGAGAAAGAGAGAGCAGCGTCACCCAGTCCAGGTTTTACTACCAGCTTGATCAGCCCCCCAGTGTGTCTCGCTAACAAGCTCAGGTGTGTCTGATTATTAAACTCCCAGGGAAACCAGGACCGGATCACACCGCTGTGCAATTTATTCCCATCTCCGTTCTTTACATTTGACGGGCTGCAGTGGAGAGGGTGCAGTACCTGAACAGCGCCCCCTGTGGTTGGGAGCGTAGCCCTGCGGACAGACCTCCGATTCCACAGTGCAGCTGAACGAGCCAGGAGAGTTTATACAGTGCTGGAGCCGAGAGCAGGAGTGCTGACCTGTGATACACTCATCAATATCTACAGGGAGAGAGGAGAGGAGAGGAGAGAGGAGGAGAGGGGAGAGGAGGAGGGAGAGGAGAGGAGAGGAGGAGAGGAGGAGGAGAGGAGGAGGAGGAGGAGAGGAGGAGGAGAGGGAGAGGAGGAGGAGAGGGAGAGGAGAGGAGAGAGGGAGAGGAGGAGAGGAGAGGAGGAGGAGAGGAGAGGAGAGTTCATACAGTGAGAGGAGAGGAGAGGAGAGGTGACAGAGAGGAGAGGGAGAAATGAGAGGGAGAGAGAGAGAGAGGGAGAGGGGAGAAATGGAGGGAGGAGTGGTAAAAATTGTCACCAATAATGCTGTAAAAATGACCCCTAATAAGTCCTGGGTAGGTTAGTTAGGGTTAGGGTTATATATAAGTCCCGGGTATGTTAGTTAGGGTTATATATAAGTCCTGGGTAGGTTAGTTAGTGTTAGGGTTATATATAAGTCCTGGGTAGGTTAGTTAGGGTTAGGGTTATATATAAGTCCCGGGTATGTTAGTTAGGGTTATATATAAGTCCCGGGTATGTTAGTTAGGGTTATATATAAGTCCTGGGTATGTTAGTTAGGGTTATATATAAGTCCCGGGTATGTTAGTTAGGGTTATATATAAGTCCCGGGTATGTTAGTTAGGGTTATATATAAGTCCCGGGTATGTTAGTTAGGGTTATATATAAGTCCCGGGTATGTTAGTTAGGGTTATATATAAGTCCCGGGTATGTTAGTTAGGGTTATATATAAGTCCTGGGTATGTTAGTTAGGGTTATATATAAGTCCTGGGTATGTTAGTTAGGGTTATATATAAGTCCCGGGTATGTTAGTTAGGGTTATATATAAGTCCCGGGTATGTTAGTTAGGGTTATATATAAGTCCTGGGTATGTTAGTTAGGGTTATATATAAGTCCCGGGTATGTTAGTTAGGGTTATATATAAGTCCTGGGTATGTTAGTTAGGGTTAGGGTTATATATAAGTCCTGGGTATGTTAGTTAGGGTTATATATAAGTCCTGGGTAGGTTAGTTAGGGTTATATATAAGTCCTGGGTAGGTTAGTTAGGGTTATATATAAGTCCTGGGTATGTTAGTTAGGGTTATATATAAGTCCTGGGTATGTTAGTTAGGGTTATATATAAGTCCTGGGTATGTTAGTTAGGGTTATATATAAGTCCTGGGTATGTTAGTTAGGGTTATATATAAGTCCTGGGTATGTTAGTTAGGGTTATATATAAGTCCTGGGTAGGTTAGTTAGGGTTATATATAAGTCCTGGGTATGTTAGTTAGGGTTAGGGTTATATATAAGTCCTGGGTAGGTTAGTTAGGGTTATATATAAGTCCTGGGTAGGTTAGTTAGTGTTAGGGTTATATATAAGTCCTGGGTAGGTTAGTTAGGGTTAGGGTTATATATAAGTCCTGGGTATGTTAGTTAGGGTTATATATAAGTCCCGGGTATGTTAGTTAGGGTTATATATAAGTCCTGGGTAGGTTAGTTAGTGTTAGGGTTATATATAAGTCCTGGGTATGTTAGTTAGGGTTATATATAAGTCCCGGGTATGTTAGTTAGGGTTATATATAAGTCCCGGGTATGTTAGTTAGGGTTATATATAAGTCCCGGGTATGTTAGTTAGGGTTATATATAAGTCCCGGGTATGTTAGTTAGGGTTATATATAAGTCCTGGGTAGGTTAGTTAGGGTTATATATAAGTCCCGGGTATGTTAGTTAGGGTTATATATAAGTCCTGGGTAGGTTAGTTAGGGTTAGGGTTATATATAAGTCCCGGGTAGGTTAGTTAGGGTTATATATAAGTCCTGGGTAGGTTAGTTAGGGTTATATATAAGTCCCGGGTATGTTAGTTAGGGTTATATATAAGTCCCGGGTATGTTAGTTAGGGTTATATATAAGTCCCGGGTATGTTAGTTAGGGTTATATATAAGTCCTGGGTAGGTTAGTTAGGGTTAGGGTTATATATAAGTCCCGGGTAGGTTAGTTAGGGTTATATATAAGTCCTGGGTAGGTTAGTTAGGGTTATATATAAGTCCTGGGTAGGTTAGTTAGGGTTAGGGTTATATATAAGTCCCGGGTATGTTAGTTAGGGTTATATATAAGTCCCGGGTATGTTAGTTAGGGTTATATATAAGTCCTGGGTAGGTTAGTTAGGGTTATATATAAGTCCTGGGTTGGTCAGTTGGCCGTTACCTTCGCAGTTCTTGAGGTCAGAGTTGAGCCGGTAACCAGGGAAACAGGAGCAGAGCAGGGACTGGCCAGTGTCAGTGCAGAACTGTGAACACGGGTTCAAGAGACCTGGAAATACAAGCAGCATTGACTCTCAATATGCTGACACACAGACACACACACCGAGACGGAGACACACACACACGCACACAAAGACACAGACAATGACGCGCGCGCACACACGCACGCACATAATGATACACTCACACACTGACGCAAGCGCGCGCACACACACACACACACACACACACACACACACACACACACACACACACACTCTCCTGGTACTGTCGTACCTTGACATCGATTAGGGAGGGACCCCCTTTGTCCCTCCTGCGCCCCTGAAAACAGAATCCAAGCAATCAGTCAGAAATGATGGTTATCAAGCAATCCAGACATCTTCATTATGAAATGCCATCTCTGCCAACTGTCATGATCAAATGATCTATATTGTAATATTGTAATTGATTCAAAGTCATTATTATTATTATTATTATTATTATTATTATTATTATTATTATTATTATTATTATTATTAATAAGTTCGTCCTATTCATGTAAACAGAAGTGTGTGTCTGTGTTTGTCAGCGTGCGTGTTTGTGTATTTCTGGCAGTGTGTGTGTGTGTGTGTGTGTGTGTGTGTGTGTGCTGTGTGTAAAACTGTAAGCCGTATACAAACTATGTGAAGACTTTGAGAGAGTCGTGTGAAATACTGAGTGGAGGGTAATGGGTTAACGATGCTGGCAGCCTACGGCAGTGTGGGGTTATAAATCACACTTTCAAAACTCTTTCTAAAATGTTTTATTTCCTCGCCTTCTCTCTCACACGCACGTGTTTAATCTCAAGACCAAATGTGACTTTTCAAAAACGACAAGATCAAACAGGCTTCGGAACAGAGACTGAAACACATCAGAGACTTCAAACACTTTAACCTTCAGTGAAACCACAAGAGACCGAGTCAAGCAGACCAGCGTTTGGGCTCCAGTGCCTTCATCAGTGTGATTGAAACTAGAACTCCAGTGCCTTCATCAGTGTTATTGAAACTAGAAGAAACCGAGTCAAGCAGACCAGCGTTTGGGCTCCAGTGCCTTCATCAGTGTTATTGAAACTCGAAGAGACCGAGTCAAGCAGACCAGCGTTTGGGCTCCAGTGCCTTCATCAGTGTGATTGAAACTAGAAGAGACCGAGTCAAGCAGACCAGCGTTTGGGCTCCAGTGCCTTCATCAGTGTGATTGAAACTAGAAGAGACCGAGTCAAGCAGACCAGCGTTTGGGCTCCAGTGCCTCTGTGCCTGGCAGTTAGGATTCAGGTAAAAGCAGATGAAAGGGAGGGGAGATTCAAGGGAAGGACGATCGCAGTGTTATGAAAGAGGATTATGAAAGAGTGTGTGTCTCTCAGTGTGTGTGTGTGTGTCTCTCAGCGTGTCTGCTCGTGTAAACCAGGTGTTTGCCCTGAAGTTCAAACCAGCAGGTGTCAGGGAGTCAACTAGAAGCTATAAATAACAAAGTCACGATCCAGTGAGAGATTTTCCACTGTCCCTCCCATCAGAAAAATACCTGCCTGACTCCCTTGAAGCCCTGCTAACACCCTGCAGATCTGTGTGTGTGTGTGTGTGTGTGTGTGTGTGTATGCTTACCTGTGCTCCTGTGCGCCCCCTGTGGTCCTCGAGGCTCCCTGTGGCTCGCTCCCTCCCCCTCGCAGCAGGTGATGAAGGACTGCGTGCAGGAGAGGGGGAGAGGAGGAGCGGAAGGGGAGAGGGAGCAGGGCAGGGAGAGGAAGAGAGCCGTCATACCCAGAGCACAGCACTCACAGCAGAGCTGCAGGGAGAGAGACGAGGCGGGTCACACACACAGAGAGGAGGCGGGTCACACACACAGAGAGGAGGCGGGTCACACACACAGAGAGGAGGCGGGTCACACACAAAGAGCCTCACACACCGAGACGAGGCGGGATCACACACAGAGCCTCACACAGAGAGCCTCACACAGAGACGAGGCGGGATCACACACAGAGCTTCACACAGAGAGCCTCACACAGAGACGAGGCGGGATCACACACAGAGCCTCACACAGAGAGCCTCACACAGAGACGAGGCGGGATCACACACAGAGCTTCACACAGAGAGCCTCACACAGAGACGAGGCGGGATCACACACAGAGCTTCACACAGAGAGCCTCACACAGAGACGAGGCGGGATCACACACAGAGCCTCACACAGAGAGCCTCACACAGAGACGAGGCGGGATCACACACAGAGCTTCACACAGAGAGCCTCACACAGAGACGAGGCGGGATCACACACAGAGCCTCACAGACAGCCTCACACAGAGACGAGGCGGGATCACACACAGAGCCTCACACAGAGAGCCTCACACAGAGACAAGGCGGGATCACACACAGAGCTTCACACAGAGAGCCTCACACAGAGAAGAGGCGGGATCACACACAGAGCCTCACACAGAGAGCCTCACACAGAGACGAGGCAGGATCATTGCTTGGTACTTAGTGTTGCTTTTTGAGTTTAACAAGGTTTCTTTCTGTCTCAGTTATTAGCTGCAGACTCAAAATGTGTGCAAGGGAATTAATTGGAAAATGTGAACATTTGCACAGCCATACACACACACACACACACACACACACACACACACACACACACACACACACTATTTCAAGCTATGCTCACTCACCCTGGCAGTGTCATCAATACAGCCTCCCATTGGTTGTCCCTGGCAGACTCCACCCCTTGCCTGGCAGCGCGACGCCACCTGGCACGCCCCTTCCTCGGTTGCCGAGAGACAGCAGAACATTCGTGTCACCCTGGCAACAAGACAGAGAGTCGATGGAAAAGTAAAAAATAAAAAACAGCCTTCAAAATGAACAAAAACACCCCATTGACCCTGCCCTGGATTCTAGACGGGAACCAGACTCCCGCTGCACAGCGGTGTGATCCGGTCCTGGTTTCACTGGGAGTTTAATAATCAGACACACCTGAGCTTGTTAGCTAGACACACTGGGGGCTGATCAAGCTGGTAGTAAAACCTGGACTGGGTGACACTGCTGTGCAACAGGAGTCTGATTCCCATCCCTGTGCTGTGTTTTGCTGGTACACGTTTATTTCTGCAGATATACCCCCCGATAAGCAGATGAAAAAAAAAAAAAAAACAGCCTTTAGAAACGCAGCGATTGGCCACTGAGAAGAAGGGACCCCCTTTCCCCCCTTGAACTCTGACCTGCAGGTGTCCGTTTCCTCGTCGGTGGGCGGGGCCCCTGTGCACTGCCTGTTCTCAGCAGCCAATCTTCGGCCCTCAGCGCAACAGGGGTCGAGAGAGGATTGTGACATCACTGGGAGAGAGAGAGAGAGAGAGAGAGAGAGAGAGAGAGAGAGAGAGAGAGAGAGAGAGAATTTGTATTTAATACTTCAATACTTGCCAATAAAGTTAATTTTGAATTTGAATTTGAGAATCGATTCCTCAAACTGGGAGCTTGAATCCCATTCAGACAGCTTTTTAGTTTTAGGGAACCAAGGCTAAAGAATTTTTTTTTTTTTCATTTCTGTTTGTCAGGATTCCTTCAATACGGTTGGATTGCATTGTGATAGAGACAGACAGACAGAGATAGAGACACACAGACAGACACACAGACAGACAGACATACAGACAGGCACACAGACAGACAGTGTATAAGAGAACCTGTTTATTTAAATATGCAAGTCCCCTTATAACCAGTACAGCCAGTCCCTCACCTGTCTGGTTTCCAGTCTGTGGCCCCTCCTTCGACCCTCTCCGCAGTGTGGCCCCCTGTCCACTTGTCTGAGGTCCCTCTGTCCTCGGTGCCTGTGTTAAACCTGGGGCCGCATGAAACAATCGCTGCTTTGAACCTGTGGCCCTGGGGGGCCCCTGATTCGCCGTGGTCCTCAAATGGCCAGAGCGCCCCCTTGTGGTCGCAGTAGTGGTGGCCCTTATGTACGAGAGAATGACGTTGGCCCCAAACGCTGCGGGCCCGGGTTTTTCCTCCGGCTTGCTTGTCACCCCTATTCTCCCCACTATCCCCGTAATCTGGGGCCTTCTCCTCCTGTGTGTGGCCCCTGCCAGTGGCCCCTGGGAGGGCCCTGACCCTGCTTCCTTTCTCCCTGATGTCGCGGCCCCTGACTGTGACTCTTTGTGTCTCACTTTGAGCGTGGCCCCTACTGTCGCCAATGTAGGGGCCCCCACAGTAACGCTGACGACCCTGTTACCACTGCGCTGCTCTGTGGCCCCCGTGCCGTTTCTAAAGTGGCCCCTTCTCTTTTCCACAGCGACATGCAGCGCTGTGGCCCCACGGTTCGGGGCCCCGGAGTCCCCTATTCTATTGCCATTCTCCTGTTCCTGTTTTTCAGTCTGTGTGGCCCCTTGATCTACCCTTAGGGGCCAAATTACCCTGTTTGTGGCCCCTGGCTGCATTATGCCGTTCCCGGTGTGCGTGAACCCTAAGCGCACATTTTGGCCACGTGAATCCGTGGCCTCAACCCTCTGCTGTCTGTCAGCCTGCGTGGCCCCCTGGTCCGTCCTGAGGGGCCAACTTACCCTGCTGGTGGCTCTTAATGGCGTCGCCGGTGCCCCTTTCTCTGCTTCACTCCGTGAGGCCCCTGAAATGTGAGCGCCCGCCTGCGAGGCCCTGTCCTGGATTTCAGTCTGCGTGGCCCCTTGGGTCCCACTCAGCCTTCTGGGGGCCCCTCTCTGGGAAAGCTGAGTCAAGTGCTTTAGCTCTTTCTCGGGCTGCGCAGGGGCCCCGAATGGCGGCTGGGGCCCCTGCTTCCCTTGGCGGCCCTCGCGTCTCCCTCCCCTCCCTCGCAGTCCCTTTCCAGGGTGCACAGCAGAGCCCCGCTCCCCAGGCAAGAGCACACCGTGCAGGGGGACACTGAAGGACTCCCCCCCTCTTCCAGCTCCCTCCCGTCGCCGACGCAGCCCGTTTTTTTACACCGCGGGCACCCCGCTCCCCCGGCCTGGACACTCTGGAGTTCCTCCAGGGGGTCCCACACTTCCAAACAGTTTGGGGGCAGCTCGGGACAAGGCAGGAAATTACACTCAATCTCTCCCCCAACTTTGGTGGGACAGATGCATTCGGTGCTCCCCGAATCTACCAGGTAGGAACCCCCAGCCGGGACGGTGCCCCCAGTGTACCCCGCGGAAATGCAGTCCCACAGCTGGTACCCCTGACACCTGCACCCCTTCTTTAGACACACAGGGCAGCAGCGGGCTGTGTCGGGGCTGCTGGGCTGCAGTGTTGCTCTGTCTCCACTAGGGGCTCCCTCCTCAATGCAGGCAGTCTCCAGTGGGGGGCACTGCACTGCAGCGCAGTCCGTACTGGGGACTTGAGGACCGGGTCCGCAGCCGGACTGGTGCAAAACCATTAGCAGCAGGAGCAGGACCAGCTGGAGGGAGGCTAAGAGAGGGGGCTCATCAAGAAAAAGCGTAACTCAGCAGAGATTATCGTGGAGCCCAAGTTCTGCTGTTTTGGTTTTTTTTTGTGTAACTGTGGAAAGATAGAGAGAAAAAAAAAAAAGATTTTCAACCTGTTTTTTTGTGTCATCCTCGCAGTGTTCAGAATAGATTACACAGTGTAGAGGATTAGGGGGAAGGAGAGGAATGGGGGAGACAGTAGTATTTAGTATTTACAATTGTTACAAGATATCACATTATATTTACATACAATTCCCCATTTATACAGTTGGGTTTTTACTGGAGCAATCTAGGTAAAGTACCTTGCTCAAGGGTACAGCAGCAGTGTCCCCCACCACCTGGGATTGAACCCACGACCCTCCGGTCAAGAGTCCAGAGCCCTAACCACTACTCCACACTGCTGCCCTGTGTGAGCACAGCTGTATGAAAAACAAGCACACACACACACACACACACACACACACACACACACACACACACACACACACACACACACACACACACACACACACACACACACACACACACACACACACACACTGACACACACACACACACACACACACACACACACACACACACACACACACACACACACACACACACACACACACACACACACACACACACACACACACACACACACACACACACACACACACACACACACACACACACACACACACACACACACACACACACACACACACACACACACACACACACACACACACACACACACACACACACACACACACACACACACACACACACACACACACACACACACACACACACACACACACACACACACACACACACACACACACACACACACACATTCTCTTCACACTGACTGACCAACAGTGACCTCTCCTCACCCACAGGTCTTGAAGGACACTCTCACCCCTTTGAGAAATACCACTGTCTCATACTGGGGTTGGAGGGACCAGAAACCACTCGTCCAAAAACAGCCCTTAGAAAATGTCCCACAGCAAAAGCATAGGGAAGCATTGTAAAGCACAGAGAGGTCTGGTAAAGCATAGGGAAGCATTGTAAAGCACAGAGAGGTCTGGTAAAGCATAGGGAAGCATTGTAAAGCACAGAGAGGTCTGGTAAAGCATAGGGAAGCATTGTAAAGCACAGAGAGGTCTGGTAAAGCATAGGGAAGCATTGTAAAGCACAGAGAGGTCTGGTAAAGCATAGGGAAGCATTGTAAAAGCACAGAGAGGTCTGGTAAAGCATAGGGAAGCATTGTAAAGCACAGAGAGGTCTGGTAAAGCATAGGGAAGCATTGTAAAGCACAGAGAGGTCTGGTAAAGCATAGGGAAGCATTGTAAAGCACAGAGAGGTGTGGTAAAAGCATAGGAAGCATTGTAAAGCACAGAGAGGTCTGGTAAAGCATAGAGAAGCATTGTAAAGCACAGAGAGGTCTGGTAAAGCATAGGGAAGCATTGTAAAGCACAGAGAGGTCTGGTAAAGCATAGGGAAGCATTGTAAAGCACAGAGAGGTCTGGTAAAGCATAGGGAAGCATTGTAAAGCACAGAGAGGTCTGGTAAAGCATAGGGAAGCATTGTAAAGCACAGAGAGGTCTGGTAAAGCATATGGAAGCATTGTAAAGCACAGAGAGGTCTGGTAAAGCACAGGGAAGCATTGTAAAGCACAGAGAGGTCTGGTAAAGCATATGGAAGCATTGTAAAGCACAGAGAGGTACCATGGTAAACCATGGTAAACTGTGGTAAATGCGTAGTAGTATAACCATGGTAAAAGCACAGAGATAAACCGCACACCCCGACACAGAGTGAGTGACTGACAGCAATGTACTCGGAAGCAATGCACACCCGGAGCGTACGAAACCTGTGCTGTCTTGTTGCGACACACACACACACACACACACACACACACACACACACACACGTTCGTGAAAATCACACAATATATATACATATATATATTTTCTTAAAATAAGCAAATACAAGTCAAATGAACATCATACTTACTTTGCTTACAGTATTTCGTTCGGTCCGTCCTCGGTCTTTGTTGCAATTACAATGACATCCGTTTACAAACTCGCTTTCCAAGTCACCCTCCTCGCTTGAAAAGAAAAACCTCGTTCTGGTTTTTTTTCCTTTTTTTTTTCGAGTTATGACTTCTGACACCTGGGTATTAAAAAAAAAAAAAAAAAAAAAAATTAATAGTGTTGCAATGACGGATTTCACCCGCCAGGCGGCAGCATTGTCTCGTAACACAAGTCTCATTCATAAATCCAGTGGGGAAAAAATATATATAGATATATTTTAAAACTGCGTCTTTTATTGTTTGACTATAATAGTTTCCCGTAGCAACTATAATGGGACGGTATAAATCCGAAAAAAAAACATCATCGTGGGGAGGGAAAAAAAAAAAGCTGTATTTGCAAAACTAAGGGGTTTGAACTAAACTCATGTGCTCGGACGTCACACTTACGTCATTCGTTGACGTGCACAACGAATCCGATTCCTTTGTGACGGAATCAGAAAACTAAACCACGGTTGCACAGCAGTGTGATCCAGTCCTGGTTTCTCTAGGAGTTTAATAATCAGACACACCTGAGCTTGTTAGCTAGACACACTGGGGGGCTGATCAAGCTGGTAGTAAAACCTGGACTGGGTGACGCTGCTGTGGAATAGGAGTGTGTGTGTGTGTGTGTGTGTGTGGTTTATTTCATCCTCTCCTTCAGGGATGGGAATCAGACTCCCGCTGCACAGCAGTTTGATCCGTTCCTGGTTTCACTGGGAGTTTAATAATCAGACACACCTGAGCTTGTTAGCTAGACACACTGGGGGCTGATCAAGCTGGTAGTAAAACCTGGACTGGGTGACGGGAGTCTGATTCCCATCCCTGCTGTGTAAAACTGAACGCCTCTCCCTAAACATTGCAGTGGAGTAGTGTGTGTGTGTGTGTGTGTGTGTGTGTGTGTGTCTGTGTGTGTGTGTGTGTGTGTGTGTGTGTGTGTGTGTGTGTGTGTGTGTGTGTGTGTGTGTGTGTGTGTGTGTGTGTGTGTGTGTGTGTGTGTGTGTGTGTGTGTGTGTGTGTGTCTGTGTGTGTGTGTGTGTGTGTGTGTGTCTGTGTGTGTGTGTGTGTGTGTGTGTGTGTGTCTGTGTGTGTGTGTGTGTGTGTGTGTGTGTGTGTGTGTGTGTGTGTGTGTGTGTGTGTGTGTGTGTGTGTGTGTGTGTGTGTGTGTGTGTGTGTGTGTCTGTGTGTGTGTGTGTGTGTGTGACGTGTGTGTGTGTGTGTTGGAAGCCAC
>CM060298.1:789507-792673 GCA_030684275.1 Acipenser oxyrinchus oxyrinchus | reverse complement strand
TGTGTGTGTGTGTGTGTGTGTGTGTGTGTGTGTGTGTGTGTGTGTGTGTGTGTGTGTGTGTGTGTGTGTGTGTGTGTGTGTGTGTGTGTGTGTGTGTGTGTGTGTGTGTGTGTGTGTGTGTGTGTGTGTGTGTGTGTGTGTGTGTGTGTGTGTGTGTGTGTGTGTGTGTGTGTGTGTGTGTGTGTGTGTGTGTGTGTGTGTGTGTGTGTGTGTGTGTGTGTGTGTGTGTGTGTGTGTGTGTGTGTGTGTGTGTGTGTGTGTGTGTGTGTGTGTGTGTGTGTGTGTGTGTGTGTGTGTGTGTGTGTGTGTGTGTGTGTGTGTGTGTGTGTGTGTGTGTGTGTGTGTGTGTGTGTGTGTGTGTGTGTGTGTGTGTGTGTGTGTGTGTGTGTGTGTGTGTGTGTGTGTGTGTGTGTGTGTGTGTGTGTGTGTGTGTGTGTGTGTGTGTGTGTGTGTGTGTGTGTGTGTGTGTGTGTGTGTGTGTGTGTGTGTGTGTGTGTGTGTGTGTGTGTGTGTGTGTGTGTGTGTGTGTGTGTGTGTGTGTGTGTGTGTGTGTGTGTGTGTGTGTGTGTGTGTGTGTGTAAGTGGTACACACACACAGTGTATATTTACAGTACAGCAGAGTGCAGTGTAGACAGCCTGCATTGACTCACGCACACACGCACGCTGTACACACGCTGCGTTGACTCACAGCTCTGCCAGCGAGTACGGCTCTATCTCAGGGGGCAGGGGCGGGGAGGGGGGTCTCAGTTTGCTCAGAGCCATGATGTGTTCGAAGGTGATGTCAGTCTGGGTTCCGTTGTCCATGAAGTCCTGCAGAGCCCCGCCCCCGGCCCCGCCCCCGGCCACGCCCCCGGACCGGGCCCCGCCCCTTTGTTCCTCGGGCTGCGTCTCAGGACCTGGATGACCAGGGGTCCCTGGAGCTGCGAGGACTCTCGAGAGTCTGCTGCTGGGAGAGGCGGGACAGCTCCTTCCCATTCACCTGGGAGAGAGGGGAGAGAGGGAGGGAGAGGGAGAGGAGAGAGAGGGAGAGAGAGAGAGGGAGAGAGGGAGAGAGGAGGAGAGAGGGAGAGGGAGAGAGAGAGAGAGGGGAAGGGGAGAGAGAGAGGGAGAGGGGAGAGAGAGAGAGAGGGAGAGGAGAGGGAGAGAGGGAGAGAGAGAGGGGAGGGGAGAGGGAGAGGGGAGAGGCAGGAGAGAGGGGAGGAGAGGCAGGGGAGAGGGAGAGGCAGGGAGAGAGAGAGAGAGAGGGGAGAGGGGAGAGAGGTAGAGTGGGGAGGAGGGAGGGGAGAGAGAGAGGAGAGAGGAGAGAGAGAGAGGGAGAGTAGGGGAAAGAGACAGGGGGAGAGAGAGAGGGAGAGGGGGGAGAGGCAGGGGATAAATAACAAAAAATTTAAAAAGTCTGGCGATGAATTTGGTGTGAATGGTATTATCAGACAGGAGGGGGGTGGGCTGGCACTCTCTCTCTCTCTCTCTCTCTCTCTCTCTCTCTCTCAAATTCAAATTCAAATTCAAATTCAAATTCAAATTCAAAAAATGCTTTATTGGCATGACAAAATGGAATTGAGTTTTGCCAAAGCAATTCAACAATGAACATTATCACATAACAACCCAGACAATACAATACAACAACAACCCTCCCATTTCCCTCCCTCCCTCTCTGTATTTACAGTGTACATGGGTGCACATGAGTGCCTGGTCCCCGTGCTCCAGGGTGTCTACACCAGGGACTGTCTGTCTGTCTCTCTGTCTCTCTGGCTGTGGCAGGCAGCTACATACTGGGCAGCTAGCTCTGCTGTCTGCTGCTCCTCTCCTAACAGAACTGGCAGTTTGTCTAAGTCAGAGAGCAGCTGGAATGTTGTGGCCTGATTGGCCAGTTTGGGGAAGTACGTGTCCCTGATTTCCTTATACTGGGGACAGTGTAACAGGAAGTGCATTTCTGTCTCTACCTCTCCCAGATCACAGTGACAGCACAGCCTTTTTCTTTGGCAATCCAGGTTTTTGTGCCGGCCAGTTTCGATGGCCAGGCTGTGGTCACTGAGTCTGTACTTGGTCAGGATCTGTCTATGTTTTGTGTTTTTGACCCTGATCAGATATTCTGCCAGGGTAAATTCTTTTTAGGGCCAGATAGCATTGTAATTTATTGTGTGATTCAATTTCGTTATTCCAATGTACTTTATAATTGTTTTCCAGATTTAGATTAATTTGTTTCATTTTTGTGCAGGGAGTTTTTGTTGGTGGTGTTCTGAAGCTCGCTGGTGTTAATTTGGCTCAATTGACTGAGCTTCAGTACCATTCTACTGAGGGGATTCTCTTGTAGGGGCTGTGTGCAGCTCCGCAGTGCAGTGTGGTGGTAGGACTGCGGATCAGCCTGCTGTAGATGGACCCAGTAGTTGAGCCTCGTTTCTGTATGGAGTGGAGTAAGGGGAACCGCCCAATTCAGCCCTGCAAGCGCTATTTGCTGCACTCCTGTGAACCTGCAGGAGGTGTTTACAAAATTCCAAATGGAAAATTTCTATGGGGCTTTGATCCCATTTTTATAATCAGGGTTCATAAGGGGACCCCATACTTCACTACCATACAGAAGGATTGGCTTTATTATGCTGTCGAAAATTTTTAGCCAAATTTTTATTGGTGGTTTAATTTTGTATAGCCGATTCTTTATTGCATAAAAAGCCCTGCGCGCTTTATCTCTTAATGCATTTATAGCCAGGTTGAAGTTCCCAGACGCACTGATTTTTAGACCCAGGTAATTGTAGCTGGTGCTGTGCTCCAGGGTGTTGTTTCCCAGGGTGAAGCGGTACCTGTTTCCCTGAGATCTGGCTTTCTCTCTCTCTCTCTCTCTCTCTCTCTCTCTCTCTCTCTCCACAGTATTTAATTCTCAGCGTGCCAGAGACAAAAACAGCTTGAGTACAACACACTGTACATCTTAATATGTCAGGAGAGAGAGAGAGAGAGAGAGAGAGAGAGAGAGAGAGAGAGAGAGAGAGAGAGAGAGAGGGATGGAAAAAAAAGCTGCCAGGTTGCTATAGCAACAGCATCACAGCCAGCCTGCATTCTAAATGACACGAGAAGGACAGTCTGAAAAAAACAGACAGACAGCCCCCAGCAACACACACGAGATACAGAGAGAGGCGCACATTTAAAAGAGTGCTGACCATCTTTAAAATCC
>CM060298.1:719507-777007 GCA_030684275.1 Acipenser oxyrinchus oxyrinchus | reverse complement strand
CGGTCTCTTCTAGTTTCAATCACACTGATGAAGGCACTGGAGCCCAAACGCTGGTCTGCTTGACTCAAAAAAAGATGGTCAGCGCTCCTTTAAAAGGAGGCCAGTGATGATACTGCTATTGAGATGTGACACTCAGAAACAGACAGACCTCCCCTCCCTTTCCACACTAATAGATAATTATCATTTAATAGCCTGTGCGGGGGGATCAATCCCTCGTCAGGTTCGAGTCCAGCCGCCCTCAGTAGAAATATCTTCATGACAAATCAATGGAGATTTGGGACATGCGTGCACAGAGCGGGCAGAGCCCCGACACTGACCTGCAAATGAACAGGGATGAACAGGAATAGAGCATCGCCTGGCAGCGACCAAGTGAACAGCATCGAGAGTCTTCTAATCAGATCACAGGCAGGTTACATGTGTTAATATCCACAGGAAACAACGTGAGTGACAGAGAGCTGCATCACAGTGTCAGTGTGTGTGTGAGAGAGAGAGAGAGAGAGAGAGAGTCTGTGTTTCAGTCTGTCTCAGTGTGAGAATCTGTGTATGTGTTCAGTCTGTCTCAGTGTGAGAGTCTGTGTGTGCTTCAGTCTGTCTCAGTGTGAGAGAGTCTGTGTGTGTTTCAGTCTGTCTCAGTGTGAGAGTCTGTGTGTGTTTCAGTCTGTCTCAGTGTGAGAGTCTGTGTGTGTTTCAGTCTGTCTCAGTGTGAGAGTCTGTGTGTGTTTCAGTCTGTCTCAGTGTGAGAGTCTGTGTGTGTTTGTCTGTCTCAGTGTGAGAGTCTGTGTGTGTTTCAGTCTGTCAGTGTGAGAGTCTGTGTGTGTTTCAGTCTGTCTCGGTGTGAGAGTCTGTGTGTGTTTCAGTCTGTCAGTGTGAGAGTCTGTGTGTGTTTCAGTCTGTCTCAGTGTGAGAGTCTGTGTGTGTTTGTCTGTCTCAGTAATTGTTTGTGAATGTGTTTCAGAAGGACTTTTGAAGGCATCGATTTTCAATCAGAAAGCCCCTTATTGCAAATCTGATCAATAGCTGCTGTAACAAGAGCTGGGAGGAGACAGGGTTAATTTACACAGTGAAGAAGATTCTGAGAGACACAGAGATAGAGAGACACACAAACACACTGACACTGAGAGAGAGACACGAACACACTGACACTGAGAGAGACACGCGCACACACTGACACTGAGAGAGAGACACGCGCACACACTGACACTGAGAGACATGCACACTGACACTGAGAGAGAGACATGCACGCACTGACACTGAGAGAGAGACACACGCACTGACACTGAGAGACACGCGCACACACTGACACTGAGAGAGAGACACGCACACTGACACTGAGAGAGAGACACGCGCACTGACACTGAGAGAGAGACATGCACGCACTGACACTGAGAGACACGCGCACACACTGACACTGAGAGAGAGACACGCGCACTGACACTGAGAGAGACACACGCACTGACACTGAGAGAGAGACACGCACACACTGACACTGAGAGAGAGACACACGCACTGACACTGACACAGAGAGAGACACGCGCACACAGTATAGTCAATGGTATAAGCTGTCTGAATGAATTAGCTGTCTGGTGTCATTTCTGAACAAAAAAAAAAAAACTGCTTCTCTCACAAAACAGAGTACTGGACTACCTGCCACATAAAAATGAAGAAAATGTAATTTAAAAAATAATAATAATAATAATAAATTGTTGAGAATTAAAAGGTGTTTTGTTGACAGATTTTTTAGATGACTGCATTGCCCTTTGACCTGTCTTCTAGAAGTCTGCTCACCCCCTCAAGCAAAGATCAATAATAATCAATAACTCTCTGACTGATACACACACACGCTATCACACACACACACACACACTAGCCCTGCTGCTGCTGCACCCAGTCCTGGGGTTCAGAGCTCCCCTCAATGAAGTCTAGTATTATTATTATTAATATTGAAATGAGTCAGAACCAGGAGTTTGAGCAGGGTTACAAACTCACACTAGCCCTGCTGCTGCTGCTGCTGCTGCTGACCCAGTCCTGGGGTTCAGAGCTCCCCTCAATGAAGTCTAGTATTATTATTATTAATATTGAAATGATCAGAGCCAGGAGTTTGAGCAGGGTTACAAACTCACACTAGCCCTGCTGCTGCTGCTGCTGCACCCAGTCCTGGGGTTCAGAGCTCCCCTCAATGAAGTCTAGTTATTATTATTAATATTGAAATGATCAGGAGCCAGGAGTTTGAGCAGGGTTACAAACTCACACTAGCCCTGCTGCTGCTGCTGCTGCTGCACCCAGTCCTGGGGTTCAGAGCTCCCCTCAATGAAGTCTGTTATTATTATTAATATTGAAATGATCAGGAGCCAGGAGTTTGAGCAGGGTTACAAACTCACACTAGCCCTGCTGCTGCTGCTGCTGCTGCTGCACCCAGTCCTGGGGTTCAGAGCTCCCCTCAATGAAGTCTAGTATTATTATTATTAATATTGAAATGATCAGGAGCCAGGAGTTTGAGCAGGGTTACAAACTCACACTAGCCTGCTGCTGCTGCTGCTGCTGCACCCAGTCCTGGGGTTCAGAGCTCCCCTCAATGAAGTCTAGTTATTATTATTAATATTGAAATGATCAGGAGCCAGGAGTTTGAGCAGGGTTACAAACTCACACTAGCCCTGCTGCTGCTGCTGCTGCTGCACCCAGTCCTGGGGTTCAGAGCTCCCTCAATGAAGTCTAGTATTATTATTAATATTGAAATGATCAGGAGTCAGGAGTTTGAGCAGGGTTACAAACTCACACTAGCCCTGCTGCTGCTGCTGCTGCACCCAGTCCTGGGGTTCAGAGCTCCCTCAATGAAGTCTAGTATTATAATTATTAATATTGAAATGATCAGGAGCCAGGAGTTTGAGCAGGGTTACAAACTCACATTAGCCCTGCTGCTGCTGCTGCACCCAGTCCTGGGGTTCAAACTCCTGGCACCTGTTGATTTTCAATAACATAACTAAACAAGGTGTTTGTTTGTTTTTAAACCCAGGATTAGGGGCAGGGCGAGTGGAGGTTTCTAACCCTGCGCACACAGGGTTAGTAGGTTCCGTCTTCAAATATTTAACATTTTGCGAATATCGGCGTTTTGGAAACGCAGTTGTTACGAAATATATATGAATTAATAAAAACTGTCCTGTAAATAAAAGCTATGCTGCCATCCGGTGGCTGCCTCCGTGTTATTACAGTTAAGGATTCAGATACAGTATAATTCAGAGGACGCTGTCCGCAAACTGTTGTGTTTTAGTTAGAAATACGTCAAATTACAGCCAGTGTTTACTGGTCAAATTCGGCTCAAATAGACATGAAATATTAATTTGTGTTATTAGCAATAATACAAAAATAACAGGCAAAAAACGCCACGTTCTGATTCCGAGATGAATTATTATGGATACTGCACATTTTCCAATACACAATAATAATAATAATAATAATAATAATAATAATAATAATAATAATAATACGTTCTGACAGAGACCAAAATGACGCACACAGAATGAAACGAACGCATTTCAACGCCACGCATTTCAAACGCCGCGTTATTATTATTATTTTTTTTTTAATAAATAAGGTTTTGTCTGTTATAAACAAACACATTTCACGCTCTAAACATATATTACTGAAACTGAACCCGAATTCCTTCTTCCTTTCGGACTGAACATGTTTCAACAGCTACCTGCTCAGCACAGGTGTGCGCCACCGACCAATCCGGGCCCGCTGATTAAGGGGGAAAGCCAATCAGAGAGCGAGTTGGTAAACCGTTGACCAATCCACTGTCGGGGGAGGCGGGATTATGAAGCACAGTATTAACACGTGTGATATATACAGTGACTGACAGATACGTTTCCTGATCGTGTTCAGGACTCCGCGTTGACTCTCTCGTACACTGTCGATTTCTTAACCTTAAAAGTGCAGAGGGGGGCTGGTCTCAACTCAATAATACAGCACTGAAGCGACACAGGGGCTCAGAGGGGGCACTGCTGCATTTCAGTGTTTGAAATATCAGTTTTGATTTATACAGGGGCTCGGCCTGGGTCCTCATGAAATACTGAAATACTGTGACAGACACACTGTGAGACACACCCACACCCTGAAATACTGTGACACACTGTGAGACACACCCACACACACTGAAATACTGTGACAGACACACTGTGAGACACACACACACACACTGAAATACTGTGACAGACACTGTGAGACACACCCACACACACTGAAATACTGTGACAGACACACTGTGAGACACACCCACACCCTGAAATACTGTGACAGACACACTGTGAGACACACCCACACACACTGAAATACTGCGAGACACACTGTGAGACACACATTCACACTGAAATACTGTGACAGACACACTGTGAGACACACCCACACCCTGAAATACTGTGACAGACACACTGTGAGACACACCCACACCCTGAAATACTGTGAGACACACTCACACCCTGAAATACTGTGACAGACACACTGTGAGACACACACACACCCTGAAATACTGTGAGACACACTCACACCACTGAAATACTGTGACAGACACACTGTGAGACACACACACACACACTGAAATACTGTGAGACACACTGTGAGACACACACACACACTGAAATACTGTGACACACACTGAGACACACACACACCCTGAAATACTGTGACAGACACACTGTGAGACACACCCACACCCTGAAATACTGTGAGACACACTCACACCCTGAAATACTGTGACAGACACACTGTGAGACACACACACACACTGAAATACTGTGACACACTGTGAGACACACACACACACTGAAATACTGTGACAGGCACACTGTGAGACACACCCACACACTGAAATACTGTGACAGACACACTGTGAGACACACACACACACACTGAAATACTGTGAGACACACTCACACCCTGAAATACTGTGAGACACACTCACACCCTGAAATACTGTGACAGACACACTGTGAGACACACCCACACCCTGAAATACTGTGACAGACACACTGTGAGACACACCCACACCCTGAAATACTGTGACACACTGTGAGACACACCCACACACACTGAAATACTGTGACAGACACACTGTGAGACACACACACACACACTGAAATACTGTGACAGACACTGTGAGACACACCCACACTCTGAAATACTGTGACAGACACACTGTGAGACACACCCACACACACTGAAATACTGCGAGACACACTGTGAGACACACATTCACACTGAAATACTGTGACAGACACACTGTGAGACACACCCACACCCTGAAATACTGTGACAGACACACTGTGAGACACACCCACACCCTGAAATACTGTGAGACACACTCACACCCTGAAATACTGTGACAGACACACTGTGAGACACACCCACACCCTGAAATACTGTGAGACACACTCACACCCTGAAATACTGTGACAGACACACTGTGAGACACACACACACACACTGAAATACTGTGACACACTGTGAGACACACACACACACTGAAATACTGTGACACACACTGAGACACACACACACCCTGAAATACTGTGACAGACACACTGTGAGACACACCCACACCCTGAAATACTGTGAGACACACTCACACCCTGAAATACTGTGACAGACACACTGTGAGACACACACACACACACTGAAATACTGTGACACACTGTGAGACACACACACACACTGAAATACTGTGACAGGCACACTGTGAGACACACCCACACACTGAAATACTGTGACAGACACACTGTGAGACACACACACACACTGAAATACTGTGAGACACACTCACACCCTGAAATACTGTGAGACACACTCACACCCTGAAATACTGTGACAGACACACTGTGAGACACACCCACACCCTGAAATACTGTGACAGACACACTGTGAGACACACCCACACCCTGAAATACTGTGAGACACACTCACACCCTGAAATACTGTGACAGACACACTGTGAGACACACCCACACCCTGAAATACTGTGACACACTGTGAGACACACACACACCCTGAAATACTGTGACAGACACACTGTGAGACACACCCACACACTGAAATACTGTGACAGACACACTGTGAGACACACACACACACTGAAATACTGTGAGACACACTCACACCCTGAAATACTGTGACAGACACACTGTGAGACACACACACACACTGAAATACTGTGACACACACTGTGAGACACACACACACACTGAAATACTGTGACAGACACACTGTGAGACACACCCACACCCTGAAATACTGTGACAGACACACTGTGAGACACACACACACACTGAAATACTGTGACACACTGTGAGACACACCCACACACTGAAATACTGTGACACACTGTGAGACACACACACACCCTGAAATACTGTGACAGACACACTGTGAGACACACCCACACCCTGAAATACTGTGACACACTGTGAGACACACCCACACCCTGAAATACTGTGACAGACACACTGTGAGACACACACACACACTGAAATACTGTGAGACACACTCACACCCTGAAATACTGTGACAGACACACTGTGAGACACACACACACACTGAAATACTGTGACACACACTGTGAGACACACACACACACTGAAATACTGTGACAGACACACTGTGAGACACACCCACACTCTGAAATACTGTGACAGACACACTGTGAGACACACACACACACTGAAATACTGCGAGACACACTGTGAGACACACATTCACACTGAAATACTGTGAGACACACTCACACCCTGAAATACTGTGACACACACTGTGAGACACACACACACACACTGAAATACTGCGAGACACACTGTGAGACACACATTCACACTGAAATACTGTGAGACACACTCACACCCTGAAATACTGTGACACACACTGTGAGACACACACACACACACTGAAATACTGCGAGACACACTGTGAGACACACATTCACACTGAAATACTGTGAGACACACTCACACCCTGAAATACTGTGACACACACTGAGACACACACACACACTGAAATACTGTGACAGACACACTGTGAGACACACCCACACTCTGAAATACTGTGACAGACACACTGTGAGACACACACACACACACTGAAATACTGCGAGACACACACACACTGAAATACTGCGAGACACACACACAAACTGAGGTACCGAAAGAAACACACACTGGAGATACTGAGACACACAAACCAAGTTCAGAATTTCAAAAACACTAACTTTTATTTCTAAAAACAAGAAGAAAAAAAAATAAAAACAAGAGACATTCTGATAAAAAAAAGGTTCAACAAATAATTACAAGCAGGACAGGATTATTGTAATAATAATAATAATAATAATAATAATAATAATAATAATAATAATACAAAACCATGAACAATATTACAGTGAAATAACAAAATAAGGATATGAGAGAGTCAAGTGTTTTGAAATTGAAACTTCTGGAAACAGGAGTAGCACCAAAAAGAAACTTTTTTTTTTTAACTTTGTATTCTTTTGAACTTTAAAACAGTCCCTCCTCTTTCACCACGATTTAAAACAAGAAAAAAAAGTGAAATTGTATTTATTTTTTGGCAGCTTATAAAAAGACAGACAGCCTCTCTGAGACTCCTCTTGGTCTCGCATCCTGATACACTGGAGCGTAAAGACAGGAGGGAGAGAGAGGAGAGGAGAGAGAGAGTAGAGGAGAGGAACGAGACAGAGACAGCGAGAGAGGAGAGCAAGAGAAAGAAAGAGAGAAACAGAGGCGAGCGAGAGAGCAAGAGGAGAAAGACAAAGAGAGAGGAGCGAGAGGAGAGAGCAAGAGAAACAGAGAGGGAAGAGATAGAGCAAGAGGAGAGAAAACAGAGGAGGAGAGAGAGAGAGAGAGAAAGAGAAAGAAAGAGAGAGAAACAGAGGCGAGCAGAGAGCAAGAGGAGAAAGACAGAGAGAGAGGAGAGAGAGAGAGAGAGAGAGCAAGAGAAAAAGAGGGAGAGAGAGTGAGAGGAGAGAAAAACAGAGGGAGGAGAGAGCGAGAGAGGAGAGAAAGACAGAGAGGAGAGAGCAAGAGAAAGAGAAAGAGCGAGCGAGAGGAGACAGCGAGAGGAGAGAAAGACAGGAGAGAAAGACAGAGAGGAGAGAGCAAGAGAAAGAGAAAGAGCGAGCGAGAGGAGAGGAGAGAGCGAGAGAGGAGAGAAAGAGAGAGGAGAGAAAGAGAGAGGAGAGAAAGACAGAGAGGAGAGAGCAAGAGAAAGAGAGAGCGAGCGAGAGGAGAGAAAGACAGAGAGGAGAGCAAGAGAAAGAGCAAGCGAGAGGAGAGAGCGAGAGAGGAGAAAGGAGAGACAGAGGACAGAGGAGAGAGTGAGAGGAGAGAAACAAAGAAGAGGGAGAGAGGAGAGAAAGACATAGAGGGAGGAGAGGAGAGAGAAAGACAGAGAGGAGAGAGAGAGACTGCGTGTGAGACATGTCGAAAAAAAAAAACAAATAATAAACTTCTTGGTGTTGAAAGGGTTAACGAGGACACAGCGTGCGTGCAATGACATCACCAGCAGCGCTGGAGAAGCGTTTTGAGAGACAGCGCTGGGCGGCTGCTGTTGTATTTTCTGGTGCTGCAGCTTCAGCAGTCTTTCACCCGATGAATCGCATCAAAGGGGTGTAGTGACTTGTACTCCGTTTCACACAGCAGAGAGGGGCATGGGAGGTATAGCTGTCCAATTCTGACCCCTCTCCACCCCTTTCCACACCCTTCTCTCCCGAGGGGCTGTAGGTTCAGTCTCTCTAGCTTCAGTTTGTTTGTTGAGTTTCTTTATGGCAAAAAAAAAATCAATCAAACCCAAAAAATAAAAAAATAAAAGAACCAGTAACAAAAGTAGAACGCAAATCGCAGTAGCAGAAAGAGACCATCACAAGATCTGAAAAGAAACAGAAAAAAAAAAACAGGAGATGAAAATATATATATAAAAATATTACTGCAAGCCCAAGAGATCTGCCATCCAGTAACTTACACAGAGTGCAGGGCTGGGAATCAGACTCCCGCTGCACAGCGGTGTGATCCGGTCCTGGTTTCACTGGGAGTTTAATAATCAGACACACCTGAGCTTGTTAGCTAGACACACTGGGGGGCTGATCAAGCTGGTAGTAAAACCTGGACTGGGCGACACTGCTGTGGAATAGGAGTCTGATTCCCATCCCTGCAACCCCCTCTCAATATTACATTTATAAAGTGCCTTTTGAGACAGATTTTGCGATCTTAATTGAACTATGTATGTATTTTTAAAAAAGGGAAAAAAAATGTATCATGCAATTTTATAGATCATTTTTTTTCATTATAATGAACGATTCCTTATCACAGTTTTTTTTTTTCCCCAAGCAAGATTTTTTAAAACACACACTTTTTTAGTGTCTAATTTAAAAGGGGTACCTTTGATTCATTTCTCAAGTTTGTTTATGCACACCCCTGGCTTTTCAAAGCGCTGCGAGGAGATTCAATCGCGAAAGGCGCTATATAAGAAATACAGATCGATCGATCCAAGCGATTGAAAAGCCGTCTCTCCTCACCCCACCCGTTGCTGCAGTGCAGAGGCTGTGAAGCCTCCCCTCGCTTTTCTTGGTCTCAAACCTGTCCCTCGAGACGGTCAGGAGACCCTCCCCTCCCCCTCCTCCTCCTCCTCCTCCTCCTCCTCCTCGTCCACATTTCCTCTTCCTCCTCTTGTCCGAGTCCTTCGCTCGAACCCTCCCCCCGGACCGACTCTCCATCCTCTCAGCCTGAAAACCAATCAATCAATCAGTCAATCAAAATCATAAATCAATGCATTCTCTCAATTCCACTGTGTCTCAATCTCACATGAAATGCGACTGTACGACTATTGTGGCTTCCGGTACAGACTTATATTTTGCGATATCATTTTGTAGTTTCTTTGATTACATGACGTCAAGTAAAAAGATCTAAAATTATGTTCAAAACTTTTGGCCACAGCTGCAGAACACTGAAGCCTTTGCAGCAGCGCCCAGCCCAAGCATCGCACAGCGCCCAGCCCCAGGCATCGCACAGCACCCAGCCCCGGCATCGCCAGCAGCCCAGCACGCACCCAGCCCCGAAGCATCGCACAGCGCCCAGCCCCGAAGCATCGCACAGCGCCCAGCCCCGAAGCATCGCACAGCGCCCAGCCCCGAAGCATCGCACAGCGCCCAGCCCCCAAGCATCGCACAGCGCCCAGCCCCCAAGCATCGCACAGCGCCCAGCCCCAAGCATCGCACAGCGCCCAGCCCCAAGCATCGCACAGCCCAGCCCCAAGCATCGCACAGCGCCCAGCCCCAAGCATCGCACAGCGCCCAGCCCCAAGCATTCACGTTTCTTGGCTCTGAAGCCTGCCTTCCCGGGAGGTGGGGGCTCCTGTACCTCGATGATGGTGGTCAGCGTGTCCAGGGGGGGTCTCTGTGCTGCCTGCAGGACTCTCCAGATGGACTGGCCCTGATCCAACGACACCTCCAGGAGATCCCCTTCCATCTGCAGCTCCTCGAGCTCCTTGCGAGCCTGGGGGGAGAGCTCGATCACTGGGCCTTCGAGGAGGGGCAGCAGGGCGTGCAGCTGTTCAATATCTAGAGAGAGAGGGGGGAGAGAGGAGAGAGGAGAAGAGAGGGAGAGTGGGAGAGAGAGAGAAGAGAGGAGAGGAAGGAGAGGGAGAGGGAGGGGAGGGAGAGAGGGGGAGGAAGGAGAGAGGAGAGGAAGGAGAGAGGAGAGGAAAGAGGAGAGGAGAGAGAGGGAGGAGAGGAGAGGAGAGAGGAGGAGAAGGAAGGAGAGAGGAGGAGAAGGAAGGAGAGAGGAGGAGAAGGAAGGAGAGAGGAGGAGAGGGAAAGAGTGAGAGCGAGCAAGAGAGCGAGAGAGGAGACGGGAAGAGAGGAAGAAGAGGAGGAGGGAAGAGAGAGAGAGGAGGAGGAGAGGAAGGAGAGGAGGAGAGGGGAGGAGAGGGAGGGGGAGGGAGAGGGAGGAAGGAGAGAGGAGAGGAAAGAGGAGAGGAGAGAGGAGAGAGGAGAGAGAGGAGAAGAAAGGAGGAGAGAAGGAAGGAGAGAGGAGGAGAAGGAAGGAGAGAGGAGGAGAAGGAAGGAGAGAGGAGGAGAGGGAAAGAGTGAGAGCGAGCAAGAGAGCGAGAGAGGAGACGGGGAAGAGAGGAAAGAAGAGGAGGAGGGGAAGAGAGAGAGAGAGGAGAGGAAGGAGACAGGAGAGAAGAGTCACTAACTAAAATGCATTAAAACTACAAAGCAAAACACTAAAACTACAATGCAATACACTAAATCTGTAATGCACTGCAATGGCAATGCAATACCGATTCTGTATTCCTTTGGCAGCACAAGTAATAGGGCAGCTACAACGGGGTGAGGCTGCCTTTGAAAACACTGCACTGTGTCTCAAACACTTAGAGCCTCTGTCTCTCACCTGTCACACCTGTGCTGCCGTCTTCCGTCCTCGAGTGCCCGTTCTCCTGAGAGGACTGTGGGGGCAAAAAACAAACAAACACACAACATTAAAAAATAACAATTTGAAGTTTTTAAAAAGTTATCACTGTCCACAGCAGTGTTGTCCCATGGCTTCTATTTCAATTGTGTTGAGGAACACGTTTTGTCTTAAGCGATGACTGGCACTTGCTTACAAGCGGTCCAGCATTACTGAACATTTGTTTTATTTTGTATTTATTTGTTTAGGTAAGAGAAACGGGGTTGGAGGCGTGTCGCGTTGTGATTTTGCTAGGAGCAACACCGTCAAAAGTAAAACTCATTTTAAAACCGTCTTTGTAACACATCGTATCGCAGTAAAAACGCCAATTTGGTTTGCATTACTAGTTTCATGATTTTATTCATGCACTCTAGTTACTTATATAAACACACACACACACACACACACACACACACACGTGTCCCCTCCTCACCTTTCTGGCTGCAGCTGTTCTCCTCCCTTTCCTCCCATCCCTGCTGTCCTCGCTGTCTCCTCCCTCTATCCTCTTTCACTGTGTCCGTTCCCAGCTCCCAGTACTCCCATTACGCTTGCCCTGGCCTCCTCCCCGCCAGCCTGTCCTGCAGCTGCGCCAGCTTCTCCAGCCCCTGGAGCTCTGGGAGGCCAGTGCCGCGTGGCGCGGCTCTGCCAGTTGATGGCTCTCTGTCAGGCACTGGAGAGCCTCACCCTCGGCAGGCGACAGGGACCCTGCAGGGCCACCAGCAGGGCCAGGATGGTCTCAGTCTGGGGCCGACTGCGCTGGCAGAGTGGGCACAGGAACCTGAATCCCAGTCCCACCAGCACAGCCGGACTGGGAGAGGAGGAGGCGGGCTGGGGGAGGGCTGGGGAAGAGTTTGGGAAAGGAACGCAACCACTATGGAATAAGTCTCTGCAGAGCTGGCAGCGGAGCATGGGGGGTCATGGGGTCCCCACACGCAGACAGAGGGGCAGGGGAGGGGGTGGTGGGGCAGGGGCTTCCGTCCCTCCCTCGAGAGACCCTTCCCCAGGGCAGGGCTTGGACAGGTTGATCTCCTGCAGTCGCCGGATTCCTTCCTTCTCTTTCTGCTCGCCTTGTTTGAACGCAGAGACCTGGAGAGAGAGAGAGAGAGGGAGGGAGGGAGGAGAGAGGAGACAAAGACAAAGAGAGAGGGAGGAGAGAAAGAAAGAGGGAGGAGAGTGGCTTGTTTAGAACACACCTGTATTACATTTTTTCATCAATTACATGATCTTGATACAAACTGCCGTAAAGTGAATAAATAAACATTTAAAATCAATAAATATGTGAGAGAGAGAGAGAGAGAGAGAGAGAGAGAGAGAGAGAGAGAGAGAGAGAGAGAGAGAGAGAGAGAGAGAGAGAGAGAGAGAGAGAGAGAGAGAGAGAGAGAGAGAGAGAGAGAGGAGAGAGAAAGAGAGGAGAGAGAGAGTGAGTGTAAGAGAGAGGAGTGAACTCACGATGGAGCCGGGGTCCCTGAGATCCTGAGCAGACAGACCCAGGCTGTCGATGTCGGATTTATACAGGAGGGAGCAATCCCTCTCCCGCTCCCTCCGAACCCTCCTCCACTTGGAGCGCTCACACTGTCTGAGCTGGCATCGCACAGGGCACAGCACCTGAGAGGAGAGAGACAGGGTTATATATATATATATATATATATATATATATATATATATATATATATATATATATATAAACACATACACATACACACAGGCAGGATTACACACACTCTCTCTCTCTCTCTCTCTCACCTCCAGCAGGCTGTAGCAGGAGGTCCTCTTCAGGAAGGTCTTGCTGGCCTTCTCTCTCCAGGAGTGAGCCGTCACCACCTGCAGCTCCAGGTGCCGCAGCTCCTCCATGCGCACAGGCAGGTCCCTGCCGATCGCAACCAGCCCCTCCAGATCATCCAGGCAGGGGAAGTGCTCTCCGTTCTGGGGGACAGGAGAGAGGCAGGGTGAGACTGGGGAGAGGGGTGAGACTGGAGAGGGGGGACAGACTGCAGAGGGAGAGAGAGAGAGAGAGAGGGAGAGAGAGGGGGTGAGACTGGGGAGAGGGGAGACACAGATAGAGAGAGGAGATGAGACTGGAGAGAGAGAGAGAGAGAGACTGCAGAGAGAGAGGGAGACTGCAGAGAGAGAGAGAGAGAGAGAGAGGGTGAGACTGAGAGGGACAGACTGCAGAGAGAGAGGGGTGAGACAAGAGAGAGTGAGGGAGAGACTGCAGAGAGAGAGAGAGGGGGTGAGACTGGGGAGAGGGAGACACAGAGAGAGAGAGGAGAGAGAGAGAGAGAGGGAGAGGAGAGGGTGAGAATGGGAGAGGGAGAGAGAGAGAGAGAGAGAGAGAGAGAGAGGAGAGGAGAGAGGGGGTGAGAATGGGGAGAGGGGAGACAGAGATAGAGAGAGCGCGGGGGGTGGTACTGGGGTATGCTGTGTGCATTGATCGGGTACCTGTATCTCCTCCAGGTCGGCGGTCCAGGCCCGTGCCTTGCCCAGGGCTTCGCCGAGTGCCAGGATGTTGGGCAGCAGCACTGGGATGTTCTGAGCCTCCTTTATGATGGCCTCCATGGTGGTGAGGGGGTGCTTCTGCCTGTGGGGGGTACAGTACGGACTCTCTAGTGACCCTGCATACTCTATACTGACCCTTGCAAGGCCTCTACTGCCCCGTGTCTCACCTGGCCTCCAGGCAGATCCCAGCCTTCTCCTCCCAGCTCTCCGCGATGGTCAGCAGCTCCTGCAGCTCTGCCATGGCCTTCTCCACGGCGGCGCTCTGCGGGACGCTGCACCCCGCCTCCATCAGCGACCTCATGACCTCCAGGGTGACCTGCGACCCCGCCGAGGCCAGGGCCCGCTTCACCTCCCCCAGCCAGCGTCCCTGCTCCTGCAGCCCCCTCAGCTGCTCCAGCTCGGGGGCCTCCACGGCCAGGGCAGCCCCCTGCTCCAGCAGGGCCTGGATCTGAGAGGGGTCCGCAGGGGAGAGCGCTGCCCCCTGCAGGAGGGCTTGAGCACTGCGCTGGTACAGCTCCGCCACGGACAGCACGGCCTGGGAGACACAAGCAACGGACAAAAAGGAAATTAAAGCAAGCGAAGGCATAAATGAATCTGTCCAGTTGACCCTTATATCACTTAATATGTCCGGCTGTGTGATTCAATATGTTAACAAGGGAACATTATTCAGCAGCTTTCATTGGACTCTATGAAGCTGAGTGAGTTCATTCTAGAGGGGGATGAGACAAAACTTTTGGTCAGAGCTGTATTGCTAGCTCGCAGACAGCGAGTGTGGGATAGGAGTGGAGTATGCTGCCCTCTTGTGGACAGACTGGGCAGTGCAGTGACATGTATGGATCAGGACAGACAGACAGACAGACAGTTACTCTCTCACCTGCACCTCTGGGATCTGGGACAGGACACAGGGTAGCGTCTGCATCTGATCCAGGAACGTCTTCAACTCAGCCACCGTCATCTTGGGCAGGCTGAGGAGGAGAGAGAGAGGAGAGGAGAGGAGAGGAGAGGAGAGAGACAGGTCAAGGTACTGACTGAAACACACAGGAGACGGATACAGCTGCACAGGGAGACCAATGCCCCTCTCTCCCCTGGCATGTCTGCGTGTTTTCCCCAGCAGTCTCGCTCACACACACACACACACACACACGCACAGCCCCTCTCACCCGGCGTGTCTGCGTGTTTTCCCCAGCAGTCCCACGCTCTCGCTCACACACACACACGCACAGCCCCTCTCACCCGGCGTGTCTGCGTGTTTTCCCCAGCAGTCCCGGCCTCGCCACACAGCCCGCCTCGGAGATCGTGCCTCGGAGTCGGTACAGCAGCTCGTTGTCAGGAAACTTCTTATCAGCAGCTTCAGAGCACAGAGCTCTCAGCTCCTCCACCGCTGCGGGGAAGAGAGGGGGAGAGGGGTGACTGAGACTGGAAGAGATCGAGTCGAGCAGACCAGCGTTTGGGCTCCAGTGCCTTCCTCAGTGTGATTGAAGTGAACCCCCCCCCTCCTCCTCCTCCTCCCTCACCTCTCTTCCTCCCATCCTCCATGTCCAGGGCCTGCTTCACTTTGCCTGCCCAGATATCGTAGGACTCTGCTCTCAGCTTCAGCTTGTGCAGCATGGTGGGCAGCTCATCCAGAGTGTAGCGATACCTGAGGAGAGAGAGACACATTACTTAACCATTCAGCAGACACTTTAATCCAGAGCGACTCACAGAGACTAGGGGGGTGAACTCTGCATCATCAACAACTGCTGCTGCTGCAGAGTCACTTCCACAGGACAGGAGTACCTGAGGTAGTGTCTCTCTGGGGGACAGGGGGACAGTGGTACCTGAGGTACTGTCTCTCTGGGGGACAGGCGCACAGCTCGTCCATGTGATTGAGACACACCAGTCGCTCAGGGCAGCTGTAGCAGGCGAGCGCCGACAGGAAGCAGGTGGTCTTGCACTTATCACAAACTCGCTCGTCATCCGGGAGCAACTCAAACGCCTCGCGCTCCGCCTCCGTGATACCCTGCAGAGAGAGAGGGACAGGTGAATACAGAGAGAGAGGGAGGGAGGGAGGGAGGAGGAGGAGAGAGGAGAGGTTAATACAGAGGAGGGAGGGAGGAGGAGGGAGAGAGGGAGAGGTTAATACAGAGGGAGGGAGGGAGGAGGGAGGGAGGAGGAGGAGAGAGGAGAGGTTAATACAGAGAGAGGGAGGGAGAGAGGGGAGCGAGAGGGAGCGGGCAGGGAGGAGAGGGAGAGGGAGAGAGCGAGAGGGAGAGAGGCATGGAGGGAGAACGAGAGAAAGAAAGAACGGACGGACGGACGGACGAACGAACGAGGGAGTGTTTCTGCAGCAGAATCCCTCTCTCCTCACCTTGTCCAGCAGCCCCCCCCTCCCCTCTCTCCTCACCTTGTCCAGCAGCGCCTTCCTCAGCTTCCTCTCCTCCTGCACCATGATGAACATCTCCTTGTGCACCGCGACAGCCAGGTTGAGGTCCAGTCTCTCCGGACAGGCCGCCATCTTGCAGGTGAGCTCCTCGTGAGAGAACACACAGTACCGACGCAGCCGTCGATAATGCTCAATGCAGCGGCGTCCTGCCGGGAGCTGGGGGGGAGAGGGGGGAAGAGAAATGGAAAAAAATAAGATATGACTTAAAAGCCCATTTAGTTTCACAAAAAAAAAAACACAGTAAATGAAATCCTTTTTACTATGAACGCGTTTCTCAGTGTGTGATTGAGAGACACTAATGGCTGAACGAGGGATCAGGTGAATTTTAAAAAAAGGAGAGTAGAAAAAAAAAAAAAAAAGTCAGGGGTAAAACACAGAAAATCTGCGTCTGGTGTACATTATTCCTTTATAAAACCACGATCGTTCAAATCCGATGCCTCGATACTCACCCAGTCTGCGGCAGCGAAGTTCACTGCCTCTGCAAAGTTGTACCCTTGGTTGAAGCCGCTGTGGTAAGCCCTGGGGAAGGTGATCACAAACTCCCCCGCACACTGATTGGTACGCACCACCTGGAAAAGGGAAAGCGATAGGAGCGGGTTAGACCAACTGAGGAAAAAGCAGAAGGGGAGGGGGGGAGAGAGAGTGTGTCGGTCTCTGTACTCACCAGAACCCCATCAGTATGTTGGGGTTCACGACGGTCTCAGTGTGTGTGAGTGTGTGTTTCTCTCTCTCTGTACTCACCGGCACCCCGTACCCCATCAGTATGTTGGGGTTCATGATGGTGACGAGCTGGTGCAGCAGGTCTGGCTGGCTCTCAAACAGTTCGGGGGTCAGCTTCTTCATCACCTCCTCCAGACGCTCCGCGGACGAAGAGGGGACCCCGTACCAGGTCTTGGGCTCCCCCCTGGAAGAGAGAGAGAGAGAGAGAGAGAGGAGGGGGCGGGAGTTTAGACTCCTCAACACTTCAAAAGAAACAGCGAAACAAACCCAGACAGCTCTCTATCACCTAGGAGAGTAACAATATGCAGGTCCCGAGAAAAATGATCATTTAACCATGGGACCGTTTTATTAATGGGACCGTTTTATTAATTAGCACACTTGGTCTACATTCAGGGAACCGCCCTGGTGAACTACAGTGACCCACGCAGCTGGTTGTTTTGGTCTTGCACCCAGATACAAAAGATACATGTACAAATGATGGAGTAGCTCTCCTCTCTATCCCCTCTCCTCCCCAGTGCAGGTAGTTGATGGAGTAGCTCTCCTCTCTATCCCTCTCCTCCCTCTCTCCTCCCCAGTGCAGGTAGTTGATGGGTAGCTCTCCTCTCTATCCCTCTCCTCCCCAGTGCAGGTAGTTGATGGAGTAGCTCTCCTCTCTATCCCCTCTCCTCCCCCTCTCTCCTCCCCAGTGCAGGTAGTTGATGGAGTAGCTCTCCTCTCTATCCCCTCCTCCTCCTCCCCAGTGCAGGTAGTTGATGGAGTAGCTCTCCTCTCTATCCCCTCTCCTCCCTCCCTCTCCTCCCCAGTGCAGGTAGTTGATGGAGTAGCTCTCCTCTCTATCCCCTCTCCTCCCCAGTGCAGGTAGTTGATGGAGTAGCTCTCCTCTCTATCCTCTCTCCTCCCCCTCTCTCCTCCCCAGTGCAGGTAGTTGATGGAGTAGCTCTCCTCTCTATCCCCTCTCCTCCCCCCCTCTCCTCATCACTGCAGGTAGTTGATGGAGTAGCTCTCCTCTCTATCCCCTCTCCTCTCTATCCCCTCTCCTCCCCAGTGCAGGTAGTTGATGGAGTAGCTCTCCTCTCTATCCTCTCTCCTCCCCAGTGCAGGTAGTTGATGGAGTAGCTCTCCTCTCTATCCCCTCTCCTCTCTCCTCATCAGTGCAGGTAGTTGATGGAGTAGCTCTCCTCTCTTATCTCCTCTCTCTCTCCTCCCCCTCTCTCCTCTCCCCCTCACCAGTGCAGGTAGTTGATGGAGTAGTTCTCCTCTCTCCTCTCCTCCCCCTCTCCTCTCCTCTCCTCTCTCTCCTCTCCCCTCACCAGTGCAGGTAGTTGATGGAGTAGTTCTCCTCTCTCCTCTCCTCCCCCTCTCCTCTCCTCTCCTCTCCCCCTCACCAGTGCAGGTAGTTGATGGAGTAGCTCTCCTCTCTCTCCCCTCTCTCTCTCCCCTCACCAGTGCAGGTAGTTGATGGAGTAGCTCCAGTGGTCCTCGATGTGCCAGCAGAAGGTTGAGAAGACCATGCCCACGTAGAGCCAGGGCACCTTCATGCCCGAGATGTCAGCGTTGATGTGGCACAGCACAGACCGGTCCAGCACGGGCATGACGTTCAGGTTCCACCCGCTGCTCTGAGAGAGAGAGAGAGAGAGAGAGAGAGAGAGAGAGCTCAGCAATCAGCATTAGTACGATCAATCACAAAGTGGTTCTCCTTACCATTCCCACACACTGTTTATATTGTACACTGTACTTCCGCTGTAATACCACCATCATGCCAATAAAGCACATTTGAATATGTCAAATAAAATAAATCAAAACTTCCTCCTCCTCCAGTACCAGCTCTCTCTCCTCCTCCTCCTCCTGTACTAGCTCTCTCTCTCCCCCTCACCTCCTCCAGTACCATCTCTCTCTCTCTCCCTCTCTCCCCCCCTCACCTCCTCCTCCAGTACCCGCTCTTTCTCTCTCTCCCCCCTCCCTCCTCCAGTACCCTCTTTCTCTCTCTCTCCCCTCACCTCCTCCTCCGGTGCCAGCTCCCTCTTCCCGTTGTTCATGGGGAAGCCGCTGCCGAAGTCCTTGGAGTGGATGTCGGCTCCGTACTCCACCGTCACGTCCTCCTCGATACTGCTGACCAGCCGCCAGAACTCCTTCTCCACCAGCTCCGTGGGGACCATCTGCAACGGCAGAGACACAGAGTGACTACACAGAGACACACACAGAGAAACACAGAGCACTGACACAGAGTGACTACACAGAGAAACACACAGAGAAACACACAGAGCACTGACACAGAGTGACTACACAGAGACACACACAGAAACACAGAGCACTGACACAGAGTGACTACACAGAGAAACACACAGAGCACTGACACAGAGTGACTACACAGAGACACACACAGAGAAACACAGAGCACTGACACAGAGTGACTACACAGAGACACACACAGAGCACTGACACTGAGTGACTACACAGAGACACACACAGAAACACACAGAGCACTGACACAGAGTGACTACACAGAGATACACACAGAGAAACACAGAGCACTGACACTGAGTGACTACACAGAGATACACACAGAGAAACACACAGAGCACTGACACAAGGTGACTACACAGAGACACACACAGAGAAACACACAGAGCACTGACACAGAGTGACTACACAGAGATACACACAGAGAAACACACAGAGCACTGACACAGAGCGACTACACAGAGATACACACAGAGAAACACACAGAGCACTGACACAGAGACACAGGGTGAATACACAGAGATACACACAGAGCACTGACACTGAGTGACTACACAGAGATACACACAGAGAAACACACAGAGCACTGACACAGAGTGACTACACAGAGACACACACAGAGAAACACACAGAGCACTGACACAGAGTGACTACACAGAGATACACAAAGAGCACTGACACAGAGTGACTACACAGAGATACACACAGAGAAACACACAGAGCACTGACACAGAGTGACTACACAGAGACACACACAGAGCACTGACACAGAGCGACTACACAGAGATACACACAGAGAAACACACAGAGCACTGACACAGAGACACAGGGTGAATACACAGAGATACACACAGAGCACTGACACTGAGTGACTACACAGAGATACACACAGAGAAACACACAGAGCACTGACACAGAGTGACTACACAGAGACACACACAGAGACACACACAGAGCACTGACACAGAGTGACTACACAGAGATACACACAGAGAAACACACAGAGCACTGACACAGAGTGACTACACAGAGACACACACAGAGAAACACAAAGAGCACTGACACAGAGTGACTACACAGAGACACACACAGAGCACTGACACAGAGTGACTACACAGAGACACACACAGAGAAACACACAGAGCACTGACACAGAGTGACTACACAGAGATACACACAGAGAAACACACAGAGCACTGACACAGAGTGACTACACAGAGATACACACAGAGAAACACACAGAGCACTGACACACAGAGCACTGACACAGAGTGACTACACAGAGACACACACAGAGAAACACAAAGAGCACTGACACAGAGTGACTACACAGAGACACACACAGAGCACTGACACAGAGTGACTACACAGAGATACACACAGAGCATTGACACAGAGACACAGGGTGAATACACAGAGATACACACAGAGATACACACAGAGCATTGACACAGAGACACAGGGTGAATACACAGAGATACACACAGAGCATTGACACAGAGACACAGGGTGAATACACAGAGATACACACAGAGATACACACAGAGCATTGACACAGAGACACAGGGTGAATACACAGAGATACACACAGAGATACACACAGAGCATTGACACAGAGACACAGGGTGAATACACAGAGATACACACAGAGATACACACAGAGACACAGGGTGAATACACAGAGATACACACAGAGATACACACAGAGCACTGACACAGAGACACAGGGTGAATACACAGAGAGACACACAGAGCACTGACACAGAGACACAGGGTGAATACACAGAGATACACACAGAGCACTGACACAGAGACACAGGGTGAATACACAGAGAGACACACAGAGCACTGACACAGAGACACAGGGTGAATACACAGAGATACACACAGAGCACTGACACAGAGACACAGGGTGAATACACAGAGAGACACACAGAGCACTGACACAGAGACACAGGGTGAATACACAGAGAGACAGCACTGCGACAGGCACACTCACATGGACGGGCATGTTGAAGTAATCCATAGGCTGACCATCTCCCAAGCTCTGCAGCGTGTACTCCCGAGACCTGCTCAAACCAAGCCTCAGCAGGGGGTGCACTCCTGAGAGGGGAGGAGAGAGAGAAGAGGGGGTTACTTATGAGAGGAGAGGAGAAAGAGAGAGGGGTTACTTATGAAAGGAGAGGAGAGGAGAGAGGGGGTACTTATGAAGGAGAGAGGAGAAGAGAGGGGGTTACTTATGGAGAGGAGAGAGAGAGAGAGAGAGAGAGAGAGGCAGAGAGGAGAGAGAGGGGGTTACTTATGAAAGGAGAGGAGAGAGAGAGGGGTTACTTATGGAGAGAGAGAGAGAGAGGCAGAGAGAGAGAGAGAGAGAGAGAGAGGGGTTACTTATGAGAGAGACAGAGGAGAGAGAGGGGTTACTTATGAGGAGAGAGAGAGAGAGAGAGAGAGGCAAAGAGAGAGAGAGAGAGGGGCAGAGAGGAGGTGGTAGTGTAGGGTTGTGTATAGCTAGGGTAGGGATAGGGTGTAGGTGTAGGGTTAGGGTAGGGTAGTGTTAGGGAGGGTTGGGTATGGTTAGGAGTAGGGTTGTGTATAGCTAGGGTCGGGATAGGGTGTAGGGTGTAGGGTTAAGGGTAGGGTAGGTAGTGTTAGGGAGGGTTAGGTATGGTTAGGGTAGGGTTGTGCATAACTAGGGTAGAGATAGGTGTAGGGTTAGTGGTAGGGTGGTCTCACCTCAGCCACACACTTGGGGCAGGCCAGTCCCCTTGGGGGTCTCAGGAGAGAGGGCAGGAGGCAGAAGGTGTGGTAGTGTAGGGTTGTGTATAGCTAGGGGTCGGGGATAGGGTGTAGGGTGTAGGGTTAAGGGTAGGGTAGGGTAGTGTTAGGGAGGGTTGGGTATGGTTAGGGGTAGGGTAGAGTGTAGGGTTAGTGGTAGGGTGGTCCTCACCTCAGCCACACACTTGGGGCAGCGCCAGTCCCCCTTGGGGGTCTCGGAGAGAGGGGGCAGGAGGCAGAAGGTGTGGTAGTTGTCGTCACAGCCGTCGCACAGCAGCAGCTTGTCATCTTCATCCCCGCGAGCGCACATGCGACACACGAAGGAGTCCACCTGACACACACGCAAGCACGTCAGCGGCTTCCACAGAAATCTCTGTGTGGGAGCGTATAGTGTGTGTCTCTCGATGTGTGTGTTACTCACGATCTGCGTGTTGCTCTGGTTGCGTCGCAGCCGCATGGTCATCTTGGTGCAGGGCTCCTCCTGGACGGGGCTCTCCGGCTTCACGCCGGGGTGCAAAGAGTCCCCGAGGGCTTGAGGTCCCCTGCCGGGACCCGGAGAGGGGAGAGGGGCTCCTCCTTCACCCCCACACTGTCCTTCACCACCACAGTCTGGGGGAGCTCGTCTGAGACAGGGAGGGAGAGATCTCAAAATACCAAAGTGTGGCTCAGCTGTGTTTGGAGAGAGACAGCTCCATACAGGAGGCTGTGTGGTCCAGTGGTTAAAGAAAAGGGCTTGCAACCAGGAGGTCCCCGGTTCAAATCCCACCTCAACCACCGACTCACTGTGTGACCCGGAGCAAGTCACTTCACCTCCTTGTGCTCCGTCTTTCGGGTGAGACGTAGTTGTAAGTGACTCTGCAGCTGATGCATAGCTCACACACCCTAGTCTCTGTAAGTCGCCTTGGATAAAGGCATCTGCTAAATAAACAAATAATAATAATAATAATAAACACAAACAGATTCCAGACACTCAACAGCTTGAGCTAAGGAATGTCCCAACCAAGTTTCACTGCACTTGGGGGTCAGTCCAGAACAGTTCAGCGTTTCTGAGACACTTTCTAGCCCATTAATGTATTGATATTTCAGTCTATGGAGAGCTCAGTGTATTGCCTGTACCTGTCTTTGTCAGGGCCTTGTCGCATGGCACCAGTCCCAGACCCACCATCTTGGGTCCTGCTCCGTAGATCTGCAGCTTCTTCAGCTCAGGATTCTTCTCAATGTCCTCCTCAGTGGGTTCGGGCTGCAGGAGAGAGGGAGGTCGGCTATATAGTCTAAAGACCGCTCTGGGGTCCAGCTAGCCAGTTTGGGGTACTCACATCAGGCTGCACGGTTGGCCCGGCCCAGGTTGATGATTTTGGAGGGGGTACAGACTGCCTCAGGGGATGCTGTGGGGTTTGTACTCCTTGTCTTTTCTTCACTGTCGCACAGCTGCCTGGACTTTAACTGCTGCAGAACGGGAGGAGGGCAGACAGAGAAATAAAGAGATATAAAATGTGTTAAATAATAAAGGCTACAAATTCAAGAAAAAAGGCAAGTCGGGCTTTCTAAACCATAAAATACTCGATTTGGCAAAACCAGAATACCAATACAAATTTGGCTCAAAATTTTCAACCAAACAGAACGCCTCAATAACGCCTGCAGGGCTGAGCAGGGACTCGCTTAAAACATGCAGACCAGGGGAAGGGGGTACTGTTTAATATAGAGAAGAAGGGAGGGATTCTGTTTACTATAGAGGAGGGAGGAGGTACTGTTTAATATAGAGGGAGGAGGGATACTGTTTAGGATAAAACATTTTCTTTGTCTGTATATTTGAGTCGGTTATGCCATGCATGCGCTTTGGCAACAATTATTTTATTGTCATGCCAATAAAGCCAATTTGAATTTGAGAGAGAGAGAGAGAGAGAGAGAGAGAGAGAGAGAGAGAGAGAGAGAGTGTGAATATCTACACAGTATCTTGAGAGAGATAGAATATCTAGTCTCCAGAGAGGAGAAAGTGTTAATACATACAACATCAACACAGTCTTTTGTACACCTTCAGAGGAGACGCCAAACAAACGAGGTCCTATTGGAAGTGACTCTGCAGCAGCAGCAGCAGCAGTTGCTGATGATGCAGAGTTCACCCTCCTAGTCTCTGTAAGTTGCTAAATGACTCAAGTAATGATTTTCATTACACGAGAGTAGTAAAACTTCATGCTGATTTGAACTCGCTCTCGCCAAGATAAGCACCAACTAAGACGTAGCTTCACAGTAAACTAATGTGATCCATATGTGTCTCCATCCATTTGCGCCTTCCATATGATGATGTAGATATCCTTCTGTCTGGTGTTGATGGCTGAAGTGTAATGCTGGCTCCAGGGATCAGCTTATTGCCTCCCTAGCGCATCAGCACACACAACTGCTGCGATGTTGGCTCTGGGGATCAACCACAGTGCGGTCTCCCAGCATCAGCATGACAACTGTCTGGAATAATAATACACTGTTAGTATCACCACAGACCTGACACAGTCCACTACACTGCTGTGATGAATAGACACACGCTATTAATATCTACACACACACAGTCAGAATATGAACGCATCCTTTCAGTCAGTGCGTGTAATTGGGGTGTGGGGTGTTACCGTGAGGTTGCCCCCGACTGAAACATCTCGAAGGGGTACACGATCCTCTCGTAGTGAGAGCGCAGCAGGGAGCCGATGTTCTTGCCAGGGGGTACCCCAATCTCTGAGCCACTGCACCCAGCCGCTCCTTACAGACCGTCTCGTAGCCTCCTCCTCCATCACTATCTGAGAACAGAGAGAGGGAGATGTATGAAGTTTATTTTAGGTTTCTATCGAAGACGCTGAGAAAGACTTCCAGTGGAAACGCTTGCCGTTGAATTTATGAAGTTTCTTTCAGTGTTTCTATTGAAGACGCTGAGAAAGACTTCTAGTGGAAACGTTTGCCGTTGAATTTATGAAGTTTCTTTCAGTGTTTCTATTGAAGACGCTGAGAAAGACTTCTAGTGGAAACGTTTGTCGTTGAATTTATGAAGTTTCTTTCAGTGTTTCTATTGAAGACGCTGAGAAAGACTTCTAGTGGAAACGTTTGCCATTGAATTTATGAAGTTTCTTTCAGTGTTTCTATTGAAGACGCTGAGAAAGACTTCTAGTGGAAACGCTTGTCGTTGAATGTATTCAGTATTTAGTCTCTCTCTCCCCACACCTTGCCCAGGCTGTAGAGGTCCAGGATGCTCTCTCAATATTGGGGATCTTCAGAGAGGATCCCTGATCTCCCAGAACTGCTGATGCGGTCCAGATAGTTCAGCTTCACACGAAGTCTCAGCCTAGAAAGGGAGAGAAGAAAAATGTGTTTTTAGTAATGGGTCATTCAGCGGGACGACTTACAGAGACTAGGGGTGAACTCTGCATCATCAGCTGCTGCTGCTGCAGAGTCACTTCCAATAGGAGCTTGTTTGTTTTACATCTCAGCCAAAGTACGGAGCACAAGGAGGTGAAGTGACTTGCTCAGGGTCACACACACACACACACACACACACACACACACACACACACACACACACACACACACACACACACACACACACACACACACACACACACACACACACACACACACACACACACACACACACAGGGAGTCAGTGGCTGAGCCGGGATTTGAACCTCCTGGTATCGAGCCCTTTCTTTAACCGCTGGATCCACTGAATCTAGAATATATTATTCCAGGAAATACATTTAACATTAGCTGTATAGTCCAGCAGTCACAGTGAGCAGGGTTAGCTGTATAGTCCAGCAGTCACAGTGAGCAGGGTTAGCTGTATAGTCCAGCAGTCACAGTGAGCAGGGTTAGCTGTATAGTCCAGCAGTCACAGTGAGCAGGGTTAGCTGTATAGTCCAGCAGTCACAGTGAGCAGGGTTAGCTGTATAGTCCAGCAGTCACAGTGAGCAGGGTTAGCTGTATAGTCCAGCAGTCACAGTGAGCAGGGTTAGCTGTATAGTCCAGTCACAGTGAGCAGGGTTAGCTGTATAGTCCAGCAGTCACAGTGAGCAGGGTTAGCTGTATAGTCCAGCAGTCACACACACTCACCTCCAGCTCATTGAGTCTCTGAATTCGGGGAGTGAACCTGAAGTTATCCACATCCACTGCGAAGGGGGGCTGCCAGTCCTGAGAGAGAGAGAGAGAGAGAGAGAGAGAGGTTTTAGACATCCTCACAAAGTTCTGATCTAGTGTCTAACACTGGCATTGCCTGCTGTGTGCCGGGCAGAGCCTCGCTGTGCTGTCCTGTAGACTGTCAATCCCTAATATAAAACCCTGTACAGAACTACAGCAGCTACCCACCATGGTGTCTATATAAAGTGCTGATCTAGTGCGCTGGCATGGCCTGCTGTGTGCTGGGCAGAGGGGTGGGACCACACTGTCAAACCCAGTAGAACTACAGCAGCCCTTTTTAAATATATAGAATAGTGCCCATAAGTTCTGAAGCCCAATAACTTCAATTATATTTATATATATATATATGGATTCAAGATTAATAATACTATTAATATGCTAACAGAATCCGGATTTACACACCGTAATAATCCTAATAATCTAAGAATTGCCTCCTTGTACCATCTCTAAATGCGAGTCAAATGAGATGCATTCATTAATAGATTATAGAAAACCCCTTGCGATCTTACCGCCGGTGGTCTGATCTTGCAGATGCCGGATTTCTCTGCGATGGGGCGGATTTTGGCGATGTACCCCAGCGGGTCTGAGAATTCCTCCCGGGTCGGTTCGAAGACGGGACACTCCGGCGGCGGCACGAACTCGTCCGACTCCATCGTGACAAGCTCCGATCAAACCGAGCTCCTGCAACAACGGATAACTGTTGTAATTCGACATGGGGACATGGGGGTAGGGGGTAGGGGCTGCAGAGTTTTAAATCTGCGAGTTTTCCTTCTCCGTCCTAAACAAAACGGAAGCAGCAGACGGACCGACCCCCCCACTTCCAAAATCACAACAGAAACAGATCTGTTTTTAAACCCATTTCAACAAGGCTCTAAAAACAAACAACGACCCCCCCATTTGTATATATAATCCAACAAAAAAAAGTCAGTGTCGCCCCCAACTGGCTATTGTGGGAGTCTGCAACTGACGCCTTTATCGTGTCTCTATTTCTTTTTAAAAAGCTGCTTCGTTATAAAGTATTGTAATTGTGGATACAGTACACCTGGGTTTCAATGCACAGCAAGAAATGAGGTCAGCACGCCTTTCAAAAACCGTTTACACCTTGCAAAACAGTAGATCGGATTGAGTGATTTCTTTCCAATATAAATTCCAGATGTCACGTTTCGGAATACATAAATGTATTATTATTATTACTACACAGAAATACCCAGGGGTCAAGTTTCAATCCTCTAGTTTTTACTTTGTAAAGTATCTTTTGGGCCCCGCGTTAGGAAATACAGCAGCTCCTGGATTAGTAAAACACATTAGACAGTATTTATACCCAGTTTAATATTATATATATATATATATATATATATATATATATATATATATATATATATCTATCTTGTGGCTTCAAATCTGTTTATTTTAACACAACCTCAGATCACGGAAAAGGGCAGCACAAATAATCCCAGGACACCTGGGGTCTGAGTTTACTTTTATTGCCAGTGTCGACATGCTTTTAAAATGTGTTTTATGTATTTATTTATCTTTAGATCAAGTCTTTGAAGAAAGTTAAGTTCGTGAGGGGTTTGTTTACCTTTCCGATCGCCTCTCTCTCTCTCTCTGTCTCTGTGTTGACAGACGGGACGTGAATTTAAACAAAAAAAAAGAAAGAAAAAAAAAACGTTTGTGATAATATTTCAAACAGACAAACACGCGTCTTTTGTTTCGTGTGAAGAGTAAACGATGCGGGTCCCTTTTAATTATAATAATGATGATGATGATTGTTTAACCGGCTACACAACGTCTCTCTCTCTCTCTCTCTGTGTGTGTCAAAAAACGCACCAAAAACACGTTAAAAACAAAACAAAAAACACCAGTCGTCCGGTCTTGGTTTTGTTTTATAAACTGTATATATATATATATGTTTTATTCCATCGTTTTCATTTGGAAACCTCTCTCAGAAACGGCGAGTACATTGTATTATTATAAAAATAAAAACAACAACAAAAAACCGCCTCCGTTTCCTCTCTCTCTCTCTCTCTCTCTCCGGTTCACCCCGCAGCTCCTTCGATGAAATTCGGCGCTGTGTTATATTAGATAACGTTTCTCTGCGTGTTTTTTTTCTTCTTCATTATTATTATGGTGTAATAGTTTTGTTTTTTTGGTTTTTTTTATCGGTCTCTTCTTTCTAATTCCTCTCCTCCGCTGAGCTCCCGTCGCCGAGCGGCCATCTTGATTCCATCCCTGCCCCTGCGGGCGGGCTTTGCCAATGCCAGGCATCCCTCCGCGCAGGCAAGCAGTCCCCCACACACCGCGAAAACAAACCGGCACCGGGACTTGGTTGTCTTCTCTTCAGAGGGCTGAAAACTTCGATGACGGCCATCTCTCTTTTTTTTTTAAATTTTTTTTTTATTTATTTTTGTATGTGTTTGAAGTGAAAGGTGTAAACGTGACGCGCAGTGATACGCGCACACAAGCTCTGACGGTAGAAGAAAGGACCGGCAGCTTGGAGCGTCGTTGCCCTCCTGCGTGCGTGCGTGCTGACGTCACGGCGCAAGCGTTCTGCGCTCTCTGACGCCCCCAAGCGGCCGAGGACAGACAGCGCGACTTGCTCTATTAAAATCTATTACAGAAGCATACCGATCTGCGAGTCCGGCAGTCGAGACCGAAATAAGGATATCTTAAGAGAGCTGTATACATTGATCAATGAATTAATTGTTTTCGTTTTAAAAGGCATGTTTGATAGATTTTTCCACAGTTGCGTAGGTGGGACGCGAACCCGATACCGCTGTACAGAACAGCCAGACTCCCTTGCTCGAGCTGCTATCGGGCTTGTGTCTTCATATTTGATTGCATGACCCCTACCGCCGTGCACGCTACACACTTTGCAGGTATTGAACGGTGTGTTAGGAGCGAGCGGTTTCTATACATCGCTGTGCATTAAAACAGTTGCTTTCGTGAGTTTTGCAAAAAAAATGAGCGAGAGCGAGCGTGTTTCCTTTTGTTACAAAAATATTACTTATCATGCCAATCCATATCTGAGGAAAAAAATAACAAAATAACTTGCAACCACCGCACTTCATCATGCAGGTCGGTCATTTTGAACCTCCAGCAGCAGCGAGGCAGCTCTGAGCTCGACAGGTCGTTCAATAGAAAGCGCCACGGTACCCTCTGGAGGGATCTGCAGACTGAACGCAAATCGATGAGCGGAAAAATTCTCACTCTGAGCCGCTTCACTTACCGGTATTTAATGATATATTTATTATAGTCCTCTAGCACCATCTTGTGGGGAGAGTTCGGCACTGCATCGTATTGCGACTTTTGGCGATGCGATTATAGTTGTGCAGAAAATCTCAGCACAGCTGTTATGTTAAACTTGACAAACAACTTTAATGTCAAAGCGATTTTTAAAACCACATGCGGCAAGACTGTTCTGGTCAGTATTCAAACATATCTTTCAAAAAATACAATAAAAACGAGTCTTTTTTTTCCACAACAAGAACATTTTTTTATATATATATTTATAATCTCAGAAGCATTAAATATTCACATCATTTATTTTCTTTATATATACAAATCCCTTATATAGTTTTCATATATATATATATATATATATATATATATATATATATTCTGTAATAATAATATAATAATAATAATAATAATCTTAATAATAATAGTTCCTCTCACATGTAGAATTTTATAACAATTTTTTTTTTTTTTTTTTTTTTTTGCTTCACAGTAACAAGTAATACAAAATAAAAACAAATGGTTCAGCCCAGACACCACTGTTAGACACACACACACCCCCCTGAAGCATGGAGACATGGTACAGCCCATTTCATAGTCACTATTCCTAGCTGTATAAACGCTATAATAAATACAGTCAGGTCTGTACAGATATATATATATATATATATATATATATATATATATATATATATATATATATATATATATATATATATATATTATACAATTTTAACATGCTGGGACGTCACTCTGGGAAGACAATACAGAGATTATCAGGAACAATGAACACTGGACCACACTGCTTCCCTGCCTCCCACCCAGACCCTCAGCTCTGACCCTAACCCTCTCTCCCCGCCCTCAGCTCTGACCCTAACCCTCTCTCCCCTCCCTCAGCTCTGACCCTAACCCTCTCCCCGCCCTCAGCTCTGACCCTAACCCTCTCCCCTCCCTCTCTCCCCACCCTCAGCTCTGACCCTAACCCTCTCTCCCCTCCCTCAGCTCTGACCCTAACCCTCTCCCCTCCCTCTCTCCCCGCCCTCAGCTCTGACCCTAACCCTCTCTCCCCTCCCTCTCTCCCCACCCTCAGCTCTGACCCTAACCCTCTCTCCCTCCCTCAGCTCTGACCCTAACCCTCTCTCCCGCCCTCAGCTCTGACCCTAACCCTCTCTCCCTCCCTCTCTCCCCACCCTCAGCTCTGACCCTAACCCTCTCTCCCTCCCTCAGCTCTGACCCTAACCCTCTCTCCCGCCCTCAGCTCTGACCCTAACCCTCTCTCCCTCCCTCTCTCCCCACCCTCAGCTCTGACCCTAACCCTCTCTCCCGCCCTCAGCTCTGACCCTAACCCTCTCTCCCGCCCTCAGCTCTGACCCTAACCCTCTCCCCTCCCTCTCTCCCCACCCTCAGCTCTGACCCTAACCCTCTCTCCCGCCCTCAGCTCTGACCCTAACCCTCTCTCCCCGCCCTCAGCTCTGACCCTAACCCTCTCCCTCCCTCTCTCCCCACCCTCAGCTCTGACCCTAACCCTCTCTCCCCTCCCTCAGCTCTGACCCTAACCCTCTCTCCCCGCCCTCAGCTCTGACCCTAACCCTCTCTCCCCTCCCTCTCTCCCCACCCTCAGCTCTGACCCTAACCCTCTCTCCCCGCCCTCAGCTCTGACCCTAACCCTCTCTCCCGCCCTCAGCTCTGACCCTAACCCCTCTCCCTCCCTCTCTCCCCACCCTCAGCTCTGACCCTAACCCTCTCTCCCCGCCCTCAGCTCTGACCCTAACCCTCTCTCCCCGCCCTCAGCTCTGACCCTAACCCTCTCTCCCCTCCCTCTCTCCCCACCCTCAGCTCTGACCCTAACCCTCTCTCCCCGCCCTCAGCTCTGACCCTAACCCTCTCTCCCCTCCCTCTCTCCCCACCCTCAGCTCTGACCCTAACCCTCTCTCCCCTCCCTCTCTCCCAGTCCGACCCTAATCAATCAAAACAAATGTATCTGTCTTGAAATCAACCACAACATCAAAGCAAATTAAAGCCCTCAGAGCCGCGGTGTGATTGATGAGGGTCATTATTCTGTGCAAAACCACAAAACTTCATCCAACATTTGCCTCAAAATCAGCATCATCTCGGCAAATAATAATAATAATAACAATAATAATAGATTAATAAAATATATATATAGTACATAACATCGCTAGAAATATAATATCATCATAATAATCCCAGTAATATTTCACAAAATAACCACACGCATTTCTAGTCCCCCAACACAATCAATGTTTGAGAATTATATATATATATATATATATATATATATATATATAATTACATTTATCATTTTTCAGCAGTAAGAACAGTTAATTTCTTTTCAATAATAATAATAATAATAATAATAATAATAACACTGATGGGCTCCTGCAGAAAAAATGACTTGGTTTGTATGCTCAGAAATTCAAATGTAAACCTTTCTTATTCCTCCGGTGATGATTCTCTGATCCTCTCACCTGCACACTAAGCAATAACAAAGTCCAATACATCTCCCTACCCTGCAGCGATAGATTTCGATAGTGTGTCCAGTCTCTCCTCGTCACAATGCAAGCGGAACCAGAATCGATAAGGAGGCTCCATGGATCCAGCGGTTACAGAAAAGGGGTCTCGATACCAGGAGGTTCAAATCCCGGCTCAACCACTGACTCCCTGTGTGTGTGTGTGTGTGTGCGTGCGTGTGACCCTGAGCAAGTCCCTTCACCTCCTTGTGCTCCGTCCTTCGGATGAGACGTCAAACAAACGAGCTCCTATTGGAAGTGACTCTGCAGCAGCAGCAGCAGCAGCAGTTGTTGATGATGCAGAGTTCACCCTCCTAGTCTCTGCAAGTCGCTCTGGATAAAAACGTCTGCTGAATGGCTCATTCATAATAATGTTGTAACAAATATCTCTACTTCCAAATACATGCGCCATTGATAACTACTTTAATCATGACACAGAAGTGTTTAGGGTATGTGTTTTAGTTCCTCTGGTTATTGACAACATTGTAATCCTCGATCATTCATCCTTGACCACAACGCGCTTGAGTGAGACTCAGTGAGACAGCGGATTGGACGTTGATCGGAGTGATTTGAATTGCAAGCTTGAATAAAAGCTGTCTGTCCAAAGAGCAGTGCCTTCGTGAGATCGGCGTGTTGGAGGCTGGACTAGGGCAGCGTGCTGTGGCTCGCCGTCTTGGGTGCTCACACAGCCAGCGATTTCAAACCTGGTGAGACGGGATAACCAGACACGCTCTGTCAAGGACAGCGCCACCAACCGGGAGACCAAGAGTCACAACACCTGCCCGAGATCGACAGATCATTCTGCAGCATCTTCGTGAGGTCAATGGTTAATCAGCACGATACACCTGCTCTGAAACAGAGTTTGTCATTTCGCTTCATAAAGTCCAATGAAAGCTGTTGAATAATGTTCCCTTGTTAACATATTGAATTCCACCCCCTCTATATAGAATGAACTCCCTCAGCTTCATAGAGTCCAATGAAAGCTGCTGAATAATGTTCCCTTGTTACCATATTGAATTCCACACCCTCTATATAGAATGAACTCCCTCAGCTTCATAGAGTCCAATGAAAGCTGCTGAATAATGTTCCCTTGTTAACATATTGAATTCCACACCCTCTATATAGAATGAACTCCCTCAGCTTCATAGAGTCCAATGAAAGCTGCTGAATAATGTTCCCTTGTTAACATATTGAATTCCACACCCTCTATATAGAATGAACTCCCTCAGCTTCATAGAGTCCAATGAAAGCTGCTGAATAATGTTCCCTTGTTAACATATTGAATCACACACCCACTATATAGAATGAACTCCCTCAGCTTCATAGAGTCCAATGAAAGCTGCTGAATAATGTTCCCTTGTTAACATATTGAATCACACACCCTCTATATAGAATGAACTCCCTCAGCTTCATAGAGTCCAATGAAAGCTGCTGAATAATGTTCCCTTGTTAACATATTGAATCACACACCCTCTATATAGAATGAACTCCCTCAGCTTCATAGAGTCCAATGAAAGCTGCTGAATAATGTTCCCTTGTTAACGTATTGAATCACACACTGCTTTGGAGTATACTGAACGAAAAACTGACAATTGAAAAAAGAAATCCAAATCTCACATGAAATACTCACTGTAGTACAATTATGGCTTCCAGCATAGACCTTTTTTTTTTTAGATACTTCTACTGTAATAGACTTTAGCGAAAACACAAGGAAAGCCAAGTCAACAAGGGGACAGTATTTGGCGTGTAGTGTACAGGTGCTGCCCAGAGACACTGTTTGGGAGGGGGACAGTATTTGGCATCTCCCCCAGTTGAAGCTTAAATTGTTAAAAAAAAGTCGATAAGCAGGCAGGCAGGCAGGCAGGCAGGCAGCTCCCAGTTTGATACTGGGAAGGAGATGAGATGGAGTTGGTTTCATCGCAGTTTATATCATAAAAAAAAAAATCACAATCTTTTGAATCAAAGTCTCAAGTTCTTGCGTCGCAATCCTGCTCGATCGAGCTCCACAGTCGAAATAAACAAAGTTTGGAGACGTGACTGCGAAAAAACAAAACAAAACAAAAAACCTTCATTTGATCCCTGTTCGTTAGTGTCTGGTTTTGCTTTGACCTGTGCTTCGTTCTCTCTCTCTCTCTCTCGTTTGCTTGTTGTCAGTGTGGCGCTGCACGCAGTAGTTGGTAAGAGTCTGATTGAATCTCAGCACGGCACGCTGTCACTCTGGCTGCTGAACCCTGCTGCTCCTTGCTCCTTGTCTCCAGTGATGATCATCAATGGCAAAGCACAGACACACAGACAGACAGACAGACAGATAGACAGACAGACAGACACACACACAGACAGACACACACACAGACAGACAGACAGACAGGCACACACACAGACAGACACACACACAGACAGACAGACAGACAGGCACACACACAGACAGACACACACACAGACAGACAGACAGACAGGCACACACACAGACAGACAGACAGACAGACAGGCACACACACAGACAGGCACACACACAGACAGACAGACAGACAGACAGGCACACAAACAGACAGGCACACACACAGACAGACAGACAGACAGGCACACACACAGACAGGCAGACAGACAGGCAGACAGACAGGCACACATACACACAGGCACACAGGCAGACAGACAGACAGGCAGCAGCACCACATTGGCAATTCCTCCTCCTCCTCCTCCTCCAGAAGTTCTGATGTCATTAATAGGCAGGGCTTTCTCTCCTCTCTCTCTCTCTCTCCCTCCCTCTCCTCCTATCTTTCTATCCCCTCTCCTCTCTCTCCTCCTCCTCCTCCTCTCTTTCTATCTCCTCTTTCTCTCTCCTCTCTCTCTCTCTCTCTCTCCTCTCCTCTCTCTCTCTCTCCTCTCTCCTATCCCTCTCTCCTCTCTCTCCTCTCTCCTCTTCCTCCCCTCTCTCTTCTCCTCTCCTCTCCTCTCTCTCTCTCTCCTCTCCTCTCTCCTCTCTCCTCTCCTCTCTCTCTCTCTCTCCTCTCTCTCCTCTCCTCTCTCTCTCCTCTCCTCTCCTCTCTCCTCTCCTCTCCTCTCCTCCTCCTCTCCTCTCTCTCCTCTCTCTCCTCTCTCTCTCTCTCTCTACACCACAGTGCTGATGCGGTTCACTGGCTTGGATTTCCGCTGCCCCGGTCCCTGTCCCTCCTGGCCCCGCCCTGGCTCTGCTGTGATTGGCCGGGGTGCTGGGGTGGGTGTGGCAGGCGGGGTGAGCGGGATGGAGGGAGGGGAGCGGGAGTGGACGGGAGAGGGGGATGGAGGAGAGGGAGGGATACTGGGAGACGTACTGGTGATGCTGGGCCACCTGCTGCTGCTGCTGCTGCTGGGCAAGGGCGTGCACGGCATGCTGGGATTGGACCAGGTGCCGGGGTGATGGGAAGAGGCCGAGACCGCACAGCAGTGCCCCGGTGGTGAATATGAACTGCTGCGGGGGTGAGATGGCTGAGAGGGCTGGGAGTTTGATTTGGGTCTCTGGAGAGGGTGCTGGGAGTGGAGCAGCTGCTGGACTGGGTAGGGGAGTACTGGGGAGGGGGAGTGGGGAGGCGGGAGGGGAGTGCAGAGGGGAGGGGCACGGGGAGTGCAGGGCGGAGAGGTTGGTGTAGCGGCGTGGAGGGCATGCTGTGAGAGCTGGGAGTGAGGGCCGTGTTGCGACTGGGGTCCGCTTGGACAGGGAGCCCCTCTGCAGGGTGGGGTGGGCGGGTGTGAGGGAGGGGCGGGGCTTGTCCGGGGCGGGGCCTGCACATGGTATCTATGGTGATGGTTGTAGGGGAGGCGGCTGGCTCAGCTCACCCCGGAGGCCTGAGCCAGCGAGACGCTGTGACAGTACTGAGCGTGCAGAGCCTGGATCTTTGACTGCCCGCCCTCACACGATCCCAGGGAGGAGGGGCTGTGAGGGGGGCAAGGGGGCGGGTAAGGGGGTCCCGGCGGGATGAGGGGGCGGTTTGGGGCGCTTGTTTCGAAGAGGAGCCCAGGAAGGAGCCGGAGGTGTTGTTGGCACCAGGGCCAGGCGCACTGCTGATCCCCAGCTGGAGGTGCTGGTGCTGGGCAGCCGCCGGGAGGGGCGGTGCAGGCGGTACTGCCAGGGGAGAGGAGCAGCTCTCTGGGGACCCGGGGTGGTGGGGTGGCAGGAACAGCTGGTGGTGAGGATGAGGGCTGCTAACAATGGAGCCCTGAGAGAGGAGAGGAGGGGAGAGGGAGAGGGGAGAGGGAGAGGGAGAGAGGGAGAGGGAGGGAGGGAGGAGGAGGAGAGAGAGGGAGGGAGAGGGAGGAGGGAGAGGAGAGAGGAGAGAGGAGGGAGGGAGGAGAGGGGAGGAGAGGGAGGAGAGGGAGGAGAGAGGAGGGAGAGGGAGAGGAGAGAGAGAGGAGGAGAGAGAGAGGAGGGAGGAGAGGGGGAGAGGGAGGAGAGGAGGAGAGAGAGGAGAGGAGGGAGGGAGGGGAGAGGAGGAGAGAGGAGAGGAGAGAGAGAGAGAGGAGGAGGGAGGAGAGGAGGAGAGAGAGAGGAGAGAGAGAGAGAGAGAGAGGAGAGAGAGAGAGAGAGAGAGAGAGAGAGAGAGAGAGAGAGAGAGAGAGAGAGAGAGAGAGAGAGACAGGGTTAAAAATTAAGATTTGCATTCAATGTCAGATCAAGCGCAGCACAGACCCCTGTTGACCCCAACTGGAAGAGCACCCTGAACAGAGGGCAGGAGACCCCAACTGGAAAAGCACCCTGAACAGAGGGCAGGAGACCCGACTGGAAAAGCACCCCTGAACAGAGGGGCAGGAGACCCCGACTGGAACAGAACAGTTCAATAAAATTCACTCCATCTTGTACATTGAATCAAACATGACCTAGCAGCGTACTATTATTACTATATTATTATTATTATTATTATTATTATTATTAATTATTATTATAATACATTAAATTAATCATTCAGCAGACGCTTTTATCCAAAGCGACTCACAGAGACTAGGAGGGTGAACTCTGCATCATCAACAACTGCTGCTGCTGCTGCTGCAGAGTCACTTCCAATAGGAGCTCGTTTGTTTGACGTCTCATCCGAAGGACGGAGCACAAGGAGGTGAAGCGACTCGCTCAGGGTCACACACACACACACACGGACGCACAGTGTGAGTCAGTGGCTGAGCCGGGATCTGAACCTCCTGGTATCGAGACCCCTTTTCTTTTTAGCAAGTTACTGAGGTGCTTATTTGGGGAGTTTCAGTAGCTATCCTATCCTATCCTATCCTCCTATCCTTCTGGTTAAATAAAAACACTGGAATCTGACCTTTGATTCTGGATGAAAGTTTGGCATCACTTAGAATTTCAGGTTTGAAACTAAAATGAACATACTTTAGATATTTTATTTAATATCATGATGTAATCAAAGAAACTATAAAATGATATCACAAGCCATAATAGTGGTACAGTAAGTGTTTCATGTTAGATTCAATATGTTAACAAGGGAACATTATTCAGCAGCTTTCATTGGACTCTATGAAGCTGAGGGAGTTCATTCTATATAGAGGGGGTGGAATTCAATATGTTAACAAGGGAACATTATTCAGCAGCTTTCATTGGACTCTATGAAGCTGAGGGAGTTCATTCTATATAGAGGGGGTGGAATTCAATATGTTAACAAGGGAACATTATTCAGCAGCTTTCATTGGACTCTATGAAGCTGAGGGAGTTCATTCTATATAGAGGGTGTGATTCAATATGTTAACAAGGGAACATTATTCAGCAGCTTTCATTGGACTCTATGAAGCTGAGGGAGTTCATTCTATATAGAGGGGTGGAATTCAATATGTTAACAAGGGAACATTATTCAGCAGCTTTCATTGGACTCTATGAAGCTGAGGGAGTTCATTCTATATAGAGGGTGGAATTCAATATGTTAACAAGGGAACATTATTCAGCAGCTTTCATTGGACTCTATGAAGCTGAGGGAGTTCATTCTATATAGAGGGGTGGAATTCAATATGTTAACAAGGGAACATTATTCAGCAGCTTTCATTGGACTCTATGAAGCTGAGGGAGTTCATTCTATATAGAGGGTGTGGAATTCAATATGTTAACAAGGGAACATTATTCAGCAGCTTTCATTGGACTCTATGAAGCTGAGGGAGTTCATTCTATATAGAGGGTGTGGAATTCAATATGTTAACAAGGGAACATTATTCAGCAGCTTTCATTGGACTCTATGAAGCTGAGGGAGTTCATTCTATATAGAGGGTGTGGAATTCAATATGTTAACAAGGGAACATTATTCAGCAGCTTTCATTGGACTCTATGAAGCTGAGGGAGTTCATTCTATATAGAGGGGGTGGAATTCAATATGTTAACAAGGGAACATTATTCAGCAGCTTTCATTGGACTCTATGAAGCTGAGGGAGTTCATTCTATATAGAGGGTGTGTGATTCAATATGTTAACAAGGGAACATTATTCAGCAGCTTTCATTGGACTCTATGAAGCTGAGGGAGTTCATTCTATATAGAGGGTGTGTGATTCAATATGTTAACAAGGGAACATTATTCAGCAGCTTTCATTGGACTCTATGAAGCTGAGGGAGTTCATTCTATATAGAGGGTGTGTGATTCAATATGTTAACAAGGGAACATTATTCAGCAGCTTTCATTGGACTCTATGAAGCTGAGGGAGTTCATTCTATATAGAGGGTGTGTGATTCAATATGTTAACAAGGGAACATTATTCAGCAGCTTTCATTGGACTCTATGAAGCTGAGGGAGTTCATTCTATATAGAGGGTGTGTGATTCAATATGTTAACAAGGGAACATTATTCAGCAGCTTTCATTGGACTCTATGAAGCTGAGGGAGTTCATTCTATATAGAGGGGGTGGAATTCAATATGTTAACAAGGGAACATTATTCAGCAGCTTTCATTGGACTCTATGAAGCTGAGGGAGTTCATTCTATATAGAGGGTGTGTGATTCAATATGTTAACAAGGGAACATTATTCAGCAGCTTTCATTGGACTCTATGAAGCTGAGGGAGTTCATTCTATATAGAGGGGGTGTGATTCAATATGTTAACAAGGGAACATTATTCAGCAGCTTTCATTGGACTCTATGAAGCTGAGGGAGTTCATTCTATATAGAGGGTGTGTGATTCAATATGTTAACAAGGGAACTTTATTCAGCAGCTTTCATTCGACTTTATAAAGCAAAAGGAGTTCATTCTATATGGAGGGTGATGATGAATTCTCTAGAAAACTGAATTATTTTTACAAACCAAAATAAATAAATAAATAAATAACACAGTTATGTAAATGATCATGCCATGACTTTCCTGGTTCGATAAGATTGCTTTCGTGCAAAATTTAAAATAAAAATAAAAAATAAATAAATAAAAAGGTTTTCTTCCAAACCTAGGACTTTTACAAAGCACTGCGCCCTCTACAGGCGGAGGCGTCACTGCAATCACAACCAGGTTTCCTGTCCATGCAGGAGAAATCATGCGAAGCAATATAAACCCAACCACAGCTCAAATAAACACACAGGGAGGAACCACGCGACACTGCATGCTGGGGGGGGGGGGGCAGACACCCCCACTTACTTCAATGGTGCTGTCCAGTGATCCCACGCTGTTCCTGCGGCCTCGCTTGCCTGTGCCCAATCAGGGGAGAGGAACGTTAGGGCGGGGCCTCACACACGGGCCAATGAGAGAGAGGAGTGGGTGTGGTGTCTGTATTCCAGTTCGCTGTGCGGAGCAAACGGAAGGCTGGGGCGGCTGCAGTGCTTCAGGGCGTGGATTTATATATCGTAAAATATATATATATATATATATATATATATATTTTTTAATGCTGCGCTGTCGTTTTGATTATAATAATCTCATTGGTTCAATTCAGAAACAAACAAAAAAAAAAAAAGTTCTCAAGTCCGTGACAGATTATATTCAAATAAGATTCATTTTAATGATTAAACCTTAAAAAAAACAGAATAAGTGACCCGCAGTGGCCACAAGGTGGAGCCGAAGCCCTGCTGCTACGTTCTCATTTCAACACAATAAGCAGAAACTGGCAACTGTATCACTGAATTATCTGGATCACTTAGTTGTGGGGTTGGAACCCAGGACTCCAGAGGAAGGTGAGAGGTAGGAATGAGAGGTGGGTCAATTATCCCGCTGTCCGCCCCTTTCTGCTCTTACCTGTCTCTGATAGGTCCCTGAGCTGACTGAGCTCAGCGCAGTCTTGCGTTAAGCCCCTCCCCATGGTGTAGCTGTCGTCCAGACTGGGCGGCTCAGGGTTCCGTTGACCGCCTTTGTTGTTCTTGACCCGCCCCGGCACAGGCCCCGCCCCGTCAGGCTGGGACGCATCACTCCCTTCTGCTTCTCCAGCTCGGCTGTGATTGGAGGGAGAACACAGTGACATCATCATCATCATTTTCTGCCTGTCTGTAGAATGATCTGTCTGTCTGTCTGTAGAATGATCTGTCTGTCTGTCTTTATATTGATCTGTCTGTCTGACGCTCCCAGTGTTCCCAGTCCTCCCAGTACACTCACACTCCACTCTGTACTTCTCCATCTCCTGCACCTCGGCCGCGCTCTCTCTCAGGTCGCTGGAGAAGCGGGTGCGGTCCTGCTGGCTGGGAGCGTTGAAGATGATCAGGACCTTCCTCTCCCCTCGGGGATGGAGGAGTGAGCCTGATACCGTGAGCGTAGTCTGGGGAGAGACGGGGGGGGAGAGGGGGTGAGAGACCCACACCGTGCAATACAATACAGTACAATACAATACAATACAGTACAATACAATACAATACAACACAATACACTACACTACAATACACTACAGTACAATACACTACACTACAATACACTACACTACAATACACTACAGTACACTACAATACAATACACTAGAGTACAATACAATACACTACAATACAATACAATACACTACAATACAATACACTACACTAGAGTACAATACAATACAATACACTACAATACAACACAATACACTACACTACAATACACTACAATACACTACAATACAATACACTACAATACAATACACTACAATACACTACACTACAATACAATACACTACAATACACTACAATACACTACAATACACTACAATACAATACACTAGAGTACAATACAATACACTACAATACAATACAATACACTACAATACAATACACTACACTAGAGTACAATACAATACAATACACTACAATACAACACAATACAATACACTAGAGTACAATACAATACACTACACTACAATACAATATAGTACAATACAATACAATACACTACAATACACTACAATACAACACAATACACTACAATACAATACACTACAATACAATACACTACAATACACTACAATACAATACACACACATACACTACAACACACACAATACACTACAATACAAATACAATACACTACAATACAGTACACATACAATACAATACAATACAATACACTACACTACAGTACAATACACACACTACATACACACACAATACAATACACTACAATACACTACACTAGAGTACAATACAATACAATACACTACACTACAATACACTACAATGCAATACACTACAGTACAATACACTACACATACACTACAGTGCAATACACTACAGTACAATACACTACACTACAGTACAATACACTACAGTACAATACACTACAATACAATACACTACACTAGAGTACAGTACACTATAATACACTACACTACAATACACTATACTACAATACACTACACTAGAGTACAATACACTACACTACAATGCACTACAGTACACTGCAATACACTTCACTACAATACAATACAATACACTACACTAACTCTGAGGAGACAGGCTGGAGGGACACAGTTTCCCCAGCACTGGGGCTCTGAGGAGACAGCCCCACAGCAGGGAGGCTGGAGGGACACAGTTTCCCCAGCGCTGGGGCTCTGAGGAGCAGATGCTGAGGAGGGACGCAGCACTGGGGCTCAGAGCAGCCCCAGCAGAGGCTGGAGGGACACAGTTTCCCAGCACTGGGGCTCTGAGGAGACAGCCCCACAGCAGAGAGGCTGGAGGGACACAGTTTCCCAGCACTGGGGCTCTGAGGAGACAGCCCCACAGCAGAGAGGCTGGAGGGACACAGTTTCCCCAGCACTGGGGCTCTGAGGAGACAGCCCCACAGCAGAGAGGCTGGAGGGACACAGTTTCCCAGCACTGGGGCTCTGAGGAGACAGCCCCACAGCAGAGAGGCTGGAGGGACACAGTTTCCCAGCACTGGGGCTCTGAGGAGACAGCCCCACAGCAGAGAGGCTGGAGGGACACAGTTTCCCCAGCACTGGGGCTCTGAGGAGACAGCCCCACAGCAGAGAGGCTGGAGGGACACAGTTTCCCCAGCACTGGGGCTCTGAGGAGACAGCCCCACAGCAGAGAGGCTGGAGGGACACAGTTTCCCCAGCACTGGGGCTCTGAGGAGACAGCCCCACAGCAGAGAGGCTGGAGGGACACAGTTTCCCCAGCACTGGGGCTCTGAGGAGACAGCCCCACAGCAGAGAGGCTGGAGGGACACAGTTTCCCCAGCACTGGGGCTCTGAGGAGACAGCCCCACAGCAGAGAGGCTGGAGGGACACAGTTTCCCCAGCACTGGGGCTCTGAGGAGCCAGCCCCACAGCAGAGAGGCTGGAGGGACACAGTTTCCCCAGCGCTGGGGCTCTGAGGAGCCAGCCCCACAGCAGAGAGGCTGGAGGGACACAGTTTCCCCAGCGCTGGGGCTCTGAGGAGCCAGCCCCACAGCAGAGAGGCTGGAGGGACACAGTTTCCCCAGCACTGGGGCTCTGAGGAGACAGCCCCACAGCAGAGAGGCTGGAGGGACACAGTTTCCCAGCACTGGGGCCCGACAGCCATAGCAGGAAGTCTCCAGCTGGAGTCATTGGTACACTACAGGTGGGTGGATCTGAGCATCTCCACCAATGGGAAGGACTGGTACGGACAGCTGTAGGTCACCGAGGTCTTCTTTTTCTGGAAGATCTTCGGCCACCTGAAACACTGAGGAGAAAGTTCAGACGGCAGCGCAGAAGCAGAACAAGGCCCATCTTACAGCAGACAAGCACATAACCCCGGGGCAGTGCTGTGCACTGCACTGCACTGCACTGCACTGCACCGTACTGCACTGCACTGCACTGCACCGTACTGCACTGTACTGCATTGCATTGCAGTATATTGTATTATAGTATTTTGTATTGTACTGTATTATCTTATATTATATTGCATTGTATTTTATTGCATTGCATTGCAGTGTATTGTACTGTACTGTATTGTATTGTAGTGTAATATGTTGTATTGTATTGCAGTGTACTGTATTGTATTATGTTGTATTGTACTGTATTGTAGTGTACTGTATTGCAGTATATTGTACTCTACTGTACTGTATTGTATTGTACTGCAGTGTATTGTACTGCACTGTATTGTAGTGTAATATGTTGTATTGTATTGTATTGTACTGTACTAGTGTATTGTACTGTACTGTATTGTATTATGTTGTATTGTACTGTATTGTATTGTACTACAGTGTATTGCAGTGTATTGTAGTGTATTGCAGTGTATTGTACTGCACTGCAGTGTATTGTATTGTAATATGTTGTATTGTATTGTACTGCAGTGTATTGTAGTGTAATATGTTGTATTGTACTGCACTGCAGTGTATTGTAGTGTAATATGTTGTATTGTACTGTACTGCAGTGTATTGTATTGTAATATGTTGTATTGTACTGTACTGCAGTGTATTGTAGTGTAATATGTTGTATTGTACTGCAGTGTATTGTAGTGTAATATGTTGTATTGTACTGCACTGTAGTGATTTGTAGTGTATTATGTTGTATTGTATTGTACTGCAGTGTATTCTATTGTATTGCAGTGTATTGTATTGTACTGCACTGCAGTGCCCCCCTCACCACGATCAGGTCGTTGAACAGGAACACCTCTCTCTGGTGCACCCCTGTCCTCTGGGGTCGGTTGGGGTCGGGCACCTCGTACAGCTGACAGCAGCAAACCAGCCGACGGTGAGGGAGAGACAGGACCTGAGAGAGAGAGAGAGAGAGAGAGAGAGAGAGAGAGAGAGAGAGAGAGAGGAACACAGTCAGAGAGTCCGAATAAGTCAACCCAGCATGCCTCTCTAGCCACAGTACCAGAGAGGCATTTTTAGACATGGTAATATTGTTTCACTGCAGCAGACAAGTGCATAAAAGTGTTTGCACTACAGCTCCCAGCATGCCCCTGTACCAGCAGCACCATAGAGGCATGCTGGGAACTGTAGTTTTTTAGACATGGTAATATTGTTTCACTGCAGCAGACAAGTGCATAAAAGTGTTTGCACTACAGCCCCAGCATGCCCGTACCAGCAGTCCAGAGAGGCATGCTGGGAGCTGTAGTTTTCTATCTTTGTCTCAATCGGCTTCTTTCCCAACGATGACTCTCCACCGCCTCGCACTTCTGAGACATCGTGGTCATCGCAGCGCAGCTCCCACCTCATGAATGCCAGGCAAATACCCAGCAAGAGATCACGAGGAATATCCTGACCATTGTCAACCCCTGAGAGAGACAGAGAGGAGTGAGAAGAGAGAGAGAGAGAGAGCAGAGAGAGAGAGAGAGGAGAGAGGAGAGGGGAGAGAGAGGAGAGGGGAGAGGGAGAGAGAGAGGAGAGGAGAGAGGGAGAGAGGAGAGAGAGAGAGAGGAGAGAGGAGAGGGGGAGAGAGGAGAGGGGAGAGAGAGGAGAGAGGAGGGAGAGAGAGGGAGAGGGGGGAGAGAGAGGGAGAGAGGAGAGGGGGAGAGAGGAGAGAGGAGAGAGGGTGAGAGAGGAGAGGGGAGAGAGAGGAGAGGGGAGAGGGGAGAGAGAGGGAGGAGAGGGGGAGAGAGAGGGAGAGAGAGGAGGGGAGAGAGGGAGAGAGGAGAGGGGGAGAGAGGAGAGAGGAGAGGGGGGAGAGGAGAGAGAGAGAGAGGGTGAGAGAGAGGAGGAGAGGAGAGAGGGAGGAGAGAGAGGGGAGAGAGGAGAGAGGAGAGGGAGAGAGAGGAGAGGAGAGGTGGAGAGAGAGAGTGATGAAATGAATGTGATAATGAATGTGAGAGTGTGATAATGAGTGTGAGAGTGTGATAATGAGAGTGAGTGTGTGAGAGTATTAACCCTGCGCTCCTCACCTCTGAGGTTCTTGATGAAGTCGTCGAGCTTCATCTTCCTCTCAGCCTTGACGCTCGGGCTGTACATGTCAGTGTTGAGGAGGATGATGGCGAAGGCCAGGATGAAGATGGTGTCGGGGTTCTGGAACTGCCTGATGAGCACGGGGTTACACACACAGTACCGCTGACTGAGGAGAGAACACACAACACAATCCACAGAGTCACACACACACATAGCACTGACTGAGTGAGATCACACAACACATGCACAGGACGCTGCTACGCACACAGCACAGTACTTTACTAGACTGAGGAGAAAACACAACTGTACAAATCGGGCACTGTGGTCACACACACGACATCACACACAACAGTAAGCCGCTGACTGAGGAGAGAACACACAACACAACACACAGAGTAATACACACACACAGACAGCTAGACAGGAGAGACGCACACACACACACATCACAGACAGACGACACACACACACACACACACACACACAGCAGACAGAGGAGAGAACACACACACACACATCAGACAGAGACACACACACACACAGTATCACAGACTGAGGAGAGACACACAACACAATCACACAGAGTCACACACACACACACATAGACAGACACTGGACATGGATCAAACTGCAATGCGACAGACACTGCTGACATGTACCTTTGAGCAAGGTACTCACCAGATGACGCCAGTACAACACAATGTATAAATGGGAATTGTATACAAACAATGTGATATCTTGTAACAATTGTACAGACAGCCTGATAGGGCGACACTAACAGACTAGATAGAACTATAACAATACAGACAGACAGACACACACAGCTGAGACAGACAGACAGCACACACACACACACACAGACAGACAGACGACTACACACACACACACACACACAGACAGACAGACGACGCACACACACACACACAGACAGACAGACGACACACACAGACACAGACAGACAGACGACACACACACACAGACAGACGGACGACACACACACACAGACAGACGACGACGCACACACACACAGACAGACAGACGTCGCATTCACACACACACAGACAGACAGACGACGACACACACAGACAGACAGACAGACAGACACACACACACACACACACAGACAGACAGACGACGCACACACACACACAGACAGACAGACAGCACGCACACACACACACAGACAGACGCACGCACACACACAGACAGACAGACGACGACAGACACACACACACTGACCTGAAAGCTTGATAAGTCGCTTCCACTTTCTGGCCTCCCCTGAACTCTGATCTGAGCCTGAAACTTCCTCAGAGCATCGTCCAGATCCATCCCAGAGAAATCCATCTCATCCACGACACAGCTGAGGGAGAAGGGGAGTCAGATAGACAGTGAGATAGGCTCCGTGGATCAAGCTTTTACAGAAAGGGTCTTGATACCAGGAGGGTCAAATCTCTCCTCCTGTCCTACTCTCCCTCCTCCTCCTCTCCTCTGCCTGCTCTCTCAGTGAACTCCAGCACCTTGTGAATTGTCTGCCTGCTCAGACTCCCTCTCCTGCTCACCTCCCCTCCTCCTCTCTCTCCTCTCCTCCCCTCCTCCCTCCTCTCCTCTCACTCACTCCAGTACATCCTTGTTGAATTGTTTCTGCCGGTTCCCCAGGAACTCCCCTATCATCTGCCTGCTCAGCCCTTCCTCTCCTCCCTCTCCTCTCCTCTCTCTCTCCTCTCCTCTCCTCTCTCACCTCACTCCAGTACATCCTTGTTGAATTGTTTCTGCCGTTCCCCAGGAACTCTCCTCATCATCTGCCTGCTCAGCCCTTCTCTCCTCTCTCCTCTCCTCTCCCTCCTCTCTCTCCTCTCCTCTCCTCTCTCACTCACCCAGTACATCCTTGTTGAATTGTTTCTGCCGAAGAAGAAGAACTCCCCTATCATCTGCCTGCTCAGCCCTTCCTCTCCTCCCCCTCTCTCCTCTCCTCTCCCCCCCCTCTCTCCTCTCCTCTCCTCTCTCACTCACTCCAGTACATCCTTGTTGAATTGTTTCTGCCGGTTCCCCAGGAACTCCCCTATCATCTGCCTGCTCAGCCCCTTCCTCTCCAGGATGAAGTGAGCGATTCCAACGGGCGTGTCCGACACGAAGCCACGCTCGATCAGGTACTGGATCCCCTTCTCAGGCTTCCTGTGGAGAGAGAGACCGAGAGTGAGAGGGTGAGAGTGACAGAGAGAGTGAGAGAGAGAGAGGGTGACAGACACACTGACACACACACACACACACACACACACACTGACACACACACACTGACACACACACACACACGCTCACTTGTTGAAGAGGTTCAGTCCGATCCTGTACTGCCTCCTCTGCACCACGTCGTTGTCGAACGCTGGCGAGTCCCAGCTGTGCCGGCTCTCCCGCTGGTAGGTCTGCTTGCCCAGGGGGGGCAGGGGCTCGCGCAGGCTGTCCCGGGACGAGGACCCTGAGCTGCAGTTGATGGTCTCGTTGGAGTTGGTGGTGCTGTTCAGGGAGTCGTTGTCTCTGTCGGAGCAGCAGGCCTCACTGCTGGTGGCGGTCGCGTTATTCAGAACCGGTCCGTTGTTGGGCACCGGCATCACTGGGAGAGCAGCGGCCAGGGGGTCGGGGTACTGGTGATGGTGGGAGTGGTGGGAGTGGTTGGGGTGGTGAGACCGCCCCCCGCCGGCCCTGGCCTGCCCCTGCGGTCCCTGCCTGTGGTTCAGGGAGCCCCGGTCGGAGCGATCGCTCAGGTCCACGGAGCTGTCGCTGGGGGGCTCGATGGTGAGCAGGGGCAGGTGGGCCCCTCGGAGTCTGTAGTCCCTGCACTCCGTACAGGGCGTGCTCCTGCGGCTTCCCTCCGACTCCCGGCTGTCCTCCCTGCACCCTCCTCCTCCTCCTCCGCCCCCGCCCCCAGTACTCTGTGTCCGTGCTGCTGGGGGCACGGTCCAGGAGAGGGCGAGGAGGGCAGCCCTTCCTCCATGTACAGAGTCACGTCGCTGTACGAGGCAGCTGTGCTGTCCCCATGCTGCTGCTGCTGCTCTGGAGGTCGGGTTCCCTCCCAAACTCGTTCCCCTCCTCTCCTCCTTCCTCTTCCTCCTCCTCCTCCTCCTCCTCCTCTTCTTCCTCCTCCTCCACTCGAATCCTTCCCCTCTCCTCCCGACTGCTTCTCGGGGTCTGACGTGAGGGGTGGCAGGTGAGCGCGTCGTCGATGGAGTCTGCCAGGGACTTCACCTGGAAGAGAGAGAGAGGGAGAGAGAGTGAGACACGCAGAGACACAGCAGAGAACAGAGCGAGGGACAGAAAGAGAGAGGGAGAGTGAGAGTGAGACAGCGAGACAGAGAGCGAGAGGCTCAGAGACACAGACTGAGAAACACAGAGAGAGAGACACACACACGGACAAAAGTCCAACCTGCTTGGAGAAGCTGTCCTCCAGCTCAGACATATCGTTCCTGTACTCGGCGCCCCCCGCAGGGCTGTCAGGGTGCTGCAAGTCCGCGGCTCCGGCTGCAGAGCGGTTGCTGGAGGGGTATTGCCCCTGCTCCTGCACCTGCCCGTGCCCCTCGAAGGAGTACTGCAGCCGCATGTTTGACAGGATGATGCGTCGCGACATGCGGCTCGGAGGCGAGCTGCGCAGGCGCTGGAAGTTCTTGTTCATGCGGTACTGCCGAATGCCGTCTGGATCGTCATGCGCCGCCCCTGGCTCAGGAAAGTACCCGCCCGTACTTGCGGCTCCAGCATCTCAACCTGGGGAGAGGAGGGAGGAGAAGGAAAGAGAGAGAGGAGGAGGAGGAGAGGAGAGAGAGGGAGGGGGAGAGAGAGGAGGGAGGAGAGGAGAGAGGAGGAGAGAGGAGAGGAGGAGGGAGGAGGGAGAGAGGAGGGAGAGAGAGAGGAGAGGAGGGAGAGGAGGAGGAGAGGAGGAGGAGAGAGAGGAGGAGAGAGAGAGGAGGAGAGAGAGAGAGAGAGGAGGGAGCAGAGAGAGGCAGAGAGAGGATGGGAAGAGCAGAGGAGAGAGCAGGAGAGAGACAGAGAGTCATGAGTAGAAAGCACAAGGACAGCAGAGGTAAGGCAAAGCATAGAAGCAAACCATAGATACACTGAAAGAAACATTCATAAATTCAACAAGCACAGCGTTTCCACTAGAAGTCTTTCTCAGCGTCTTCAATAGAAACACTGAAAGAAACTTCATAAATTCAATGGCAAACGTTTCCACTAGAAGTCTTTCTCAGCGTCTTCAATAGAAACACTGAAAGAAACTTCATAAATTCAATGGCAAACGTTTCCACTAGAAGTCTTTCTCAGCGTCTTCAATAGAAACACTGAAAGAAACTTCATAAATTCAACGGCAAACGTTTCCACTAGAAGTCTTTCTCAGCGTCTTCAATAGAAACACTGAAAGAAACTTCATAAATTCAACGGCAAACGTTTCCACTAGAAGTCTTTCTCAGCGTCTTCAATAGAAACACTGAAAGAAACTTCATAAATTCAATGGCAAACGTTTCCACTAGAAGTCTTTCTCAGCGTCTTCAATAGAAACACTGAAAGAAACTTCATAAATTCAATGGCAAACGTTTCCACTAGAAGTCTTTCTCAGCGTCTTCAATAGAAACACTGAAAGAAACTTCATAAATTCAATGGCAAACGTTTCCACTAGAAGTCTTTCTCAGCGTCTTCAATAGAAACACTGAAAGAAACTTCATAAATTCAATGGCAAACGTTTCCACTAGAAGTCTTTCTCAGCACTGAGACTCACTCTCCTCTCACTCTCTCTCACTCTCTCTCTCCTCCTCTCCCTCTCTCTCTTCTCCACTCTCCTCTCTCTCCTCTCCTCTCTCTCCCTCTCCTCACCTTCTTATCCTGCAGATCAGTGGAGAGCTCATAGCTGTCAGACATTGCTTTGGGTCGCTTGTTGTCCTCTTCCTGTTGCTTGCGCAGCGCCAGGCTGGCCGGCTGGTGCCTGGTTCTGCTGTGACCAGGTCACGCTGGCAGGAGGGGGGCTGCGGGTGGGGGGCACGGGGGGGCTGCTGTCATAGCGATCAGCACGGAAGGGGGCCTGACTGCAAGGGCTGTCCGAGAAGGTGCCAGTCTCCGTGTTCTGTGGCTCTCCCTCCACACTGCGGCACAGAAATACAGACAGGCAGAGAGAAAGACAGACAGACGCAGAGACAAGAAAGGAGAGAAAGAAAGGTGAGTATTAGGAACCTGATCTTCTCTTCTTAGCGCGAAACATCGATGATCAACTCAACAGCTGGTTTTATTTTTAAACAAACTTCATAAATTCAACGGCAAACGTTTCCACTAGAAGTCTTTCTCAGCGTCTTCAATAGAAACACTGAAAGAAACTTCATAAATTCAACGACAAACGTTTCCACTAGAAGTCTTAGCATCTTCAATAGAAACACTGAAAGAAACTTCATAAATTCAACGACAAACGTTTCCACTAAAGCACAGAGTGGTCTGGTAAAGCATAGGGAAGCATTGTAAAGCACAGAGAGGTCTGGTAAAGCATAGGGAAGCATTGTAAAGCACAGAGAGGTCTGGTAAAGCATAGGGAAGCATTGTAAAGCACAGAGAGGTCTGGTAAAGCATAGGGAAGCATTGTAAAGCACAGAGAGGTCTGGTAAAGCATAGGGAAGCATTGTAAAGCACAGAGAGGTCTGGTAAAGCATAGGGAAGCATTGTAAAGCACAGAGAGGTCTGGTAAAGCATAGGGAAGCATTGTAAAGCACAGAGAGGTCTGGTAAAGCATAGGGAAGCATTGTAAAGCACAGAGAGGTCTGGTAAAGCATAGGGAAGCATTGTAAAGCACAGAGAGGTCTGGTAAAGCATAGGGAAGCATTGTAAAGCACAGAGAGGTCTGGTAAAGCATAGGGAAGCATTGTAAAGCACAGAGAGGTCTGGTAAAGCATAGGGAAGCATTGTAAAGCACAGAGAGGTCTGGTAAAGCATAGGGAAGCATTGTAAAGCACAGAGAGGTCTGGTAAAGCATAGGGAAGCATTGTAAAGCACAGAGAGGTCTGGTAAAGCATAGGGAAGCATTGTAAAGCACAGAGAGGTCTGGTAAAGCATAGGGAAGCATTGTAAAGCACAGAGAGGTCTGGTAAAGCATAGGGAAGCATTGTAAAGCACAGAGAGGTCTGGTAAAGCATAGGGAAGCATTGTAAAGCACAGAGAGGTCTGGTAAAGCATAGGGAAGCATTGTAAAGCACAGAGAGGTCTGGTAAAGCATAGGGAAGCATTGTAAAGCACAGAGAGGTCTGGTAAAGCATAGGGAAGCATTGTAAAGCACAGAGAGGTCTGGTAAAGCATAGGGAAGCATTGTAAAGCACAGAGAGGTCTGGTAAAGCATAGGGAAGCATTGTAAAGCACAGAGAGGTCTGGTAAAGCATAGGGAAGCATTGTAAAGCACAGAGAGGTCTGGTAAAGCATAGGGAAGCATTGTAAAGCACAGAGAGGTCTGGTAAAGCATAGGGAAGCATTGTAAAGCACAGAGAGGTCTGGTAAAGCATAGGGAAGCATTGTAAAGCACAGAGAGGTCTGGTAAAGCATAGGGAAGCATTGTAAAGCACAGAGAGGTCTGGTAAAGCATAGGGAAGCATTGTAAAGCACAGAGAGGTCTGGTAAAGCATAGGGAAGCATTGTAAAGCACAGAGAGGTCTGGTAAAGCATAGGGAAGCATTGTAAAGCACAGAGAGGTCTGGTAAAGCATAGGGAAGCATTGTAAAGCACAGAGAGGTCTGGTAAAGCATAGGGAAGCATTGTAAAGCACAGAGAGGTCTGGTAAAGCATAGGGAAGCATTGTAAAGCACAGAGAGGTCTGGTAAAGCATAGGGAAGCATTGTAAAGCACAGAGAGGTCTGGTAAAGCATAGGGAAGCATTGTAAAGCACAGAGAGGTCTGGTAAAGCATAGGGAAGCATTGTAAAGCACAGAGAGGTCTGGTAAAGCATAGGGAAGCATTGTAAAGCACAGAGAGGTCTGGTAAAGCATAGGGAAGCATTGTAAAGCACAGAGAGGTCTGGTAAAGCATAGGGAAGCATTGTAAAGCACAGAGAGGTCTGGTAAAGCATAGGGAAGCATTGTAAAGCACAGAGAGGTCTGGTAAAGCATAGGGAAGCATTGTAAAGCACAGAGAGGTCTGGTAAAGCATAGGGAAGCATTGTAAAGCACAGAGAGGTCTGGTAAAGCATAGGGAAGCATTGTAAAGCACAGAGAGGTCTGGTAAAGCATAGGGAAGCATTGTAAAGCACAGAGAGGTCTGGTAAAGCATAGGGAAGCATTGTAAAGCACAGAGAGGTCTGGTAAAGCATAGGGAAGCATTGTAAAGCACAGAGAGGTCTGGTAAAGCATAGGGAAGCATTGTAAAGCACAGAGAGGTCTGGTAAAGCATAGGGAAGCATTGTAAAGCACAGAGAGGTCTGGTAAAGCATAGGGAAGCATTGTAAAGCACAGAGAGGTCTGGTAAAGCATAGGGAAGCATTGTAAAGCACAGAGAGGTCTGGTAAAGCATAGGGAAGCATTGTAAAGCACAGAGAGGTCTGGTAAAGCATAGGGAAGCATTGTAAAGCACAGAGAGGTCTGGTAAAGCATAGGGAAGCATTGTAAAGCACAGAGAGGTCTGGTAAAGCATAGGGAAGCATTGTAAAGCACAGAGAGGTCTGGTAAAGCATAGGGAAGCATTGTAAAGCACAGAGAGGTCTGGTAAAGCATAGGGAAGCATTGTAAAGCACAGAGAGGTCTGGTAAAGCATAGGGAAGCATTGTAAAGCACAGAGAGGTCTGGTAAAGCATAGGGAAGCATTGTAAAGCACAGAGAGGTCTGGTAAAGCATAGGGAAGCATTGTAAAGCACAGAGAGGTCTGGTAAAGCATAGGGAAGCATTGTAAAGCACAGAGAGGTCTGGTAAAGCATAGGGAAGCATTGTAAAGCACAGAGAGGTCTGGTAAAGCATAGGGAAGCATTGTAAAGCACAGAGAGGTCTGGTAAAGCATAGGGAAGCATTGTAAAGCACAGAGAGGTCTGGTAAAGCATAGGGAAGCATTGTAAAGCACAGAGAGGTCTGGTAAAGCATAGGGAAGCATTGTAAAGCACAGAGAGGTCTGGTAAAGCATAGGGAAGCATTGTAAAGCACAGAGAGGTCTGGTAAAGCATAGGGAAGCATTGTAAAGCACAGAGAGGTCTGGTAAAGCATAGGGAAGCATTGTAAAGCACAGAGAGGTCTGGTAAAGCATAGGGAAGCATTGTAAAGCACAGAGAGGTCTGGTAAAGCATAGGGAAGCATTGTAAAGCACAGAGAGGTCTGGTAAAGCATAGGGAAGCATTGTAAAGCACAGAGAGGTCTGGTAAAGCATAGGGAAGCATTGTAAAGCACAGAGAGGTCTGGTAAAGCATAGGGAAGCATTGTAAAGCACAGAGAGGTCTGGTAAAGCATAGGGAAGCATTGTAAAGCACAGAGAGGTCTGGTAAAGCATAGGGAAGCATTGTAAAGCACAGAGAGGTCTGGTAAAGCATAGGGAAGCATTGTAAAGCACAGAGAGGTCTGGTAAAGCATAGGGAAGCATTGTAAAGCACAGAGAGGTCTGGTAAAGCATAGGGAAGCATTGTAAAGCACAGAGAGGTCTGGTAAAGCATAGGGAAGCATTGTAAAGCACAGAGAGGTCTGGTAAAGCATAGGGAAGCATTGTAAAGCACAGAGAGGTCTGGTAAAGCATAGGGAAGCATTGTAAAGCACAGAGAGGTCTGGTAAAGCATAGGGAAGCATTGTAAAGCACAGAGAGGTCTGGTAAAGCATAGGGAAGCATTGTAAAGCACAGAGAGGTCTGGTAAAGCATAGGGAAGCATTGTAAAGCACAGAGAGGTCTGGTAAAGCATAGGGAAGCATTGTAAAGCACAGAGAGGTCTGGTAAAGCATAGGGAAGCATTGTAAAGCACAGAGAGGTCTGGTAAAGCATAGGGAAGCATTGTAAAGCACAGAGAGGTCTGGTAAAGCATAGGGAAGCATTGTAAAGCACAGAGAGGTCTGGTAAAGCATAGGGAAGCATTGTAAAGCACAGAGAGGTCTGGTAAAGCATAGGGAAGCATTGTAAAGCACAGAGAGGTCTGGTAAAGCATAGGGAAGCATTGTAAAGCACAGAGAGGTCTGGTAAAGCATAGGGAAGCATTGTAAAGCACAGAGAGGTCTGGTAAAGCATAGGGAAGCATTGTAAAGCACAGAGAGGTCTGGTAAAGCATAGGGAAGCATTGTAAAGCACAGAGAGGTCTGGTAAAGCATAGGGAAGCATTGTAAAGCACAGAGAGGTCTGGTAAAGCATAGGGAAGCATTGTAAAGCACAGAGAGGTCTGGTAAAGCATAGGGAAGCATTGTAAAGCACAGAGAGGTCTGGTAAAGCATAGGGAAGCATTGTAAAGCACAGAGAGGTCTGGTAAAGCATAGGGAAGCATTGTAAAGCACAGAGAGGTCTGGTAAAGCATAGGGAAGCATTGTAAAGCACAGAGAGGTCTGGTAAAGCATAGGGAAGCATTGTAAAGCACAGAGAGGTCTGGTAAAGCATAGGGAAGCATTGTAAAGCACAGAGAGGTCTGGTAAAGCATAGGGAAGCATTGTAAAGCACAGAGAGGTCTGGTAAAGCATAGGGAAGCATTGTAAAGCACAGAGAGGTCTGGTAAAGCATAGGGAAGCATTGTAAAGCACAGAGAGGTCTGGTAAAGCATAGGGAAGCATTGTAAAGCACAGAGAGGTCTGGTAAAGCATAGGGAAGCATTGTAAAGCACAGAGAGGTCTGGTAAAGCATAGGGAAGCATTGTAAAGCACAGAGAGGTCTGGTAAAGCATAGGGAAGCATTGTAAAGCACAGAGAGGTCTGGTAAAGCATAGGGAAGCATTGTAAAGCACAGAGAGGTCTGGTAAAGCATAGGGAAGCATTGTAAAGCACAGAGAGGTCTGGTAAAGCATAGGGAAGCATTGTAAAGCACAGAGAGGTCTGGTAAAGCATAGGGAAGCATTGTAAAGCACAGAGAGGTCTGGTAAAGCATAGGGAAGCATTGTAAAGCACAGAGAGGTCTGGTAAAGCATAGGGAAGCATTGTAAAGCACAGAGAGGTCTGGTAAAGCATAGGGAAGCATTGTAAAGCACAGAGAGGTCTGGTAAAGCATAGGGAAGCATTGTAAAGCACAGAGAGGTCTGGTAAAGCATAGGGAAGCATTGTAAAGCACAGAGAGGTCTGGTAAAGCATAGGGAAGCATTGTAAAGCACAGAGAGGTCTGGTAAAGCATAGGGAAGCATTGTAAAGCACAGAGAGGTCTGGTAAAGCATAGGGAAGCATTGTAAAGCACAGAGAGGTCTGGTAAAGCATAGGGAAGCATTGTAAAGCACAGAGAGGTCTGGTAAAGCATAGGGAAGCATTGTAAAGCACAGAGAGGTCTGGTAAAGCATAGGGAAGCATTGTAAAGCACAGAGAGGTCTGGTAAAGCATAGGGAAGCATTGTAAAGCACAGAGAGGTCTGGTAAAGCATAGGGAAGCATTGTAAAGCACAGAGAGGTCTGGTAAAGCATAGGGAAGCATTGTAAAGCACAGAGAGGTCTGGTAAAGCATAGGGAAGCATTGTAAAGCACAGAGAGGTCTGGTAAAGCATAGGGAAGCATTGTAAAGCACAGAGAGGTCTGGTAAAGCATAGGGAAGCATTGTAAAGCACAGAGAGGTCTGGTAAAGCATAGGGAAGCATTGTAAAGCACAGAGAGGTCTGGTAAAGCATAGGGAAGCATTGTAAAGCACAGAGAGGTCTGGTAAAGCATAGGGAAGCATTGTAAAGCACAGAGAGGTCTGGTAAAGCATAGGGAAGCATTGTAAAGCACAGAGAGGTCTGGTAAAGCATAGGGAAGCATTGTAAAGCACAGAGAGGTCTGGTAAAGCATAGGGAAGCATTGTAAAGCACAGAGAGGTCTGGTAAAGCATAGGGAAGCATTGTAAAGCACAGAGAGGTCTGGTAAAAGCATAGGGAAGCATTGTAAAGCACAGAGAGGTCTGGTAAAGCATAGGGAAGCATTGTAAAGCACAGAGAGGTCTGGTAAAGCATAGGGAAGCATTGTAAAGCACAGAGAGGTCTGGTAAAGCATAGGGAAGCATTGTAAAGCACAGAGAGGTCTGGTAAAGCATAGGGAAGCATTGTAAAGCACAGAGAGGTCTGGTAAAGCATAGGGAAGCATTGTAAAGCACAGAGAGGTCTGGTAAAGCATAGGGAAGCATTGTAAAGCACAGAGAGGTCTGGTAAAGCATAGGGAAGCATTGTAAAGCACAGAGAGGTCTGGTAAAGCATAGGGAAGCATTGTAAAGCACAGAGAGGTCTGTAAAGCATAGGGAAGCATTGTAAAGCACAGAGAGGTCTGGTAAAGCATAGGGAAGCATTGTAAAGCACAGAGAGGTCTGGTAAAGCATAGGGAAGCATTGTAAAGCACAGAGAGGTCTGGTAAAGCATAGGGAAGCATTGTAAAGCACAGAGAGGTCTGGTAAAGCATAGGGAAGCATTGTAAAGCACAGAGAGGTCTGGTAAAGCATAGGGAAGCATTGTAAAGCACAGAGAGGTCTGGTAAAGCATAGGGAAGCATTGTAAAGCACAGAGAGGTCTGGTAAAGCATAGGGAAGCATTGTAAAGCACAGAGAGGTCTGGTAAAGCATAGGGAAGCATTGTAAAGCACAGAGAGGTCTGGTAAAGCATAGGGAAGCATTGTAAAGCACAGAGAGGTCTGGTAAAGCATAGGGAAGCATTGTAAAGCACAGAGAGGTCTGGTAAAGCATAGGGAAGCATTGTAAAGCACAGAGAGGTCTGGTAAAGCATAGGGAAGCATTGTAAAGCACAGAGAGGTCTGGTAAAGCATAGGGAAGCATTGTAAGCACAGAGAGGTCTGGTAAAGCATAGGGAAGCATTGTAAAGCACAGAGAGGTCTGGTAAAGCATAGGGAAGCATTGTAAAGCACAGAGAGGTCTGGTAAAGCATAGGGAAGCATTGTAAAGCACAGAGAGGTCTGGTAAAGCATAGGGAAGCATTGTAAAGCACAGAGAGGTCTGTAAAGCATAGGGAAGCATTGTAAAGCACAGAGAGGTCTGGTAAAGCATAGGGAAGCATTGTAAAGCACAGAGAGGTCTGGTAAAGCATAGGGAAGCATTGTAAAGCACAGAGAGGTCTGGTAAAGCATAGGGAAGCATTGTAAAGCACAGAGAGGTCTGGTAAA
>CM060298.1:693539-716039 GCA_030684275.1 Acipenser oxyrinchus oxyrinchus | reverse complement strand
GGAGAGGGAGATCTTACCAGTAAGTGAGCTTGTGATGAAGGTAGCTGGGCGTGTTTTCTGAGGCACAGCTGATGCACCACATCGTGCTGTTTGCATTGAGGGATGCAGGTTCATGCAGTCCGCAGGGGGGGGGTTGCGTCAGGTCGCAATAATCAGCTGTCTGTCTTTTATCGCTGACAATCCCTGACGTCACTCAGGCCAGCCTCGTTCTGGAGCGCAATCGTCATGGCAACAACAATCCGCTGGGCCTACTCCGCGTAGCCCTTCGGATGGATGATTAATTACTCTTATTAATGAAATTAGCGTTATTTTTTATTTTATTTATTTATTTATGTATTTATTTATTTTGCTGAAAAGTCACAATTCTTGTTGCAGGGCGGTTATTTTGGTGAATGTCTTTCTTAGTCCCTTTTTCTTTTAAACGGCAGATAGTTTTTTTGTTTTTTTTTTCTAAATTTATATCTGTTTGTTCATTTGCTTACGTGTGAGAAGCAAACGGAAAATTAAAAACAGCCCAAACCATCGCTTTAAAAATAAAAACAACTATTATTATTATTATTATTATTATTATTATTATTATTATTATTATTATTATTATTATTATTAAATCAACAAATAACAACGCCAACTGTCTGTTTGCTCAAACATTACAGAGCATTTTAAAAAAAAATGAGAGAAAAACAGGCTTTAATTTATTTATTTATTATTTTTTTAAATCAGAAAATTGCATTCGTTTTGACTCGTTGTTTTTGTGAGCAGGTGTCCTCAATGGAGTATGAGTTGGCTGATGTATAATTACTCTTATTAATGAAGAGTATTAATTATCCTCGCTCCCAGCAGTGTGGTACAGATTTGAAGCTCTGTGATTAGCTGGCTTTATTTTACCACACGTTATATTTCCATATGTATTATTATTATTATTATTATTATTATTATTATTATTATTATTATTATTATTATTATTATTATTATAACCAGTTGGTGTCGAATAAGAACCGAAAAAAAAACCTTTTAAAAAACAAAAATGAACGAAATCGGATTACAACGATTTTTCAGAATTCATCCGTTTATATAATATTTTTTTTCTCTCTGCGGTTTCTCTCTCTCTCTGTATTTTTGTAAACACAATGAATAAATCACATATATTTATATAATATTTTTTTCTCTCTGCGGTTTCTCTCTCTCTCTCTCTCTCTGTATTTTTGTAAACACAATGAATAAATCACATATATTTATATAATATTTTTTTCTCTCTGCGGTTTCTCTCTCTCTCTCTCTCTCTGTATTTTTGTAAACACAATGAATAAATCACATATATTTATATAATATTTTTTTTTCTCTCTGCGGTTTCTCTCTCTCTGTATTTTTGTAAACACAATGAATAAATCACATATATTTAATTAAATAAATATATTTATCAGCAGCGATGGTCCAGAGATATTCAGAGTGGTGTCACTTTTGATCTCCGTGTTGTAAATGCTGTTGATTTGAACGCCCGTTGAAGCGCTCAAGATTGAAATACGATTTCTCTATAAAATGCCATACAAAGAAACCTTCGTACAGAGCCGAGTATCCTTTGGTTACTGACGTCGTAACCTCTAACAGCAGGCAAACAAAGGGTTAAAAAAAACAACAGCGTCAACTCTTAATTGCCAGTGTTACACACCGACAAACCAGTAAAACCAGTACACCCCTACAAACCAGTCCACAGATCTGTTAAAAAAAACAGAATCCCAATTTAACAAAATAATGTCAAAAACCAGTAAAACCAGTCAGTGAGCCCTGACCAGTGTTTGATCCCAGTACAGCGCTGTATAGTCCAATGCAATGCAATTTTGTTTTCTAGTACAAACTGTTACAGCCCCAGTTTATGCTGTATTGTACAGTCCCAGTTGCTGCGACACAAACCAGTATAGCACCAGTACATCACTGGCGGCTCCCAGCCTCCTAGCATTCACAAACACAGTTCCTGATGTGCAAACCAGTCTAGCCCCAGAATACTGGGGTCCAGGCTCCCAGTCTAAGCCCAGTGCAGTCCCAGTTTGGCAGCCCAGTGCAGGTCAATAGGATTCCCAGTTGGCTCCCAGTTGGAGAGCTGTCGATTCTGCAGTGCAGAGAAGCACGGCTAATCCCAGTATGGAGGAGATGTTGTCACCCCAACACACACCCCCGCACGCTCTCTCCATCCGTCTCTCGCTGCGTGACTCAGGCAGAAGGATCCCCTCTCTCTCTCTCTCTCTGTCTCTCTCTCTCGTGTTTTTCTCCCTGTCTTTCCCAATCTGTGTTGTGTTTCTCTCTCTCTCTCCGTCTCCCTATGTTTTCCTCTGCTAACGTTCTCTCTCCTCCTGTCACTCTCCCTGTTTCTCAGCCCCCCCCCCTGCCTACTATCTGGTTTTTGCATCTGTTTGTAACATTGTATTTGAATGCACATTGTAATGCAATAGGTGTGCATGTGACAGCATCATGTTAATGTGACACCCACACACACACACACACACACACACGCACACACAGACACGGTAACGGCTCCAGGAAGATTACAGTTCAAGTTGAGTCACGTTTAGTGGTTTAATCTGGTTTTATACAATATCAATATTATTACAATTGCAATAATAATTAAAGCATCAGACTTCTCACAATGATCCAGAGCTACATCCTTCACTCTTTAGAGAAACCTTCCCCTCTCTCTGTCTCGCAGTCTCTCTGCGAAGCTGCAGGGAAGCAGGTTGCTTAGCGACGGTGCATGGAGGGGAGGGCCTGTGTTGCTATGGGTACCAGTGTGGGGAGAGGGGGGGGAGGCTGTTGCCATGGTGACTAAATTCCCTGCTGTTTTTGGCTCCCTCGCCCTCTCTGTCCCTCGTGATATCTGTCAGATTGATGTTTCATCCCCTCAGTAAACACTTCCCACCACTTCCACCTCTCCCCCTCTCCCTCTCTCCTCCTCCTCCTCCTCCTCTCCCTCGTGATATCTGTCAAATTGATGTTTCCCCCCTGCGTACTCAAAAGAGTATTGAAATATTTACAATGCAAAAAACGAGGTCTGCTGTGAACCATCATGCTGCATAATTCACAGCCCCTGCTTGCTGTGCGACTCTCAGTGCAGGAGCGTCTGTATAAACACTGAGTCAGGGGGCTGCTGTGCGACTCTCAGTGCAGGGGCGCTCTGTATAAACACTGAGTCAGGGGGCTGCTGTGCGACTCTCAGTGCAGGGGCGCTCTTATAAACACTGAGTCAGGGGCTGCTGTGCGACTCTCAGTGCAGGGGCTCTTATAAACACTGAGTCAGGGGCTGCTGTGTGACTCTCAGTGCAGGGGCGCTCTGTATAAACACTGAGTCAGGGGGCTGCTGTGCGACTCTCAGTGCAGGGGCGCTCTGTATAAACACTGAGTTTTATAACACTAAAAGAAACTTCATAAATTCAATGGCAAACGTTTCCACTAGAAGTCTTTCTCAGCATCTTCAATAGAAACACTGAAAGAAACTTCATAAATTCAACGGCAAACGTTTCCACTAGAAGTCTTTCTTAGCGTCTTCAATAGAAACACTGAAAGAAACTTCATAAATTCAACGGCAAACGTTTCCACTAGAAGTCTTTCTCAGCATCTTCAATAGAAACACTGAAAGAAACTTCATAAATTCAACGGCAAACGTTTCCACTAGAAGTCTTTCTCAATTTCTTGAGTTATACCATGCATTTACTGTAGTTAATCTGGTTTGCCATCTTTTTGTAATGTGCTTTACCATAAATATCTGTGCTTTACAATGCTTGCCTATGCTTTACCAGACCTCTCTGTGCTTTACAATGCCCCCCTATGCTTTACCAGACCTCTCTGTGCTTTACAATGCTTCCCTATGCTTTACCAGACCTCTCTGTGCTTTACAATGCTTCCCTATGCTTTACCAGACCTCTCTGTGCTTTACAATGCTTCCCTATGCTTTACCAGACCTCTCTGTGCTTTACAATGCTTCCCTATGCTTTACCAGACCTCTCTGTGCTTTACAATGCTTCCCTATGCTTTACCAGACCTCTCTGTGCTTTACAATGCTTCCCTATGCTTTGCCAGACCTCTCTGTGCTTTACAATGCTTCCCTATGCTTTACCAGACCTCTCTGTGCTTTACAATGCTTCCCTATGCTTTACCAGACCTCTCTGTGCTTTACAATGCTTCCCTATGCTTTGCCAGACCTCTCTGTGCTTTACAATGCTTCCCTATGCTTTACCAGACCTCTCTGTGCTTTACAATGCTTCCCTATGCTTTACCAGACCTCTCTGTGCTTTTTACAATGCTTCCCTATGCTTTACCATGCTTTCACTGTATTACACTTTGCTGTGCTTTTACTATGGAAAACGTTGATGAGACACAAGCTGACACACGCAGACAAGCGCTGGAACCAGAAGAAACCGAGTCAAGCAGCTGAGCGTTTCCCTTTTATATGCAGACATTTTATCGACAGTCTGATTGCAGTAGAAGAGTTGCTCTGTATTTTCCTTGGCAGTTTTTTAAATAAATGGTGCGCTGCGCCTTTAAGAGGTCGTGTGCTGGTCTTGTGACTATAGGGATTACTGGAGCAGGCAGCAGCCCAGATTAAACACACTGTAATACACACACACGCACACCCACACTGACAAACACCCACACTGAGTATAAGACACACACTGAGGCGCACCAAGCCACACGCACACACTGAGACACTGCCCTCCGCGTTAACCCTTGAGTGACAGATTCTAACGATTGCTACAGCATGGAGAGTCTGGTTTTACTGCATTCTTTCAAAGTGTGACCTATTGAGCAAAGCAAACAGACAAGCTTGCTGGCATACCCAGGATGAATGCCGAGGCGCAGTGACGAGGTGTGGAATACCACAATCATCTCAACTATTACACTGCTGCTGCATCACTGCAGATCCCTAACTCGCTGTCATCCATATTGTATTCTAGTAGTGTTATTATTATACGTAGCATCCTAGTTCATATTGGATTCTAGCAGTGTTATAATTATACATAGGGCTAAGACCATAAAAGAATCGCATTTAAGGCAATTCATTTCATTTCTCAACACAGAGCTCACAGGAGAAGCTGTGTGTGGCGCAGCGACACACTCGCTGTGTCAGCGATCGTTATGAACGCAGAGCTCACAGGAGAAGCTGTGTGTGGCGCAGCGACACACTCGCTGTGTCGGCGATCGTTATGAACGCAGAGCTCACAGGAGAAGCTGTGTGTGGCGCAGCGACAGACTCGCTGTGTCAGCGATCGTTATGAACACGGAGCTGTAAGCACTGTGTGTGGCACAGCGGTCTAAAGAAGACAGGGTTTGCTGTGTTTGAAAGAACAGAGAGCAGTTTGACACCGGCCTGTCTTTCTGCACCTCTGACCTTTCTTTTCAAACTGAACATTTGTTTAACAACCCTTGTACTGAACGGACAGATATGCACTCCAGGGAAGAGGCTGTGTGGTCCAGTGGTTAAAGAAAGGGGGCTTGTAACCAGGAGGTCCCCGGTTCAAATCCCACCTCAGCCACTGACTCACTGTGTGACCCTGAGCAAGTCACTTCACCTCCTTGTGCTCCGTCTTTCGGGTGAGACGTAGTTGTAAGTGACTCTGCAGCTGATGCATAGTTCACACACCCTAGTCTCTGTAAGTCGCCTTGGATAAAGGCGTCTGCTAAATAAACACATAATAAAGAGTCAGGGGATTTCATCTTGTCACTGTACTGCAGGTCTGCCTGTGCAAGCTAACACAACCGGTCCGGACTGCATTCCTGTCTGTTCCTGCACAGAGGCATGCAAAGCAAGCATGCCGGAAGTATCCATCCAGACCCACGGCATTCAGTCAACTCATAATCACGTCTGTCAGTGAGATGAAAAAGCTGATCAGCATTCAAAAAAAAAACTGGATCAGTGGTACTGAAGACCTGCACTAGAAGTCATTAGCTAAGCTGCTGAATAATGTTCCCTTGTTAACATATTGAATTCCACACCCTCTATATAGAATGAACTCCCTCAGCTTCATAGAGTCCAATGAAAGCTGCTGAATAATGTTCCCTTGTTAACATATTGAATCACACACCCTCTATATAGAATGAACTCCCTCAGCTTCATAGAGTCCAATGAAAGCTGCTGAATAATGTTCCCTTGTTAACATATTGAATCACACACCCTCTATATAGAATGAACTCCCTCAGCTTCATAGAGTCCAATGAAAGCTGCTGAATAATGTTCCCTTGTTAACATATTGAATTCCACACCCTCTATATAGAATGAACTCCCTCAGCTTCATAGAGTCCAATGAAAGCTGCTGAATAATGTTCCCTTGTTAACATATTGAATCACACACCCTCTATATAGAATGAACTCCCTCAGCTTCATAGAGTCCAATGAAAGCTGCTGAATAATGTTCCCTTGTTAACATATTGAATCACACACCTCTATATAGAATGAACTCCCTCAGCTTCATAGAGTCCAATGAAAGCTGCTGAATAATGTTCCCTTGTTAACATATTGAATTCCACACCCTCTATATAGAATGAACTCCCTCAGCTTCATAGAGTCCAATGAAAGCTGCTGAATAATGTTCCCTTGTTAACATATTGAATCACACACCCTCTATATAGAATGAACTCCCTCAGCTTCATAGAGTCCAATGAAAGCTGCTGAATAATGTTCCCTTGTTAACATATTGAATCACACACCCTCTATATAGAATGAACTCCCTCAGCTTCATAGAGTCCAATGAAAGCTGCTGAATAATGTTCCCTTGTTAACATATTGAATCACACACCCTCTATATAGAATGAACTCCCTCAGCTTCATAGAGTCCAATGAAAGCTGCTGAATAATGTTCCCTTGTTAACATATTGAATCACACACCCTCTATATAGAATGAACTCCCTCAGCTTCATAGAGTCCAATGAAAGCTGCTGAATAATGTTCCCTTGTTAACATATTGAATCACACACCCTCTATATAGAATGAACTCCCTCAGCTTCATAGAGTCCAATGAAAGCTGCTGAATAATGTTCCCTTGTTAACATATTGAATCACACACCAGCGCTTTGGAGTTTTCCCAGATACTTAAAAACTGACAACAAAACTGACAACAACTGCGATAAAAACTGACAACAAATTGAAAAATGAGATTTCGAAATCTAACCTGAAATACTCACTGTACTGCTATTATGGCTTCCGGTATAGATTTTTTGCGATATCATTTTGTAGTTTCTTTGATTACATGATGTTAAATAAAATCTATAAATTATGCTCATATATATATATATATAGAGTGGCTGACACTTCTAACTTCAGTTTATTGAACAGCGAACATTTGTACAAGAAAACTCAGCGTTGAAATCGGACACTGCGGTTCCCAGTGCTTCTGAATTTCCTTGGCAAGCCCAAAGCCAGGTGCGGACAGACACCGAGAAGAATCTGTCATTTGTGAACCCGGTTCTGGATCAACGGAACCCGAACTAAGAATATACATCATGAAAGAGTACTAAAAATTCACAAACCATTTATACAGGCTGAACGCGGGTGACAAAGGCGCAGAGAATGCAAACCAACGCGAGCAAGCCCCAGTGTGTAGGTTTTTACTCCTTAAAATTGAAAAACCTTTAGAACCTTTAAAATTTAAAAACCTTTCAGAACAGTTTACTTTGGTTCGTTACACATTCTGCATCAAGCTCCCCCACAGACCTGCATTCACTTTCAAACAGAGATAACATACCTCATGTACCAGCAAAACACAGCACAGGGATGGGAATCAGACTCCTATTGCACAGCAGCGTCACCCAGTCCAGGTTTTACTACCAGCTTGATCAGCCCCCCAGTGTGTCTAGCTAACAAGCTCAGGTGTGTCTGATTATTAAACTCCCAGGGAAACCAGGACTGGATCACACCGCTGTGCAGCGGGAGTCTGATTCCCAGCCCTGGCAATAAAAACCACTCCTACTTGTCCTGTAAGTTAGCTTGACTCTGCGGGTTTAAAGACCACAGGAACACACAGCTAAGCCCGACCCAAGCGGACCCCTCAATTAAACAAAAAGGGAAGTGACATCACATGTTTACCTGGAAGAGAAAAACTTGCGCAGGAGTGCCCACAGGAAGTAGCAGCTGCACTGGAAACTCCGAATGAACGACAAGAATCCCATCATCTTGGGTCCTTCGAGCTGGGCCCCTCGCTCGCTCCTTCTACACTCGATGCTTCTAACTGTTCCACATAGCGTAACTAACTGCGTGTGCGTCTCAGTGTGCGTGTCTGCTCCCTCCCTCCCTCCCTCTCTTTCTTTCTCAAGAGATATATCACCCAAGCCCCCAATACACCTCACTCCCTCTCATCTACACAGACTAATATCCCCTTGTTCTCCCTGGCTGTTTCCAGTTCTCCTAACCCTGTCTCTGCAGCCTCCTGGGGTGAAGCAGGGAATCCTCTAACCCTGAACCAGACCTTCTGTTTTCAAAGTGACTGACAGACAAGCAACAGCCACCTATTTGGTGAGAGACAGCTAATTCAAGTTTGACTGTTTACACACACCTATCTATCAATCAATCAATCTATCTATCTATCTATCAATGAAGTTTTAAGTTATCCACTTACTTTGTGTATCTATCACTTCATTTCTTCTCTCTCTCTCTCTCTCCTTCTCCTTTTCCTTAGCTATTGACTAAAGCAGGTGACTTCCTCGTACCCAGCTGGTTAGGTGTGTGTGTGTGAGAGAGTGCCTCCCTCTTTCTCTCCCCTTCTATACCTTCCCCCCTCCTCCTCTCACACACCACACATGCCTCCTTATTCTCGCTCCTTGTCCTCCCTCTCTCTCTCTCTAACCTGCCGCAGGTAGCTAAGTGCTGATCCCCTGACCCCATGCACGCTGTCTCTTCCTCTCTCCCTCCTCCTCCTCCTCCTCTACCACACACTTATGCCTCCAGTCGTGCACAATCTTCCTCTCCTTTCTTAAATCTCTCTCTTTACCCCCTCTCTTAGGCTGTCTCACTGACTTTCCATGGTCCACTTGATCTCTCTCTCTCTCTCTCTCTCTCTGTCTCTCTCTCTCTCTGTCTCTGTGTCCCCCCTCTCTCTCGCTCTCTCTCTCTCTCTCTCTCACTGCTCTCACATGCGTTTCCCTCCCTGTGGAAACCACCCTCGCTCTCGATTCACAATGAGGTCAACCCCTCGCTTCCTCCTGCTGTTCTCCCTCCCTGCCTCTCTCTCTCAAAATCTGCCTTTACTTCCCTCTGCTGAACAGGTTAAACCTGTGTGTGTGTGTGTGTGTGTGTGAATTCCTCTCTCTCTCTCAAAAATGAATTTTCTGTTCAGTCCTACTACACAGGCACAGCCTCTCTCTCTCTCTCTCTCTCTCTCTCTCTCTCTCTCTCTCTCTCTCTCTCTCTCTCTCTCTCTCTGCACTATAAAAACTCTACAAATGAATGCACAGCTTAGATATGTTTGATGCAATCTAGCGTTTTAATGGTGCTCTATTTAAAGAAATATACTGGGTTCAAGTATTTCTATAATAATAATAATAATAATAATAATAATAATCATAATCATCATCATAATAATTACTATTATTATTATTATTATTATTATTATAATTATACATTTGTTTTTAACGCTAGCAGAACAGGCACACTTATAGAAACTATAACACAATTCACGTAGTTTGAAACCTGGCACTAAATAGGTTGCATAGAAATTATTCACCATCCATTTATATTTAACGCTGCCATTCCCCTCCGAGCCAGTAGGTGGCGCTAGCAGTCAGGAGCTGACTTGAGCGTTTACTACAGTTTTTAATTAAATCCTGTTAAGCGTTTTTAACAGGGATGTACCAAACTGACAGACAGGCAGACAGTGGCCCTGCAATCGCAATGCAATAAGGGCAGCAGTGTGGAGTAGTGGTTAGGGGCTCTGGACTCCTGACCGGAGGGTCGTGGGTTCAATCCCAGGTGGGGGGGGGACACTGCTGCTGTACCCTTGAGCAAGGTACTTTACCTAGATTGCTCCAGTAAAAAAACCCAGCTGTATAAATGGGGAATTGTATGTAAAAAATAATGTGGTATCTTGTAACAATTGTAAGTCGCCCTGGATAAGGGCGTCTGCTAAGAAATAAATAATAATAATAATGGTTCTGTGTTATACTGAGGGGCAACGGTAGCACAAGTATAGGGCAGCTGCAATGGGGTGAGGCTGGCAAAACAGGACCACAGGAAGTTAAACTACACCCTTCCCAAATGATCTCCAGTCCCCCGTGCAGACAGACAGCATCACTCCAATGTAATAATTCTGCTTTCAGCAGCACTGGCAGCATCGGGCATCTGCAGTTGCCGGAAGATCGCTCATTCAAAGCGTTTGCATGGATTTGCATGTTTCTCTGCACTGCAAAGTAACAACACAGTACAACACGGTAATGACAGGCCCACGGCTTCCGTGCTTATGGGTGCGTGTGTCCGAACACAGAGAAGTCTGATCATCAGAAAAGTCTCGACCAGCCGTCTGATACTGAAGGCTTAGCGATCCTAGCCGGGAGACTAAAACGACAGCAAAGCAAGGAAATAAATCATACAAACTTACCCAACTTAAGCTTCCTGTGTGCAGAAAGTGCCAGGGTAGAATGGAGTTATGTTTGTGTGCAGCTTGAGAGAGCTGGAGGTGCGTGAGAGAGTGCAGGAGAGGGGGGGGAGAGGGTGTGTTTGGTGGCTGATTCACCCACTCGTGTCACAAGCTGGGCGCAGCTGATTACAAAAACCGTCCAATTCCACTTCAGTACACCGTGGTTAACTTGCACAGTCACTTCAGCCCCTCCCATGGCTCTACAATGCAGTTACCATAGTTTACCCTGGTTTGCCATGCTTTTTAATATGCTTTACAATGCTTCCCTATGCTTTACCAGACCTCTCTGTGCTTTACAATGCTTACCTATGCTTTACCAGACCTCTCTGTGCTTTACAATGCTTCCCTATGCTTTACCAGACCTCTCTGTGCTTTACAATGCTTCCCTATGCTTTACCAGACCTCTCTGTGCTTTACAATGCTTCCCTATGCTTTACCAGACCTCTCTGTGCTTTACAATGCTTCCCTATGCTTTACCAGACCTCTCTGTGCTTTACAATGCTTCCCTGTGCTTTACCAGACCTCTCTGTGGTTTACAATGCTTCCCTGTGCTTTACCAGACCTCTCTGTGCTTTACAATGCTTCCCTATGCTTTACCAGACCTCTCTGAGCTTAACAAAGCTTCCTTATGCTTTACCAGACCTCGCTGTGCTTTACAATGCTTCCCTATGCTTTACCAGACCTCTCTGTGCTTTACAATGCTTCCCTATGCTTTACTAGACCTCTCTGTGTTTTACAATGCTTCCCTATGCTTTACCAGACCTCTCTGCGCTTTACAATGCTTCCCTATGCTTTACCAGACCTCTCTATGCTTTACAATGCTTCCCTATGCTTTACCAGACCTCTCTGTGCTTTACAATGCTTCCCTATGCTTTACCAGACCTCTCTGTGCTTTACAATGCTTCCCTATGCTTTACCAGACCTCTCTGTGCTTTACAATGCTTCCCTGTGCTTTACCAGCTTTACCAGGGAGGGGGAGGGGAGGGGTGGGGGTGGGAGGAGGTTCGTGTGGCTGTGTTTATGTTCGTGAGTTTTTAACACACCGTTTGTTTTGGCCCTTGTGCCTTTTTGTTTATATGTGTTTTGTTTCATCCACTGTCTCTTGTTTATTAAATGCGCGCGATAGCGCTCCACTGCAGCTTCTTATATCCCTGCTTGGCCGTGTCGCCACCCTCTCAAATATTAATAACACTCCGGCTGAACCACTAAAAACAGCCTTGTCTCCAACACTAGCAAGTTGAAGCGAACGATCAACAGCTTCTGTCTGGTTACACAGTCAACATCTTAAAGGTACACACACATTTTTCTGACTTAATGACTCTTAAAATATGTGCATCTAGCAATAACGGAAAAAGAGAGTCTTTCTGTCCAGCCACAGCCAGCGTGATTCTGTTTTTGGGTCTCAATTAGACGTTTTTATTAAATGTTCTTAGACAGTTGCAGATTTTCAAGTCGGCTGCACCATTTTATAAGTAACTTCAACTCTGCAACTGTTTTAAGAGAGCCGAAAGCAATTCCAAATTATTAAACAATTAGAGACACTAATCCGAGGAGCGGTCTGCTTTGTGAGTCCGTATTTGAATAATTCAAGTGTGGAGTAGTGGTTAGGGGTTCTGGACTCTTGACCGGAGGGTCGTGGGTTCAATCCCAGGTGGGGGGGACACTGCTGCTGTACCCTTGAGCAAGGTACTTTACCTAGATTGCTCCAGTAAAAACCCAACTGTATAAATGGGGAATTGTATGTAAAAAATAATGTGATATCTTGTAACAATTGTAAGTCGCCCTGGATAAGGGCGTCTGCTAAGAAATAAATAATAATAAGTTTAGTTCCACTCTCCCAGGGTCTGTAGTTTTGTTAGTGGGTTTTATTATTAGGCTTCAGCAATAACGAGTACCACATACACTATTTAATTAAATTAAATTATTATAAACATGAAATAAATCAGCTGCAATTGCAGCTGTGTTACACCGGATGGCAGTATCACCCAGGGTTAGAAACTCACACTAGCCCTGCTGCTGCTGCTGCTGCTGCTGCACCCAGTCCTGGGGTTCAGAGCTCCCCTCAATGAAGTCTAGTATTATTATTATTAATATTGAAATGATCAGGAGCCAGGAGTTTGAGCAGGGTTACAAACTCACACTAGCCCTGCTGCTGCTGCACCCAGTCCTGGGGTTCAGAGCTCCCCTCAATGAAGTCTAGCATTATTATTATTAATATTGAAATGATCAGGAGCCAGGAGTTTGAGCAGGGTTACAAACTCACACTAGCCCTGCTGCTGCTGCTGCTGCTGCTGCACCCAGTCCTGGGGTTCAGAGCTCCCCTCAATGAAGTCTAGTATTATTATTAATATTAATATTATTATTATTATTATTATTGAAATGCAGAAGCGTCTGTAGCTGTGGGACGCTGAGTGAGTTTTCTCTGGGTTAAGCGTTTCTTTGTATGTAATCTTCCAGCTTTGAACGGACTTGCAGGATATTATGCAGACGAGGTCACAGGTGAAATACATTGTATTTGCTAAGTGCTGCTATTCCAGCTGTAACCATGGAAACAGATTGTGCGAAGTGGCTGTCTTTATGAAAAGTGTATGTTCTCTATCCTTGATGTTAAGAAATGGATTTAGATTAAAACACACACACACACAGACAAACACACACACACACACTATCAATTCACTATCATTTAGCATCACCTACAATTAGATATCGTGTAATCAAAGAGAAACTACAACCAGGTCAACAAAACAAACAACTAAAAAAGAAAGTGAAAGAAAAAGAGAGATAGAAAAGGATAGAAGGAATAGAGAGAGGAAGAAAACGAGGGGGAAGAGGGAGAGGGTGAAAGAGTCGAGGAGCGAGAGAGGGAGAAGGGAGGAAGCTGATTAGGGGTGGGGGTGGGGCACTTAGTTCAGTCAATGAGCTTCGCCAAGCACTGTAGAAGCTAATATATGACTTGTAGGTTGACTCTACACTACCCAACACACAATGTAAGGACTTTAATAAATACATCACAGGCTGTATGTTATCATAAACAAAACAGGTTTTGGCTCATTTATGCCAGATAGTATATTATTATTATTATTTGTTTATTTAGCAGACGCCTTTATCCAAGGCGACTTACACAGACTAGGGTGTGTGAACTATGCATCAGCTGCAGAGTCACTTACAATTACGTCTCACCCGAAAGACGGAGCACAAGGAGGTTAAGTGACTTGCTCAGGGTCACACGCAGTGAGTCAGTGGCTGAGGTGGGATTTGAACCGGAGACCTCCTGGTTACAAGCCCTTTTCTTTAACCACTGGACCACACTACACTAGGCACATTATTGCAATGTACAAAGTAAGGGTATGTGCTATAAAATCTCTCCAAACGCACCACAGTCTGCAAAACATACAGAGCATCGGATTCCTGCCCCTAGGCAACACGTCTTTTTATTCACATTCGTTCACAAAGCTCCAGAGGAACACAGCTGCTGTTGATGGACACCTTGAAACCATGGCAACTGGAGGAAGTGGGGCTCAATCGCAGGAAGTGTAAAGCACTTCCTGTAGGAGCGCTTTGGTTTCCCCGACAACTACAAAACCTTAAAAGACAGCGACACAAAAAAAAAAACCTTTAATTTAATAGTTCAAGACTATGCTGTACATAAGACAGCACACTGTCCTGTACACGGGACAACGCTGGGGTGGGACCACACTGTCAAACCCTAATATAAAACCCTGGACAGAACTACAGCAGCTACCCACCATGGTGTCTATATAAAGTGCTGATCTAGTGCGCTGGGCAGAGCCTCGCTGTGCTGTTCTCCTCCTCTTTCCCTCGCTCCTCCTCTCTCCCCCTCTCTCTCTCCATACACCCCTGTGATAAGTCACTGTGTTTCCACGGCAACTGTTCTCGGATAACTCGAAAGTGTTTGTCCTGAATGCCACGTCCCCTTTCTGCTGAGTCAGGACCATTAACCCTCGTTTCCCAGTGTGCACTGCACTTCAGCAGCCCCACATTATTATTTCAAACTGCAGTGTCTAACGCTGGCATTGCCTGCTGTGTGCCGGGCCGGGCAGGGCCGGGCCAGGCCGGGCCGAGCCGAGCCGGGCCGGGACAGGACCACGCGGTCAAACCCAGTAGCCTGTGATGATGCTGTAAGCCTATCTATCCTTTTTTTTTTAGAGGGTGTTGCTAGGGGCAACAGTTATGAGAGGCTGTTGGTTGCCCTGGTAACTGAAGCAAATTCTCCAACTATGTCACAAGCTAACCCAAGACGCAGGAGCAGGTCAAAAGTTAATATTTGTTATTATTTTTGTATTTGTTATTCTCCCCCACCCCCCACAATACTGTAAAACAGATTATTTATTTTTTTCGGCAACTTTTAATTTTGTTCATGGCCCTCGAGGTCAGGTACATTTTTTGGCGGCAACAAAATGTCGGCGCTGTTTGGCCTGCTTCGATTACATGTTTCAAAACGTCCAGTTTTTTTTAATTTTACGCGGTCGTTCGGTGGCCTCAGTCGCGTCTTAAGTTGTTTCAGATGTCTTTTCTACAGCATTTGGGTCAGGTCGGGAGTGTTTGTGTTTGTTTATTTTTTTTATTTTTTAACCCAGCAGCAGGGAGAAGCGGGACTGCATGACTTCAAAGCAACCAAATACGTTATTTATGTGTTTATTTATTACATTTATAGAGCGCGTTTCCATATCAAAGTATCACACAGCTCTGTACAGTACATTTTAAAATTAAATACATACACAAATACATAAATAAATATTAGTGCTGAGGTATTCAAAAACAATTAACGGTTCGTTTTTACCCAGCAATCTTTGGGACCAGCACCATGGCAACTGAGAGCGTAACGCGCGTGAACAGAAATACCGCGTATTTTTTACTTTTAATGTACGGTTTATATTTTATGAATAATATATTTCACGCCACATTAAATTTGTGGATTTTTATTAAACGCGAAATTCACTGGTAAAATGTTCTTGTTTACTGTATACAGATTTTATTCTATTTACTGACGCACAGAAACACAAACAGGTACGACAAGACGCCATTAAAATCGGACCACAAGACTTGACAAAAATAACGATACAGCTACTCGGCTACAGCAGTTTAATCTGTAGCGTTATGTTTTCCTATCCTGGCTTTACAGTAAAAAAAAAACAACAACAACAACAACTCAGAAGTAATAGATTCCCAGCGCAACAAAAGGGGCTACCAGTAATATAGATGCTGAATAATGTGAGTACATTTTCCTGTGTTTACCCCCTGTTATTACTATGTGTTACCCGTGTGTGTGACTTGTTTTACCAGACCTCTCTGTGCTTTACAATGCTTCCCTATGCTTTACCAGACCTCTCTGTGCTTTACAATGCTTCCCTATGCTTTACCAGACCTCTCTGTGCTTTACAATGCTTCCCTATGCTTTACCAGACCTCTCTGTGCTTTACAATGCTTCCCTATGCTTTACCAGACCTCTCTGTGCTTTACAATGCTTCCCTATGCTTTACCAGACCTCTCTGTGCTTTACAATGCTTCCCTATGCTTTACCAGACCTCTCTGTGCTTTACAATGCTTCCCTATGCTTTACCAGACCTCTCTGTGCTTTACAATGCTTCCCTATGCTTTACCAGACCTCTCTGTGCTTTACAATGCTTCCCTATGCTTTACCAGACCTCTCTGTGCTTTACAATGCTTCCCTATGCTTTACCAGACCTCTCTGTGCTTTACAATGCTTCCCTATGCTTCACCATACCTCTCTGTGCTTTACAATGCTTCCCTATGCTTTACCAGACCTCTCTGTGCTTTACAATGCTTCCCTATGCTTTACCAGACCTCTCTGTGCTTTACAATGCTTCCCTGTGCTTTATCAGACCTATCTGTGCTTTACAATGCTTCCCTATGCTTTACCAGACCTCTCTGTGCTTTACAATGCTTCCCTATGCTTTACCAGACCTGTGGGAGAGGTGGGATTTGAACCGGTGACCTTCTGGTGACAAACCCTGGACTTTAACCACTGGACCACACCGTCTCCTAAGCATATTTTGTCAAAATTTGCCAGCCCAAAACTAGCCACTTTCAACCCCTTTTGAAAGGAACATTTCACATTTGGTACTAATGAATGGAAACTTATTCAAAATGGATGCAGTGCTTTCCTGTGCGTTCTGTTTATCGTTGCAGTTTAATTTCACAGCAGAGGTTTACCGCGGAGGATGTTGCAGTGGCTGCACAGGTCGGCAGTGGAGAGAGTGGTGCAATGCTATTCACTGTTTTAAAGGGACTGTGAGGTTCAGTTTGTGAGGCGAGGAGGGGTGGGTGGTTAACACAGGGAACAGCAGGTCAGGATCGGAGGGAGGGGGGGAATTCAATCTCAGGAACAGCCAGCTGTTTCCTTAAGAGATCACAAGTCGGATTAAATTGACATTTTTTGTTAAACAGTAATCCGCTTGGTACAAGTTTGGCATCGCAATAAATAAAAAAAAATATATATATTTTTTTTTAATTGATCAGTTTTCACTGGTCCCACCACGCATCCTGTAACAGACTGAACCTCGCACAATGGCCCAGCTAGAATGAAAAGCGAGTGAGAGAGAAAGTAAACGTGTTACACACCTTCCCTGCTTCGAAGAGTCCCCGTCAGACCTGAAAGAAAAAAAAAAACACAGGTTAGAAACTTCTTTACTGCTGGTTTTTTTTTTGTTTTTTTTACCCTGTCGGTGACGTTCTACCCCCTGCCTGTCACGGGCAGTCTGAGCAGGTGTGAGCGTGGAGGAGGCCCAGGGTGCAAACAGACACTGCCATCTGCTGAAACTGTGCGAGAGAGAGAGGAGAGGAGAGGGGGGAGAGAGAGAGGGGAGAGATGCAGAAAAGGTGTAGAGGGGTTGAATGTCTCCCTCTGTCTCTTTCTCTCCTTCTCTCCCTCTCTCTCTCCCTCTCTCTCCCTCTGTCTCTTCTCTCTCTTCTCCGTCTCCCTTCCATTCTTCCCCTCTACACCTTTTGTCCATCTCTCCCCTCTCTCCCTCCCTCTCTCTTCTCACCCACACACACACTCTCTCTCTCTCGCTCCTCTCTCTCTCTCTCCTCTCCTCTCTCCCTCTCTCTCTCTCTCTCTCTCTCTCCCTCTCTCTCTCTTCTCACCTCACACACACACACACACACACTCTCTTTCTCTCTCTCATATCAGCAGATCTCACCTCAGCCACAGCCTCCTTGCAGGCTCATGCAGACTCAAGCACTCTGCAAATTGAGATCTTTCTCTCCATCTGAGAGTCAACTCTCACACAGCGACAGACACGCACTGACACACACACCCACAAGGAAATACAGACACACACACACAAAGAAATACAGACACGCACCGACACACACACACACACACACCCCCACAAGGAAATACAGACACGCACTGACACACACACCCACAAGGAAATACAGACACGCACTGACACACACACCCACAAGGAAATACAGACACGCACTGACACACACACACACACACAAGGAAATACAGACACACACTGACACACACACACACCCCCACAAGGAAATACAGACACGCACTGACACACACACATACACACCCACAAGGAAATACAGACACGAACACACACACACAGAAATACAGACACACACACACAAAGAAATACAGACAAACACACATTCCATTGATCATGAATAAGTTTACTGAAACAGTGATAAGCCTGTCCCAATAACAAGCCAGAACCAGGCCTAGATTCTGATGCTCTCAGGATCCAGCTCCAGTCCAGCGAATCACCACAGACAGTGACACAGTTACAGCAAAATGGTGACCCCAACGCTGGCAAGCTGGGTCCAAAAATACAATGTTGTTCTGTGATCTGATCAGTCTTTTTTTCAGATTGATCGTTCACCGGGTTGAGACAGAAAATCCATTGATTAGCATTGATTAGCGGTTTCAGCTTGTTAAGTCATGGTCTGTCAGGTTGGGGCTGCACAAGTGGTCAAGCGCCACTGAGATGAAACGCAATACTGCTGCAAAATAATAATAATAATAATAATAATAATAAGAAGAAGAAGAAGAAGAATAATAATAATGGTTTTGCAGCCCACCTCAATCCATTCCCTCTGACAATGCTGTTCCATTATATATTAAAAAAAAAAGATTGAATTTCCCCTTTGAAAGCCTTCCCATTATTATTATTACTATTATTATTATTATTATTATTATTATTATTATTATTATTGTCATTCAGCAGACGCTTTTATCCACAGCGACTCACAGAGACTAGGGGGGTGAACTCTGCTTCATCAACAACTGCTGCTGCTGCTGCTGCAGAGTCCCTTCCAATAGGACCTCGTTTGTTTGACGTCTCGTCCAAACCAGTTGTATTCTGTGCCCTGCACTGGCATCCCCCCTGGCATTTTTAAAAGCAAACAGCACGGTCTTGTAGCTAATGGTTTATAGGAGGCTGTGTGGTCCAGTGGTTAAAGAAACGGGCTTGTAACCAGGAGGTCCCCGGTTCAAATCCCACCTCAGCCACTGACTCACTGTGTGACCCTGAGCAAATCACTTCACCTCCTTGTGCTCCGTCTTTCGGGTGAGACGTAGTTGTAAGCGACTCTGCAGCTGATGCATAGTTCACACACCCTAGTCTCTGTAAGTCGCCTTGGATAAAGGCGTCTGCTAAATAAACACATAATAATAATGGGGGGCTGTACTAGGTTCTTGGTAGCTTCAAATGTCACACTAATAGATGTCTTCGTAGTATGCTTGTAATCATTCTCAGTTGTTTCTTGGTTCGAGTATTGAATGCCCGAATTATTTTTCCTCTGAAAATCCCTCCCCCATGACTCGCAGCTTGCTGTCAAAAGTTTCGCATCCCCCTCTAGAATGAACAAATTGTGCTTGTAAAGTCGAATGAAACCCGCTATTAACAATAAAAGTGATGTTTTTAGTTTTTTTTACATTAGAATATGGCTGTCGTTCTGACACACGTACACAAAGACAAGAGAGACAGCCCCCCCTCCTTGTACCCCCAGATTCAGGTCCTCTCAATAACAGTGCTGAGGAATGTCCTGACCAAGTTTCGTCGCAACTGGATAAGCGGTGATCCAGACACATTTGAAAGCGCCAGTGTGGCATACCTGGGCACAGCAGGTGAAGGCGAGACAGACAGCTCCCCTCCTTGCACCCCCAGATTCTGCCCCAAGAATACCCCAAAACAGGTTTGAGCACAATTTACAGAAACCGCTAGAGCAAGATTTGCTAGATGAAAGTGTGAACGCCACCATATCCCAAAAGCAAGTCATTTTTACTTACTTATATTTCTTTCTAAAAATGGTAATACTTTCAATAGATTATACTGCCCCTTTAGCGCACAGCTCAGGTCTGCCTGCCTGCTTTCTGATCACCTAGCTATTAAATCATCCTAGATTAGGGGGGGGGAGGGGGCGATTATTATTATTATTATTATTATTATTATTATTATTTATTTCTTAGCTGACGCCATTATCCAGAGCGACTTACAATTGTTACAAGATATCACATTATTTTTTACATACAATTCCCCATTTATACAGTTGGGTTTTTACTGGAGCAATCTAGGTAAAGTACCTTGCTCAAGGGTACAGCAGCAGTGTCCCCCCACCTGGGATTGAACCCACGACCCTCCGGTCAAGAGTCCAGAGCCCTGACCACTACTCCACACTGCTGCCCTTACAGTTGTGTGATATAAAACAGGACCAATGGTGGACTTACTGTCTCTGGAGAGTGGCGGCTGGGCTGGTGCTTGAGCTGTCCCTTCGGTCCCCTCTGTCCCCAGCCCCGGGACTGGAGCTGCGAGACACCCCCTGGTCAGACGGCTTGCCCCTCACGTCCCTCTGAGGCACGGGTGGAGGGTTCTGGGCCGGGTTGCGGCTGTGGTGCTGGTCCTGCCGGTCCAGCCTCAGGTCCCTGTTCTCCTGGCTGAGCGTCTCCAGCTGGCCCTCCAGCTCCTCGATCCTGCGCCGCTGCTCCTCCAGCAGTTTCTGCTGGTTCTCGATGATGTTGTTCAGCTCCAGGAGGTACTCCACGGCCCTGTTGGGTTCTCGGGACCCCCTGTGTCCCCTCCATCGCTCCCGCCTCTGCCAGAGGCGGGCCGTCGCCCAGGGTGGCATGGAATTCTCGAAGAGGGAAGCTACGCCGCTTTGAAGAAAAAATAAACAAAAAAAAAGCTTGCAGGGGTCAGCAGCAACAGTGTAGGGGCTTCAAGAAAAGAGGCTGTTTTCTTACAGCTGGTAAGAAAAGTCACCCACGCCAGCGTGGAAGATTCCGGACCTGGGGGGCAGGGGGACCACGAGCGGCAGCCAAGGTAGGCAGCAGGGACTTCTGAAAAAAAAAAGGGGGTGACACACAGATTATTATTAAGAGCCTGTTAAGAGACAAACCGATACTGTCGGGGAGAGAAGCGTTCTTCAACGGCTCGCTAAGCTGCAGGGCTCCTATACAGCCCGCACTTGAGGCACAAACTGCAAGGAGAGGCAATGCAGTTCTTGAACACAGCATCCCAGCCCCAAGCACTGGGGGGATTCAGAGTCGCTGTGAAGATAATTGCACTGCTCTTTTTTTTTACCCCTGTATCTACGGACTGCACAGCTTCCAACCTACAGCTTACAGACTCTGTCAAACACTGAAGGCTTTGGAGGACAAGATACGAATGCAGCCTCTATAGCAGAATTCACTGGGGAGCCCTGTTACAGAAACTCTCATCGCCGACGATAAAGCATGCGGCTTCTAAAGCTTTCTACGATTCACCCAGCAGTCAGCCCCCCAGAGGGGATGGCTGAGGCGCCTTCAGCTCCACTTAGGAGGCTGACAGTAAGAGTGAAGGAGGCAGCCCGGTTCCAAATACTGATATGAAATACTCTCCTGCTGGCTCTGTAGCTTGGTGTACAGTTTCGAAGGCCGTCCGCGTGTGATCCTGTGACCACGTTTAGGACATAAGAGCATAAGAAAGTTTCCAAACGAGAGGAGGCCCCATTCGGCCCATCTTGCTCGTTTGGTTGTTAGTAGCTTATTGATCCCAGAATCTCATCAAGCAGCTTCTTGAAGGATCCCAGGGTGTCAGCTTCAACAACATTACTGGGGAGTTGGTTCCACACCCTCGCAATTCTCTGTGTAAAAAAAAGTGCCTCCTATTTTCTGTTCTGAATGACCCTTTATCTAATCTCCACTTGTGACCCCTGGTCCTTGTTTCTTTTTTCAGGTTGAAAAAAGTCCCCTGGTTCGACATTGTCTATACCTTTTAGGATTTTGAATGCTTGAATGTTTGCAGGTTCAAAGAAGGGAGGAAGATATTAAACTATTCTTTAGTAAACTATTTTAAACTAAACTCCCTGACTACAGCACACACTAGAGGAGACTGTGCTGCCACAGGATACTTCCACTGGCTTAGCTGGCTATCTTGCCTGCTTTGCTGAAGTCAGGCTTATCCTCCCTTACATACTCAATAAGTTTTTTGTTTTTTTTTGTAGTATTTATTTATTCTTATCCTGCTTCCTTGGCTGCTAATTGTTGATGTCTGTGCAGAATGTATTTTCTGGTTGATGTAAAACCCTCAGGCTGTAAAGATCCCTCCATACCTACTCAAAACCAGGCGTCTGCTACAAAGACGCTGCCTTACTTGCTCAAGAATATTATTTCTGTTTGAAATTCCTCCAGTATGCCTTGTTTGCATGGACTGACGGGTTATTTTTTTTGTTTTTAATTTGCTCCTTACCTTTTCAAGGCTTCCCTGAGGCGTGTGGGGGGGGGGGGTTATAAATCCGGGTCCGACCTCAAGCCCCGTGGTTTGCTGTCCTGGTTCTCGCTTGGTTACGCAATGGAGTTTTTATTTCCCTCCCTCTAGTCTCTCCTCTTTGAAGCCTCCCTTCACTGCTTGAGTCT
>CM060298.1:624845-693039 GCA_030684275.1 Acipenser oxyrinchus oxyrinchus | reverse complement strand
GAGGAGAGGAGGAGGAGAGGAGAGAGAGGAGGAGAGGAGAGAGGAGAGGAGAGGAGGGGAGGAGAGGGAGAGGAGAGGGAGGAGGGAGGGAGAGAGGAGGGAGAGGAGAGGAGAGGGAGAGGGGAGAGAGAGGGGAGAGGAGGAGGAGAGAGGAGGAGGAGAGGAGGGAGGAGAGGAGGAGGAGAGAGGGGGAGAGGGGGAGGGAGGGGGGAGGGAGGGAGGAGGGGAGGAGGGAGAGGGAGGGAGGGAGGGGGAGGAGAGGAGGAGGAGGGAGGAGGGGAGAGGAGGGAGGGGAGGGGGAGGGGGAGAGGGAGGGGAGGAGAGGGAGGGAGGAGGGGAGGGAGGAGGAGAGGGGAGGGGAGAGGGGGAGAGGGGAGGGAGGGAGAGGGAGGGGGGGAGGGAGGGGGAGAGGAGAGAGGGGAGGGAGGGGAGGAGAGGAGGGGGAGAGGGGGGAGGGGAGGGAGAGGAGGGGGAGAGGAGAGGGGAGGAGAGAGGGAGAGGAGAGGGGAGAGGGAGGAGAGAGAGGAGGAGAGGAGAGGGGAGGAGGAGAGAGAGGGAGAGAGAGGAGAGGGAGAGGAGGGGAGGAGAGGAGAGAAGAGGGAGAGAAGGGAGTTCAGGAGAGGGAGAGAGGGAGGGAGACTAGATCTCTGCGATGGTTAAGTCAGCTGTACCAGGTCCACGATCATGCTGTCGGCTGCATGTCTGGGTACCCAGGAACCATTCTTTACAGCACTGCAGGAAGAGCCCTCACCCAGCTTCTCCTGTAGAGGGAGGGAGAGGGAGAGGGGTGGCATGCTGACTCGGTCTCTTGTAGTTTCAATCACACTGATGAAGGCACTGGAGCCCAAACGCTGGTCTGCTTGACTCGGTCTCTTCTAGTTTCAATCACACTGATGAAGGCACTGGAGCCCAAACGCTGGTCTGCTTGACTCAGTCTCTCTAGTTTCAATCACACTGATGAAGGCACTGGGCCCAAACGCTGGTCTGCTTGACTCGGCCCTTCTAGTTTCAATCACACTGATGAAGGCACTGGAGCCCAAACGCTGGTCTGCTGATTTCAGCTCACTGGGGTCGCTGGGACTCACATGATGTTTGCTTTGTGCACGGCGGTCACCCTCTTCCTGCCCTTCTCCCTCACACTGGCGGAAGGCTGTGAGTCCGCTGACGCAGAGAGTTCGACTTGGTGATGATCTTGAGACTCTCCACCACGCCAGGGACACTCTGAGAACACAGACACACACGCCGTCATACTGAGGACAATCAGGATTCAAAATCAATTACTTTTCTTCTTCATGTTATACCCCTGCCCCTCCCCTCGTGCTCCAGGCTGCTGTATCTATCCTCCCTCCCTCCTCTCTCCCCTCGGCTCCAGGTTGCTGTATCTATCCTCCCTCCCCTCCCTCTCTCTCTCCCCTCTGGCTCCAGGCTGCTGTATCGATCCCCTCCCTCCCTCCCTCGCGCCAGGCTGCTGTATCGATCCTCCCTCCCTCCCTCCCCTCGCGCCAGGCTGCTGTATCGATCCCCCTCTCTCTCCCTCCCTCTCACCCGTGCTCCAGGCTGCTGCATCATCCCCCTCCCTCTCTCCCTCTCTCGCCCAGGCTCTGTACACTCCTCAGCTGCCCTCTCTCTCTGCTGTACCCTTCTCTCTCACCTCGCTCCAGGCTGCTGTACTCTCTCTCTCTCTCTCTCTCTCTCTTCTCTCTCACTGACTCTCTCAGGCTGCTGTACTCTCTCTCTCTCGTGCTCCAGGCTGCTGTACTCTCTCTAGGCTGCTGTCTCTCTCTCTCTCTGTCTCTCTCTCTCTCTCTCTCTCTCTCTCTCTCTCTCTCTCTCTCTCTCTCTCACCTCGTGCTCCAGGCTGCTGTACTCTCTCTCTCTCTCTCTCTCTCTCTCTCTGTCTCTCTCTCTCTCTCTCTTTCTCTCACCTCGTGCTCCAGGCTGCTGTACTCTCCCTCTGTATTTTCTCGGATGATCATGATGTCGATGTCTCTGTGTCTGGTCTGCACGCCCGGCAGACTCTGGCAGTGAATCACTTGGCAGATGCAGGTCCAGGCTAGTGCTGCAAACACAACACACAGCCATCAGGGAGGGGTGGGAGACAGGACTCCCATTGCACAGCAGTGTCACCCAGTCCAGGTTTTACTACATGCCCCAGTGTGTGCAGGTAACAAGCTCAGGTGTGTCTTGTGGTGAAACTCATGGGAGGGAACAGCGACTTGTGATTCAAATAATGAACAGCAGCGATCCCTACCGGAGCAGGTTGTTCCTGGATTTGTGGGAGGGGGGCATGGTGTGGCTGGTTTCATGTTTCCTGCAAACGGAATAACAAAGAGAAGCTTCTGATTGGCTTATCAGTTCCAGAGCTTGTGAGCATCTGAGCTTTACACACACACACACACACACACACACACACACACACACACACACACACACACACAGACACACACACTCACAATCACACACACACACACACACTCACACACACACACACACTCACAATCACACACACACTCACACAGACACACACACACACACTCACACACACACACAGACACACACACTCACAATCACACACACACTGACACACACACACACTGACACACACACACACACACACACACACACACACACACACACACACACACACACTCACACTCACACACACACACACACACACACACACACACTTCTCCTCTTCGTACTCTTTCAGTGCCACTCCATTGCGTCGGATGGCTGTGATGGCGTTGTCGATGTCATCCTCCTCTGTCATGGCGGAGTTGACGTGAACCACCTCGAAATCCACGGGCACACACGAGTACCTGCACACACCAAAACGACACGCGTCACACCCCAGCCCAGGCAACACACGACCCAGTACTGACTGCCCACTGCACTGCTCTGCTCGCCAGCCTGATCAAACGCTGCAGCTAAAGCTCCCAGACCTCTCTGTGCTTTACAATGCTTCCCTATGCTTTACCAGACCTCTCTGTGCTTTGCAATGCTTCCTATGCTTTACCAGACCTCTCTGTGCTTTACAATGCTTCCCTATGCTTTACCAGACCTCTCTGTGCTTTACAATGCTTCCCTATGCTTTTACCAGACCTCTCTGTGCTTTACAATGCTTCCCTATGCTTTACCAGACCTCTCTGTGCTTTACAATGCTTCCCTATGCTTTACCAGACCTCTCTGTGCTTTACAATGCTTCCCTATGCTTTACCAGACCTCTCTGTGCTTTACAATGCTTCCCTATGCTTTACCAGACCTCTCTGTGCTTTACAATGCTTCCCTATGCTTTACCAGACCTCTCTGTGCTTTACAATGCTTCCCTATGCTTTACCAGACCTCTCTGTGCTTTACAATGCTTCCCTATGCTTTACCAGACCTCTCTGTGCTTTACAATGCTTCCCTATGCTTTACCAGACCTCTCTGTGCTTTACAATGCTTCCCTATGCTTTACCAGACCTCTCTGTGCTTTACAATGCTTCCCTATGCTTTACCAGACCTCTCTGTGCTTTACCATGCCTCTCTGTGCTTTATCAATACCCACGTTCTCTACAGGAAGGTACTTGAGCCCGAGTCCAGACCTACTGAACACTTCCGGACGTGCTGGAGCAGCCTGTCCGATCCCATCCCCCGGGATCATGGTGACCGTGTGCCGGCCTCCGTACTTAGCAGGGGGGGGCTGGGGAGAGAGAGGAGAGGGGAGGGATTAGGAACACTGGAGCTGGGCTGCCTTAACCTAGATAATCCTGCAATGCTGCAGTACCAACCACTTCAAGATATACTGTATGTAATGCAAACACACACTGAGACACAAACACACACTGAGACACACACACACTGAGACACAAACACACACTGAGACACACACTGAGACACAAACACACTGAGACACACACAGACACAAACACACTGAGACACAAACACACTGAGACACAAACACACTGAGACACACACTGAGACACAAACACACACTGAGACACACACTGAGACACACACTGAGACACAAACACACACTGAGACACACACTGAGACACAAACACACACTGAGACACACACTGAGACACACACTGAGACACAAACACACACTGAGACACAAACACACACTGAGACACACACTGAGACACAAACACACTGAGACACACACAGACACAAACACACTGAGACACAAACACACTGAGACACACACTGAGACACAAACACACACTGAGACACACACTGAGACACACACTGAGACACAAACACACTGAGACACAAACACACACTGAGACACACACTGAGACACAAACACACACTGAGACACACACTGAGACACACACACACACACACTGAGACACAAACTGAGACACACACACACACTGAGACACACACTGAGACACAAACACACTGAGACACACACACACACACTGAGACACAAACTGAGACACACACACACTGAGACAGACACTGAGACACAAACACACACTGAGACACACTGAGACACAAACACACACTGAGACACAAACACACTGAGCCACAAACACACACTGAGACACAAACTGAGACACACACACACACACTGAGACACACACACACTGAGACAGACACTGAGACACAAACACACACTGAGACACACTGAGACACAAACACACACTGAGACACAAACACACACTGAGACACAAACACACTGAGACACAAACACACACTGAGACACACACTGAGACACAAACACACACTGAGACACACACTGAGACACAAACACACTGAGACACACACAGACACAAACACTGAGACACAAACACACACTGAGACACACACACACTGAGACACAGACACACACTGAGACACAAACTGAGACACACACACACTGAGACACAAACTGAGACACACACACACACTGAGACACAAACTGAGACACACACACACTGAGACAGACACTGAGACACAAACACACACTGAGACACAAACACACACTGAGACACAAACACACTGAGACACAAACACACACTGAGACACACACTGAGACACAAACACACACTGAGACACACACTGAGACACAAACACACTGAGACACACACAGACACAAACACTGAGACACAAACACACACTGAGACACACACACACTGAGACACAGACACACACTGAGACACACACTGAGACACAAACACACACTGAGACACACAGTGAAACACAAACACACACTGAGACACACAGTGAAACACAAACACACACTGAGACACAAACACACACTGAGACACACACTGAGACACACAGTGAAACACTGACACCCTGAGGCACACACACGGAGACAGACGCACACACAGAGACACCAACGATGGTAATCAGACTCCCGTTGCACAGCAGTGTCACCCAGTCCAGGTTTTACTACCAGCTTGATCAGCCCCCAGTGTGTCTCGCTAACAAGCTCAGGTGTGTCTGATTATTAAACTCCTAGTGAAACCAGGACTGGATCACACCGCTGTGCAGCGGGAGTCTGATTCCCAGCCCTGAGATGCATCTCTTATAAGAAGCTGCCCCTCCACACCGCACGTTAACTCTGTGAAAGTCATACTCACAATAATCTTGTTCTGGAGACCCGAAGAGCGGGGATGAGAAACACAAAATTCCACAGTTAGTTTTTAACGCAGAGCAGCACAGACACAAGGAGGCGAACGAACACTCAAACAGATCTGCTGAAACCATTGAGCTACCCTTACATTCACAACGCAAACCCATCTGCTTACCTATATTACTAAATGAGTCATTCAGCAGACGCTTTTATCCAGAGCGACTTACAGAGACTAGGGTGGTGAACTCTGCATCATCAACAACTGCTGCTGCAGAGTCGCTTCCAATAGGAGCTCGTTTGTTTGACGTCTCGTCCAAAGGACGGAGCACAAGGAGGTTCAGTTAAAGTTACTAAGACAGGTGATTATATTAAATTACTTTAACAGAACCGTCCAATTTCCTTTATTGTTTAAGTACTTGACTTCTGTTCAGTTTTTTTAAAAATGATTTTTAAAGTAACTAATTATTATTGTTATTATTATTATTATTATTATTATTATTATTGTTATTATTATTATTATTATTGTTATTATTGTTAGTAGTAGTAGTAGTATTTTAACCAGGACAGATCGTTCTCGCTTGCGGTTCCGATCCCAGCTCTAAATCCTCTCTTTCACTTACAGAATCCCACGCTTTGCCTCTCCGGCTGCTCCCTGCAACACCAAAAACCTGCAAGAAGAGATCATGAAAACACGTGTTAGAGCAGGGAGACAGGGAGACAGACACGCACAGACACGCAGACACACAGGGAGACAGGGAGACAGAGAGACAGGCAGACACACACAGACACAGACAGACAGACAGACACACAGACAGGCAGACAGACACACACAGACACCCACAGGCAGACAGGCAGGCAGACATACAGGGAGACAGAGAGACAGGCAGACAGACACACACACACACAGGCAGGCAGACAGACAGACACACAGGGAGACAGAGAGACAGGCAGACAAACAGACACGCAGCCACACAGACAGACAGACAGACAGACACACAGACAGACAGAGCCCCACAATCCTGTTCAGTTTGAAGCTACAATATAATCCCTTCTTCGTGGTGTCTGTGTTAGTTTACTACATTCTGAAAAGAGTTTAGTTTCATTAAAGCTGCAGACAGACAGACAGACAGACAGACAGACAGACAGACAGACAGACAGACAGACAGACAGACAGACAGACAGAGCCCCACAATCCTGTTCAGTTTGATGCTACAATATAATCCCTTCTTCGTGGTGTCTGTGTTAGTTTACTACATTCTGAAGAGAGTTCAGTTTCATCAGCTCTGTATCATTATGGCATGATATTTGTTCACTGATCTGCAGTGTTGAGTGGAGTTCTCTTTCCTGCTGTTACACAATTTACTCTGAAATACAGACGTCAGAAACACTGCAAGACACAGTACGACCTTTTGACGAACGCCAACAGCAAGTTTAAAAAAAAAAAAATTATTCCAGAAACGGCTGTTTAATTTAATCTCATGTAATTATTTCAGTCCTGCGTGTGTGTTAACGCGACCATAGAAATCAACAGGCTGTGACCGACTGCACCACGGCCCAATCACAATCCGATATTACAAAAGAACCACGCCCACTGAACGCCTGCCTCAGCCAATGAAGGAGGCGAGGGCGGGGCTTGCCGTGCTTTTCCCCGCCCCTCTAGGTTTTACACGCCTGTCTGTCTCTGCGCTTGTTTTGACCTCTGAGTGTTTAAAGTAAATGCGAATCATTTTGATCCAGCCGCTACAGAAATGAAAGCCACGGAATTGACGGTTGTAAATCTCACCTGTGCATTGCTGCCGAGTCTATTCCGCAGGAAAAGCGGTCTGATTAACTTTGACATGGTCACTGCTGGAGTCGTCAGCACCATCTTCCTGCAAATGCGATTGCGGAACTCGCCGGTCGGGTCATAGACATCAGACTCCGTACAGGATAGAGTGGTTGATAAAACACGAGGGTTTCTGCGCTGCATCGATGAGCGAGCGCCACCGCACGGCGGGAGGTGACGCTTCAATTATATATATATATATATATATATATATATATATATATATATATATATATATATATATATATATATATATATATATATATATATATATATATATAAAAAATTCTGTTGTATTTTCATTTTACAATTTGAAAATTGAAAAAAAAAAAATTGGTGAAAACCGTTTAGTTTATTTTTTTTCTTCTTTTAAAATCCTTCAACTCAGACAGACAGACAGACAGAGCCCCACAATCCTGTTCAGTTTGACATTTCAATATAATCCCTTCTATACCCTAATCATGTTTAATAGGAAACAGAGGCTAGATGATGAAGCTAATTCTCTTATTCCAGATCCTTCGCTAGGTTCAAATCTGGCTATGCCCCCAAAAAACAAACCACCCCCAATTCAGCACAACATTAACAGTATAAGAAGAAAAAACAACACCTCCTCCCCCCTCCCCTCTCCTCCCTCCCTCCCTCCCTCCCTCTCCTCTTCCTCCTCTCCCCTCTCCTCTCCTCTCCTCTCCTCTCCTCCCCCGTGTCTGTTACTGATATCTGTGTAGTACTACTGAATGACCAGCAGAGGGAGACAGAGACACTTGTCTGTTATTGATATCGGTGTAGTACTGCTGAATGATCAGCAGAGGGAGACAGAGACATGTGTGTGTTATTGATATTGGTGTAGTACTGCTGAATGACCAGCAGAGGGAGACAGAGACACGTGTCTGTTATTGATATCGGTGTAGTACTACTGAATGACCAGCAGAGGGAGACAGAGACACGTGTCTGTTATTGATATCGGTGTAGTACTGCTGAATGATCAGCAGAGGGAGACAGAGACACGTGTCTGTTATTGATATCGGTGTAGTACTACTGAATGACCAGCAGAGGGAGACAGAGACACGTGTCTGTTACTGATATCGGTGTAGTACTGCTGAATGACCAGCAGAGGGAGACAGAGACACGTGTCTGTTATTGATATCGGTGTAGTACTGCTGAATGACCAGCAGAGGGAGACAGAGACACGTGTCTGTTATTGATATCGGTGTAGTACTGCTGAATGACCAGCAGAGGGAGACAGAGACACGTGTCTGTTATTGATATCGGTGTAGTACTGCTGAATGACCAGCAGAGGGAGACAGAGACACGTGTCCGTAGGCTGATATCGGTGTAGTACTACTGAATGACCAGCAGTGGGAGACAGAGACACGTGTCTGTAGGCTGATATCCATGTAGTACTGCGAATGACCAGCAGAGGGAGACAGAGACACGTGTCTGTTATTGATATCCGTGTAGTACTGCTGAATGACCAGCAGAGGGAGACAGAGACACGTGTCTGTTATTGATATCCGTGTAGTACTACTGAATGACCAGCAGTGGGAGACAGAGACACGTGTCTGTTTCTGATGTCCGTGTAGTACTACCGAATGACCAGCAGTGGGAGACAGAGACACGTGTCTGTTATTGATATCGGTGTAGTACTGCTGAATGACCAGCAGAGGGAGACAGAGACACGTGTCTGTGGCAAATTAAAAAGGTCGAGTTAAGATAACGAATAGTTCAGTTAAGGGTCGAGTTCAGTAATTGAGAGCTCTGTTGGAATGAACACAGAGGGGTCCCCCAGAACCGGGGTCTGTTTGTCTGTTATTTTCTGGCAGTCTTGTTCTTTTTAAACGTTATTCTTTTATAAACCAATGTTTGTCTTGTGCTTTTTTTTTTTTTAATTTATTAATTTTATTAATTTGAAGGCGAGTACCCGCGAAAAATGCATTTGTTCGCCGGTTTTGTATTTTCATCGCTCAGGTGCCTTCTGTTGAATCCGATGTTTGTTTTTTTTCATTTGTTTGTTTGTTTGTTTGTTTTTTTGGCGGCTATAATTGTTGGTAATGTCTTTTCAGCGTGCAATTTGTTTCTGTTTTTAATTGCATTTCATGCAATTCATGTATTTTTTATTTTATATATAGTTAGATAGCCTATATATCATATTATTTTACATATGCAGTAATACATACATAAAATAAAACACTATGACGACGATATTTTAAGTGGTGCTATATATAGAGCAGCAGTGTGGAGTAGTGGTTAGGACTCTGGACTCTTGACCGGAGGGTCGTGGGTTCAATCCCGGGGACACTGCTGCTGTACCCTTGAGCAAGGTACTTTACCTAGATTGCTCCAGTAAAAAAACCCAGCTGTATAAATGGGGAATTGTATGTAAAAAATAGTATAAATGTTTGTAAAAAAAATAATGTGATTTCTTGTAATAATTGTAAGTCGCCCTGGATAAGGGTGTATGCTAAGAAATTAATAATAGTGAATATATATATTTATTTATTTATTTATTTATTTTCCGGGTGAGGTGAGATTCCGGGCGTCAATTAAAAAAAAAAAGAAAAAAAAGCCGGGTGTCGGGGGACGTGCGCGCCGCCGCCGCCGCCGCTCCAGGAGGAGTGACGCTGCGTTAGAGCTGGCGTGCGCGCCCTCCCCGGGGCTCGAGGCCAGACCGCGAGCTCGCGCACCAGCGAGCCGCCGCTTCAGTCGGTGAGAGAGAGAGAGAGAGACGGGAGCGAAAAATAAAGAAATAAAGAAAGAAATAATTATACATAAATTAAACCAGTTCTCAATAAAACAAAAAAAAAAAAATGAGTTTCAACACCCCTCCGAGTGATGTGGCACATCGTAACCGGACTCCACCGGTTTGGGAATTAACTGTCAAAATGTACGCTTAATATTACTGGATACTGTATTCAAAAAAAAAAAAAAAATAGACCGTTTCTTCAAACAAAAAACCCCCGACACTGGCCGCTCTGTGAGAAAAAAAAAAAAATAAAATAAAAAGGTAATTAAACATTTTTTTTTTTAACCCACTGCATATTTCTTTTCAGTGTTTACATGTATTAATTATTCGACGTGTTTTGTTTTTTTTGTTGTTGTTTTTTTTTTGTAGTTGTCTTTGGTAGAAGCGGACAAATACGTTTTAATTTAAAAAACAAAACAAAAAAAAAAAAACGGTCGTGTGTATTTTTTAAGAAAACCTATGCAACAACAAAAAAAAAAACAAGTGTGATTTTCTTATGTAACAAAGCGATTTTGGTGTTCTTGTGTGTTTAAAAAATGATACCGCCTTGGTTGACGACAATAATGATTTTGAGTTAAAATCACGAAATTATTTACTTGACAGGAGCACAGCTCGTACTGAATTGCCATCAAATGTTTACTTACGTGACAGGATCACCTAGAATTACGATAATCAATATTATTTTACGTTTGACATCTTGCTATTAAGACCACAGATCATCTAGACTTGTTATGTTGTGTTTGATAAAACACGGTAGCCGGTATTTAAAAATTACAATAACAGTAACACAGCGGCCATCATAGTTAAACTGTATTAGTGTTCGCTTAGCATCACACGATATGTGATGGTATACAGTAATCTGAATTGAATTGTTACATTTTTTTTAAACCCAAAGTGGTTTAGTTTAGTCGAATTATAAAAAGGTTGGTTATTGAATAATTCATACAGACAGTTATATATCGAAACGTTGGGCAGCTGGCTCTTTGAGCATGTATGTATATATATAGAGAGAGAGAGAGAGACAGACAGACAGACGTGTCTTGATTTCTCCAATTGCAATGCATTTCGGTTCCATTCCTGGTTTTGTTCTGTCTCACAAGAGACGCTCCACAGCTTGTTACCTATACACCCTGGCCTGGGGGCTGATCAAGCTGGGAGTAAAACCTGGACTGGATGACACCGCTGTGCAATGGGAGTCTGATTCCCATCCCAGAGCGTAGAAATAAGCTGGCTTGTGCAGTGTTTGTTTAAGGTGCAGTTATGTGAGTTTTGTTGGTTTTTCTGGTACCTGTGCAGAGGTCACAGGTGTGCACAGTACAGACACCAGAAGCTGCCAGGGCTTTCTCGTTTTAGAGAGTGTCACCTGCCCTGCTCTTGAGTTAAGAATGCTGATGAGCTGATGTTATCGCGTGGTCCGTGTGAGTGAACCTGGCCTGCATTTCAACATCGTGGTTTTCAGATGGCTGATTTTCCATTCAGTTGTATTTATTTATTTATGTGTATGTTTTATGATTGGGGTAAAACTGTTGATTAATCTCCAAACAGTCAGGATTTGCAGGACCATGGAGATTTTTTTTTTTTTTTCTCCTGAACCTGCGACAAATTTTGAGAGAGAGAGAGAGAGTGTGGACGAACTCATTTGAAGCCTGAAACGTGACCCAGATTGAAGCTGCTTGTGATGGCTTACTCCTCCCTGACCTTTGACCTGCAACAGTAAAGTTTGTCGTTTAGTTCTGTAATGCTGCTGATAAGATTTCTCAATCCTGTAGCCGGAGTAGCTTCATAACTGTGTGCGATCAGTGACAGTCTGTTTTCAACGTCAATTGCGTTTTTGCAACATTATTTTTTACATACAATTACCCATTTATACAGTTGGGTTTTTTACTGGAGCAATCTAGGTAAAGTACCTTGCTCAAGGGTACAGCAGCAGTGGGATTGAACCCACGACCCTCCGGTCAAGAGTCCAGAGCCCTAACCACTACTCCACACTGCTGCCCGTTTGTTATTTATTTATTTTTATTACGTCTGAATGCTAAACTATCTAGGTGATGCAACACCTTTGATCGTAACTCTGCAGAAGCTAAAATTTTAGGATTGAGACATTAATTTAATATGTATAATGTCTACATGCTTCCCTTGGGTCACCTGGTACGCCAACACAGCCTCACGTTTCACTGATGACGACTCCCTACTTAAAACTGGACCCTGAAAGCTCCTCGGCTTGCATTTTTTTTTTACTGTATAGCATGTATGATGCATTTCTCTGTAGTTAAAGTATTATGGATTTTCTTGTTGTTACTTGTAAAGCTCTTTGTGATGGTGGTCCACTATGAAAGGCGCGATACAAAATGAAGATTGATTGATTGATTGATTGAAAAAACAAAAAAATGATGAACATACTTGGCTCTGTGGTCTACTGATGCAGTCTTACAGTAAGACATGTTTCTGTTTTGTTTTGTTTTTGTCCACTCTCTGTAAGTAGCTGCGTCTGTCAGACCGTGTCTTGGATTAATAGGGCATTTTAAATTCAGTTTAAATTGCCATGTGGTTGACCGGAGCCTGGCTGATGCAGTTTAGATTAAAAACGATTTTTTTTTGCGGGGGTAGTCTTTGATTTTCTTGCTGTGGCTGTACGGTTGATCTCTCACTACAGTTGTGCTTTTAAATTAAAACGATTGTGTGGCGGCTGAGCTCAGATTTCCCCAGGTTGACTGTGAGATGCCTTTTTGCTGAATGCTCTTAAAAACAAACAGTGACCTAAAAAAAAAAAAAGGTTTATTCTTTATCGATGTTGTAAAATGAACAAACAGAGCTGCATGAATTCAGTGCGCCTGATCACTATTATTATTATTATTATTATTATTATTATTATTATTATTATTATTATTAGTTTATTAGGCAGATGCCTTTATCCCATGCGACTCGCACAGGTGTTACAGGGCAGCACAGGGTTACAATGCAAAAAACACAATTTTTAAACACAGCGGAGCTGACAATTGGTGCAAATGCTACTGGAATACAATTATTATTATTATTATTATTATTATTATTATTATTATTATTATTATTATTTATTTCTTAGCAGACGCCCTTATCCAGGGCTACTTACAATCATAAGCAAATACATTTCAAGAATCACAATACAAGTAATAATACAATTAAGAGCAAGATAAATACAATGACTTTGGTTCAAGCAAGTACAAGTATGACAAAATACAATTCAATAATACAGCAGATAACAGTGTCAGTGATAGTAACATCAGGATGTGATTAAATACAAAATACTACAGATTAAACACTTGACAGATTGCAGTACTCTGAAGTACAGGATTAAATGCAGTAAAATAGGGGGCAGATAAGAGCAAGTAAAGCACATTTAAGGAAGGGTGATACGTGTCCCAGGGGAAGAACAGAGGAGTTCTACAGGTGCTTTCTGAAGAGGTGAGTCTTGAGGAGGCACCGGAAGGTGGTCAGGGACTGGGCAGTCCTGACATCTGTAGGAAGGTCATTCCACCACTGCAGGGTGAGGGTGGAGAAGGAGCGGGCTCTGGAGGCAGGGGAGCATAAAGGAGGTAGAGCCAGTCTTCTAGTGCAGGCGGAGCGGAGAGGTCGAGTGGGGGTGTAGGGAGAGATGAGGGTCTGGAGGTAGCTGGGTGCAGTCTGGTCAAGGCATCTGTAGGCTAGTACAAGAGTCTTGAACTGGATGCGAGCGGTGATCGGGAGCCAGTGGAGTGAGCGGAGTAGTGGGGTTGCGTGGGAGAAGCGAGGCAGAGACAACACCAGGCGGGCAGCGGAGTTCTGGATGAGCTGGAGCGGACGGGTGGCGGACGCAGGGAGGCCAGCCAGGAGGGAGTTGCAGTAGTCTACTGAGAAGATTGAGACAATTTGTATCTACGATAGCAGTGCAAGGATAGCGCGTCAGCTGAGGATCTAGGAGCACAGTGCTGAGGTCAGGCCAGTGCAGAGCAGAGCAGAGCAGGAGGGGGGGGGTGTATTGGGGGGTCAGTGCAGGGTTTGGTTATCGTAAAGTTTTGGCATGGAAAATCTTCTTTGGTTTGTGGTGGATAGCTGATTGCTTTTGCACGGTTTTATTATTAAGTATTGATTTATTGCAGATCGTGTTTTGAGGTGAAAGTCCTTTTTATGCATTTGGTTCTGCGTGCTCAAGAATTTAAAGAGACCAAGGGCGCGATCTTTGCTTGAATCTCAGACTAAATTGTGGGGCTCTGTGTATGTGCCTGTCTGTCTGTCTGTCTGTCTGTGTGTGTGTGACTCTGTGTGTCTGTCTGTCTGCTTGTCTGTCTGTCTCTCTGTGTGTGTCTGTGTGTGTGTCTGCTTGTCTGTCTGTCTGTGTGTCTGTGTGTGTGTGTCTGCTTGTCTGTCTGTGTGTCTGTGTCTGTGTGTGTGTGTCTGTGTCTGTGTGTGTGTGCGTGTGTCTGCTTGTCTATCATATGTGTCACTGCCCCTTTTTAAAGTGTCTGGGATGAGCAGTGAAGTCTCCCTGTGTACTCTGAGACAGAATTACAAAAAAAAAAAAAAAAAATGGAAGCATGCTGTCTTGAGTATTAAAATGTGCACCAGTCGCAGCTTCCAGTGCACATTTTACTGCAGGATGCATCAGCCCCACCCCACCCAACCCACATGACTGATACTCCACATGACACACTGCCAGAGGCAGCAGAACATTCATCGAATTATTAATGAAACAACCCAGTACTGTCAGACCAGCTCAGCGTTGTGTAGCTCAGCGTTTTACACAAACAAGCACACTTCCCATTCTCTAGACCACAGACCACAGACACAGTCTCTGCTTTACGTGGCCCAGCGAATTAGACATATATTAGTGATGTGATCAAACCCTCTGAAATGTCTTTGTAATATACAGCGCTAGACCCTGATATTGATGCGATCCAGCCCTCTGAAATGTCTTTATAATATACAGCGCTAGACCCTGATATTGATGCGATCCAGCCCTCTGAAATGTCTTTATAATATATAGCTCTAGACCCTGATATTGATGCGATCCAGCCCTCTGAAATGTCTTTATAATATACAGCACTAGACCCTGATATTGATGCGATCCAGCCCTCTGAAATGTCTTTATAATATACAGCACTAGACCCTGATATTGATGCGATCCAGCCCTCTGAAATGTCTTTATAATATACAGCGCTAGACCCTGATAGTGATGCGATCCAGCCCTCTGAAATGTCTTTATAATATACAACACTAGACCCTAATATTGATGCGATCCAGCCCTCTGAAATGTCTTTATAATATACAGCACTAGACCCTGATGTTGATGCGATCCAGCCCTCTGAAATGTCTTTATGATATATAGCACTAGACCCTGATATTGATGCGATCCAGCCCTCTGAAATGTCTTTATAATATACAGCACTAGACCCTGATATTGATGCGATCCAGCCCTCTGAAATGTCTTTATAATATACAGCACTAGACCCTGATATTGATGCGATCCAGCCCTCTGAAATGTCTTTATAATATACAGCACTAGACCCTGATATTGATGCGATCCAGCCCTCTGAAATGTCTTTATAATATAATAATGTCTATATGTGTTAGTGTGTCTGTGGAGAGAAGGGAGACAGTCTAGACAGTTTTTTCTCAGTTTTTGAATATTTCAGCAGTTTTTCTCTGTTTTGCTCCAATGGCCTCGCAGCTTGGATCACAAGCTTGGGTGCGTTTCGGTAAGCTGTTGGTTTTTACTTTGGATACGCCCAAAAGATACAGAACTGCTCTGTGCTGTACAGTGTGTGTCTGTGTCTGTGTGTGTGTGTCTGTGTGAATCACTGTGTGTGTCTGTGTGAATGTGTGTATGTCTGTGTGTATGTCTGTCTGTTTGTGTCTGTCTGTGTGTGTGTGTGTCTCGTTTGTTTACGTCTCGTCCGAAGGATGCATCGCTGGTCCCCTTTAAAGGAATGCATCATCATCATCATCATCATCATCATTTATGTATTTATTTATTTATTTCTTAGCGGACGGCCTTATCCAGGGCGACTTACAATTGTTTGAAAACATCACAGTACAAAGTATCACGTTGTAAAATATCACATTACAGATAAGACCTGTTATAAAGTACAATAGAATCAGCAGCAAAATACAGTAAATAATGACATGCGAGAGCGACTTTGACTGAGAGCCGTTCACTTCTATTAAAAATATTTGCTTATGCGAGTCAGAGCATGTAGGAAGTGCGAGAAAGGGGTGAGAATGATTTCACATGAGAGCAATCACAAAAAAACGTGAATACCTGTAGGAGTCAAATCAAACACAAGATACAGGAAGTAGTTCTAGTTAGGAGCGGTAGTTTAATACGGACGGGTATGGAGCGGTTCAAAGCAAGCACAAGCTGATGCAAGCACTGGTACAATTGGGTGCCATAGAGTCCAGTATAGTGGAAGGTTGTGAGTTTTGCAGGTGCTATCTGAACAGGTGTGTCTTGAGGAGGCGCTGGAAGGTGGTCAGGGACTGAGCAGTCCTGATATCCGTGGGCTGGTCGCTCCATCACTGAAGGGCGAGGGTGGAGAAGGAGCGGGCTCTGGGGGCAGGGGAGCGGAGTGGGGGGAGGGAGGGGGGTGTAGGGGAGAAATCTGTAGAGGGAGCAGGCAAGGTCAAGACAAACGATAGGCGAGTACAAGAGTTTTGAATAGACTTTTCGTGAAGTCATTTTGTAGTTTCTTCGATTGCATGATGTTAAATAAATCTCTGTAGTTTTTTTTACGTGATGCCTCGATCCTAAAATTCTAGGCGATGCGAAACCTTTGGCCACAGCTGTAGTGTACTTAATCAATAACGTGTGTGGCAGATCAGGCATTTTCCTGCTGCTCTGTACTGTACAGCACTGGCACCAGGGTGCGTTGGCTCCTCTATCGTCATATATAAGGGAATAACTTCACAAATCGGCAACACATGACGAGAGACCAGCACTAATGCTGTAAAGCTAACGAGAGGTAAGAGATTTGAAAAGCAACGGTCAGCGCTCCTTTAAACCTCCGCTGCTTTGCCATGCGCCTCTCTCTGTGCTTCACAAGGCTGCCCTCTGCTTTATCGCGCTTCGTTACACCGTGCTGTGCGTTTCGTCCCGGGTTTATAAAAGGCTTTGATTGATCCCAGCCTGTCGGCACAGGGCATTGTTCAGCCTCCTCTCAGACTGCCTGTCTCAAGTACTGTCTGCTTCCACAGGCTCTGGAAATGGGAAGGCCACTGCAGCAGCAGAGAAGCGCACAGCATCCTGGGAGTTGTAGTTCAGTTTTTGGCTGTTGGAAATGGGAAGGCCTCTGCAGCAGCAGAGAAGCGCACAGCATCCTGGGAGTTGTAGTTCAGTTTCTGGCTGTTGGAAATGGGAAGGCCTCTGCGGCAGCCGGAAGCGCAGAGCGTCCTGGGAGTTGTAGTTCGGTTTCGGCTGTTTTATTATACCATGTAATTGTAACAAGTATTGTAACAAGTAAAATTATCAAGGGAGAGGCAAGTGTTTGCAGTGGTTTTAAACGTGTTAAGCTTTCCTGCTTTCTGATTATAAAATCTAATCTTTTTTCCTTTTTTTTTTTTTTTTGTCTTTCAGGATTTGCTTGAAGACATCGCCGCATCCAATTATATTTCTCTCTCTCTCACTTTCTAGCGGATCCAAAACCGGACAACGCAAAACACTATAAATATACATATATATATATTTTTATTAAAAAAAAAATAATAATAATTCATCACTATTTTCTAATAGTTTTAATCACTACAAGTTTACACCCCAAGTTTACAACTTGCTGTCAGGATGTCGTGAGGGAGGAAAGGAGAGAGCGAGACAGTTGACTGGAGGAGGAGAAGAAGAGGGGGGGAGGTAGGCGACAAAACAGACAGAGAGAGGGTGAGAGGCAGGAAAAGAGGAAGACTTTTTGATGGCGACAGACGCGGGCGAACCAGCCGGCACCGAGGAATCGGAAAAAACTGATGGAGTGAGTGTGGAGAAGAGGAGGGTGCCGGAGAGAGAGGGGGGCAGCGACAGCAGCCCTGGGGGCAACAGGAACGGCACTGGCCGAGGCAAAACCACGGCCGTGGGCCCTCTGACCGTTTCTGCTGCGCCAGTCTCTGCTTCACACCCTCCATCTTCCCCTTCCCTGAGAATAAAGCAGCCTGCTTCGCGTGGCGGGGTGGACGCTAGCGACGCCGTGGGAGCGGGGGTCTCCAAGTCCGGCTCCTCTAGTGGCGGGAGGGAGAACAACAAGCGTTTCTTCCGCAAGAGCGTGGAGCTGTGCGAGGAAGAGGAGGAGGAGGAGGAGGAGGAGAGAGAAATTGCTAAAAGGGACGGCACTCTCACGGAGAGCTCCGACAGCGTGTTTGCCAACCTCCCCGGAGCCCCGGTGTCTTCAACGGCGCCTCCTGCAGCCCGCGACCCTCGGCAAACCGGCAACTCCACCCCCGGTAAAGACCGACCGGCCAACACCACCGCCCCCGTCAACGCCGCAGCTGCTGCTGCCATCGCCGCCGCGGCCAGAGTGAGGACGGAGAAGGAGCTGGAGGAGGAGGCGGAGATGAAGGCAGTGGCCACCTCGCCCGGGGGTCGCTTCCTCAAGTTCGACATCGAGCTGGGCAGGGGAGCCTTCAAGACCGTCTACAAGGGGCTGGACACCGACACCTGGGTGGAGGTGGCCTGGTGCGAGCTGCAGGTACCGTGTCATACCCGCCCCCCCATCGGAGATTCCCAGAGCACCCCACCCCACCGCCCGCGATCGGAGATTCCCAGAGCACTTTCATCAGGGCAATAGTGTGTGCGTGTGCGCGTGCATGTGCGTGTGTGTATGTGTGTGTGTGTGTGCGTGTGTGTGTGTGTGCGTGTGTGTGCGTGCATGTGTGTGTGTGTGTGCGTGTGTGTGTGTGCGTGTGCGTGCGTGCATGCATCTCATGCTGGCTGGCATTGCATTCTTTCACTGAGAGACTGCCAGCCTTAATCGTTTGTTTGGCACAGTGCCACAGGCTGAGACATTGTACATAAAAGGGAATGGAATATTTCTGCGTTGACTGTCGCGGCCCACTGGAAAATTCACTTCCTCCATCTTTTTTTTTTTTTTACCCCACTCTAGCTGTCAGAACTGTTAGTTGTAGCTTGAATTACGTAAATAATGTTTATTTGAAATCAACTAGGAATGGTCAGTGTTTTTGCTCTAATACAGAAACTCCTTCAGCTCTGCAGGAGGACGTACAGCACAATGCTCTGAAAATAAGTATTTTAATAGAACTTCAAAGAACTTCAGGAGTGAGCCAATAGCATGACAAAAACCCTTATAAAGGTTTCCCAGAGTAAAAGCACAGCAAAGTGCAATAAAACAATGAGAGGCATGGTAAAGCACAGGGAAGCATTGTAAAGCACAGAGAGGTCTGGTAAAGCATAGGGAAGCATTGTAAAGCACAGAGAGGTCTGGTAAAGCATAGGCAAGCATTGTAAAGCACAGAGAGGTCTGGTAAAGCATAGGCAAGCATTGTAAAGCACAGAGAGGTCTGGTAAAGCATAGGGAAGCATTGTAAAGCACAGAGAGGTCTGGTAAAGCATAGGGAAGCATTGTAAAGCACAGAGAGGTCTGGTAAAGCATAGGGAAGCATTGTAAAGCACAGAGAGGTCTGGTAAAGCATAGGGAAGCATTGTAAAGCACAGAAAGGTCTGGTAAAGCATAGGGAAGCATTGTAAAGCACAGAGAGGTCTGGTAAAGCATAGGGAAGCATTGTAAAGCACAGAGAGGTCTGGTAAAGCATAGGGAAGCATTGTAAAGCACAGAGAGGCATGGTAAAGCATAGGGAAGCATTGTAAAGCACAGAGAAGTGTGAACAAGTTAAAACAAGCCCTTCAAGGACTCTCTCTCTCTCTCTCTCTCTCTTCCTCGCTCTCTCCTCCCTCCCTCTCTCTCTCTCTCTCTCTCTCTCTCTCTCTCTCTCTCTCTCGCTCTCTCTGTAATGAACCCACAAACTCCTACTCACAATTATCAATTCTGCCAGCGTTTGCTGCTGAATTGCCAGCTGCTCAATAAAACCCTGATGATGCTGAACTCGGTTTTACTCACAAGCTGCGCTGTGTTGGCCGAGCAGCTGCCTGCGATCCTGCCCGTTGTCTGCCCTGTTGCTTGGACACGCCACGAAGCGGGCTCGGACCCCTCTTCGGAATAATCGCCTGTCTGTTCTCTTGTCTCTTGCGCTGTGGCCTTCGGTGGCCCCCTGTATAACTGCAGACCACTGATGGAGTCGTTCGTGGCTCAGCATGAAGACTCGAGCCTTTGTTCTCTCCTCTTCTTCTTAGTGCTCAGCAACAGAGAGGCAGTCTTCTGAATGTTAATGAACGCTCCCTCACACTGTAAAATAAACACCAGCGTAGTATTACTTATGAATTGATCTGTTGTGCTGGTAATGTATCTGGAGAACCACAGCTTATTAATTTGGGATGAAACCTGGTGTTGACATTATTTAAAGTATCCAATTGCTGGGAAATATGGGTCTGTCTGTCTGTCTGTCTGACTGTCTGTCTGTCGGTCTGACTCTCTGTCTGTCTGTCCCTGTCTGTCTACATCCTTCTGTCCGTCTGTCTCTCTGTCCGTCTGTCTGTCTGGCCCTGTCTGTCTACAGCCTTCTGTCTGCCTGTCTGTCCGTACATCCTTCTGTCTGTCTGTCCCTGTCTGTCAGTACATCCTTCTGTCTGTCTGTCTGTCTACATTTGTCTGTCTGTCTGTCTGTCTGTCTACATCCTTCTGTCTGTCTGTCAGTACATCCTTCTGTCGGTCTGTCTCTCTGTCTGTCTGTCCCTGTCTGTCTACATCCTTCTGTCTGTCTGTCAGTACATCCTTCTCTCGGTCTGTCTCTCTGTCCGTCTGTCTGTCTGTCCCCGTCTGTCTACATCCTTCTGTCTGTCTGTCTGTCTGTCCCTGGCTGTCAGTACATCCTTCTGTCTGTCTGTCTGTCTGTCTGTCTGTCTACATCTGTCGGTCTGTCTCTCTGTCCGTTTGTCTGTCTGTCCCTGTCTGTCTCTACATCCGTCCGTCTGTACGTGTCACCCTTAGATTTATACGCCTGTACTGAGAACCTAAGAAGTTGTTCCCCATCCTGTGATGTCCAGCACCCTCCCCACGCAGCTCAGTCAGAAATGAATAGCAGTGCTTTCTCACCTCTCTCTGCCTCGATAATAAGCGATCCTTTACAAGATAAACACCCCATTACCGGCATGTTAAGTACCCCCAAGTGGGCTATTGATTCATGTGCAAAATGTAGTTAAGCACAGCAAGGGGAGACATTAATGGGTTACGCCCCCACCTTCATTTTTCACAGTAAGTGCTTTGGGTCGAACACACAGCACCCCCAAGCAGCAGCCCAGCTTGAGTTTCAGATAATTCATTTCTCCTGTTTGCATTATGTGGGAGTCACACCTAAATAAAACCAATGAAAAAGTCAAGACAAAAGAAAATCTGATTTATATGCAGTGTGTGTGCTCCGTGTCGATTCTCAAAGAATACGCTGGGCAAACTCATACACAGAATCTGCAGGTCTTAGAGTTGCTATGGTGTCTGTTCCCTTTTGAAAGTTTACCTTGGTAAATTTGCACAGTGGTTTTCAATCTAAGGGGTGCTGTGTGTGTGTGTGTGTGTGTGTGTGGTGTGTGTTTTCAGTCTAAGGGCTGCTGTGTGTGTGTGTGTGTGTGTGTGTGTGTGTGTGTTCAGTCTAAGGGCTGCTGTGTGTGTGTGTGTGTGTGTGTGTGTGTGTGTGTGTGTTTGTTTTCAGTCTAAGGGCTGCTGTGTGTGTGTGTGTGTGTGTGTGTGTGTGTTTTCAGTCTAAGGGCTGCTGTGTGTGTGTGTGTGTGTGTGTGTGTGTTTTCAGTCTAAGGGCTGCTGTGTGAGTGTGTGTGTGTGTGTTTGTTTTCAGTCTAAGGGCTGCTGTGTGTGTGTGTGTGTGTGTGTGTGTGTGTTTTCAGTCTAAGGGCTGCTGTGTGAGTGTGTGTGTGTTTGTTTTCAGTCTAAGGGCTGCTGTGTGTGTGTGAGTGTGTGTGTGTGTTTGTTTTCAGTCTAAGGGCTGCTGTGTGTGTGTGTGTTTTCAGTCTAAGGGATGCTGTGTGTGTTTTCAGGACCGGAAGCTGACTAAGATGGAGCAGCAGCGTTTCAAGGAGGAGGCGGAGATGTTGAAGGGGCTCCAGCACCCCAATATCGTGCGTTTCTACGATTCCTGGGAGTCCTCTCTGAAAGGGAAGAAGTGCATCGTCCTGGTAACAGAGCTCATGACCTCCGGCACCCTCAAAACGTGAGTGCGGGGACCCTCAAAACCCCACTTAAACCTAACACCTGAGCCAACCGAATAAACCCATGATTCATTCGAGGCTTTTTGTGGATCACATTCTCAGTGTCGTTATCAGTCCCATCCCCTACTGGGAGCTAATTTAGAGGAGGCGGTGTGGTCCAGTGGTTAAAGTCCAGGGCTTGTCACCAGAAGGTCACTGGTTCAAATCCCACCTCTCTGCCACTGACTGACTCCCTGTGTGTGACCCTGAGCAAGTCACTTCACCTCCTTGTGCTCCGTCCTGCGGATGAGATATTCAATCAACGTCCTATTGGAAGTGACTCTGCACATAATGCACAGTTCACAGCCTGCCTCTGTAGAGCGCTTTGTGATGGGGGTCCACTATGAAAGGCGCTATATACATAAAAAATAAAGATATTATTATTATTATTATTATTATTATTATTATTATTATTATTATTATTATATGATATGATCAGAAACAGACTGCTGAAGTCACCCCCGTAATATCTAACTTAGCTGTTCGCCTCTAGTTTCGTTTAATGAACAGAGATGCTGTGTCTCTTTCAAAAAGTTCATTAAATGTTCCTGGCTTTCCTTTCGAGGCACACCCCCGAATCAGCTCACGAACCTGCGTCTGCTTTCCCAGATCGCTGTATGATTGCACAACTTGTAACTGACCCTAGGTCTGCTTCAAAACCCTTAAAGAAGTTCCGATGTCCTTATCCAGTGTCTCCATAGCGACTGCCCGGATCTCTCCGCAGGTACCTGAAGCGCTTCAAGGTGATGAAGCCCAAGGTCCTCCGGAGCTGGTGCAGGCAGATCCTCAAGGGCCTTCACTTCCTGCACACGAGGACCCCTCCCATCATCCACCGGGACCTGAAGTGTGACAACATCTTCATCACCGGCCCCACGGGCTCCGTGAAGATCGGCGACCTGGGACTGGCCACGCTCATGAGGACCTCCTTCGCCAAGAGCGTGATCGGTACGGGAACCCCCAAAATAGCAGGCTAGCAGACGCCCCGGCACAGCTGGGATCGTCCCAGGTTTTTTTGCTAAATTTTTTATTTCTTTTTAATCAGTGCAAAACTGACAAGCGCAGTCATCGTTCTACAAAAATTCAAATAAAGAAACGGATGGATTACCTGTTTGATCATTATGATTATGAGTTTAATAATTCATATTCTCTTTAACGTCCTGGGTCATGGCAAGTTAGCCTTTTTTCTACTGTGTTTTGATGAACACAGACAATTTTATAACTGACTGACTTATGATATATATATATACAGCTGTGGCCAAAAGTTTAGCATCACCCTATAGAATGAACTCATTTGCTTCATAAAGTCCAATGAAAGCTGCTGAATAATGTTCCCTTGTTAACATATTGAATTCCACACCCTCTATATAGAATGAACTCCCTCAGCTTCATAGAGTCCAATGAAAGCTGCTGAATAATGTTCCCTTGTTAACATATTGAATCACACACCCTCTATATAGAATGAACTCCCTCAGCTTCATAGAGTCCAATGAAAGCTGCTGAATAATGTTCCCTTGTTAACATATTGAATCACACACCCTCTATATAGAATGAACTCCCTCAGCTTCATAGAGTCCAATGAAAGCTGCTGAATAATGTTCCCTTGTTAACATATTGAATCACACACCCTCTATATAGAATGAACTCCCTCAGCTTCATAGAGTCCAATGAAAGCTGCTGAATAATGTTCCCTTGTTAACATATTGAATCACACCCCCTCTATATAGAATGAACTCCCTCAGCTTCATAGAGTCCAATGAAAGCTGCTGAATAATGTTCCCTTGTTAACATATTGAATTCCACCCCCTCTATATAGAATGAACTCCCTCAGCTTCATAGAGTCCAATGAAAGCTGCTGAATAATGTTCCCTTGTTAACATATTGGATCACACACCCTCTATATAGAATGAACTCCCTCAGCTTCATAGAGTCCAATGAAAGCTGCTGAATAATGTTCCCTTGTTAACATATTGAACCCCACCCCCTCTATATAGAATGAACTCCCCAGCTTCATAGAGTCCAATGAAAGCTGCTGAATAATGTTCCCTTGTTAACATATTGAACCCCACACCCTCTATATAGAATGAACTCCCTCAGCTTCATAGAGTCCAATGAAAGCTTCTGAATAATGTTCCCTTGTTAACATATTGAATCACACACCCTCTATATAGAATGAACTCCCTCAGCTTCATAGAGTCCAATGAAAGCTGCTGAATAATGTTCCCTTGTTAACATATTGAATTCCACCCCCTCTATATAGAATGAACTCCCTCAGCTTCATAGAGTCCAATGAAAGCTTCTGAATAATGTTCCCTTGTTGTGTATAATGGTATTTAAAACAGGATTAATTTATCCGACTTTTTACATCTCCACCCTGACCCTGGTCCCTCGGATATGCGCCTTGGAGTAATGTATGGTTTCCGGTAGCCTTTTTGTGGTTGTGTTTTTTTTTGGTGACGTCACGTTGTAGTTTCTTTGACTCCGTCACGATGTTAAGTAAACACACCTCCCTCGCAGGCACCCCTGAAGAGCGAGGCCTGTGTTTCTGTGCTGGTTTGTGTGGTCTTGGTCTTCTCACCGGTCTCCCCCTCCTCCCTCCCTCGCAGGCACCCCTGAGTTCATGGCTCCAGAGATGTACGAGGAGCACTACGATGAGTCTGTGGATGTCTACGCCTTCGGCATGTGTATGCTGGAGATGGCCACGTCGGAATACCCCTACTCTGAGTGCCAGAACGCAGCCCAGATCTACCGCAAGGTCACCAGCGTGAGTACCCAGCAACGGAGGGGTAGAGGGGGGGTACAGAGAGGTAGAGGGGGGTACAGGGAGGTAGAGGGGTACAGCGGTAGAGGGGGTAGAGAGGTACAGGGGTAGTGAGGGGTAGAGAGAGAGGTACAGGGGGGTACAAAGGGGTAGAGGGGGGTACAGAGAGGTAGACGGGTAGAGAGAGAGGTACAGGGGTACAGAGAGGTTCAGGAGGTACAGAGAGATAGACGGGTAGAGAGAGAGGTACAGGGGGGTACAGAGGGGTAGACGAGGGTACAGAAAGGTAAAGGGGGTACAGAAAGGTACAGGGTATTGTATTGTTTGAGTTCAATTCTACTTCCATGCAGATCTAACCCCTCAATACAGCATGCAAAAATGTCTGCTTTCTTTCGAAAACAGAAAGGATGATCTCTAAGGCGGTATAGACTAAGGCTGTGAAAGTTTAAACTCTTAAGCAGCTGAATGCAACTCATAAACAGCTACTGTTTTGTTGTTTTTGTTGTTGTTGTTGTTGTTTGTGGTGGTTGTTGTATTTACCAAACTGGAGATGTAGCGTCTTGATAATCAGACAATACCGAGTGAGTTAAAGCTGCTTGACTCTTGTGCTCCGTTTCTCAGGGAATCAAACCCGCCAGCTTCGAGAAGGTGAGCGACCCAGAGATAAAGGAGATCATTGGAGGGTGCATCCGGCAGAACAAAAGTGAAAGGTGGGTTTGACCCCTGAGGAAAGTGTCCCACAGTGTGATACAGCACAGTGTGATACAGCACAGTGAAAGAACGGCAAAGCACAGGCAAGCATTGTAAAGCACAGAGAGGTGTGGTAAAGCATAGGGAAGCATTGTAAAGCACAGAGAGGTCTGGTAAAGCATAGGGAAGCATTGTAAAGCACAGAGAGGTCTGGTAAAGCATAGGGAAGCATTGTAAAGCACAGAGAGGTGTGGTAAAGCATAGGGAAGCATTGTAAAGCACAGAGAGGTCTGGTAAAGCATAGGGAAGCATTGTAAAGCACAGAGAGGTGTGGTAAAGCATAGGGAAGCATTGTAAAGCTCTCCTCCTCCTCCTCCCTGCAGACTCTCTATTAAGGACCTCCTGACCCACGCGTTCTTCGCCGAGGACACCGGGGTGCGTGTGGAGCTGGCGGAGGACGATGACGGGGTGAAGGACTTCCTCGCCCTGCGGATCTGGGTGGAGGATCCCAAGAAGCTGAAAGGGAAGCACAAAGACAACGAGGCCATCGAGTTCAGCTACGACCTGGAAAATGACCTGCCAGAGGGGGTGACACAGGAGATGGTGAGAGCCTGGAGTAGGAGGGGCAGGGGGTGTGGCAATAGGAGGGGGCGTGGCAATGGGAGGGTTGTGGTAATGAGAGGGGGTGTGGCAATGGGATGGGGCGTGGCAATGGGAGGGGGCTTGACAGTGGGAGCAGGGGTAGGTATTACTGACTGGCTTGTTCTTATTTATTTCTTAGGAGTTTTGCAGATAGGATACGTTACACATAGGGAAGCATTGTAAAGCACAGAGAGGTCTGGTAAAGCATAGGGAAGCATTGTAAAGCACAGAGAGGTCTGGTAAAGCATAGGGAAGCATTGTAAAGCACAGAGAGGTCTGGTAAAGCATAGGGAAGCATTGTAAAGCACAGAGAGGTCTGGTAAAGCATAGGGAAGCATTGTAAAACACAGAGAGGTCTGGTAAAGCATAGGGAAGCATTGTAAAGCACAGAGAGGTCTGGTAAAGCATAGGGAAGCATTGTAAAGCACAGAGAGGTCTGGTAAAGCATAGGGAAGCATTGTAAAGCACAGAGAGGTCTGGTAAAGCATAGGGAAGCATTGTAAAGCACAGAGAGGTGTGGTAAAGCATAGGGAAGCATTGTAAAGCACAGAGAGGTCTGGTAAAGCATAGGGAAGCATTGTAAAGCACAGAGAGGTCTGGTAAAGCATACTTATAAACGCAGCTTTGGTCAAGGCAGAGTGTAACCATCGTCTTCATCATTGTCGTTTTTTGTGCAGGTGAAATCGGGCTTCTTCAACGAGAGCGACTCCAAGGTCATCGCCAAGTCGATCCGCGACCGGGTCACGCTGATCAAGAAGTCCCGCGAGACACGCCAGCTGCTGCGCGGCTACGAGGAGCGTCGCGACTCCCAGACCCCCTCGCTAGGGGGCAGCATGTCCACCTGCTCCCAGCTCAGCGGCCTGCTGCCCTCCCTCAGCCAGCCTGCAGGGGGCGTGGCGGCGGCACCAGTGACCGGAGGGACCCTGGGAGACGATGAGGAGCTCACTGAGGTGGACCAGCATGTGAGGCAGCAGCAGCAGCAGCAGCAACAACAACAGCAGCAGCAATTGCTGCTAGGGCAGAGCTCCGCTTTCACAGGTATGACGCTGTGCATTTATTACAGAGAGAATCTGCTTCTTTAGTAACCTGGAAGCAGATTAGGGCAAGTGCCTTCATGAGTGTTAATGAAACTAGAAGAGACCGAGTTAAGCAGACCAGCGTTTGGACTCCAGTGCCTCCATCAGTGTGATTGAAACTAGAAGAGACCGAGTCAAGCAGACCAGCGTTTGGGCTCCAGTGCCTTCATCAGTATGATTGAAACTAGAAGAGACCGAGTCAAGCAGACCAGCGTTTGGGCTCCAGTGCCTTCCTCAGTGTGATTGAAACTACAAGAGACCGAGTCAAGCAGACCCGCGTTTGGGCTCCAGTGCCTTCATCAGTATGATTGAAACTAGAAGAGACCGAGTCAAGCAGACCAGCATTTGGGCTCCAGTGCCTTCATCAGTGTGATTGAATCTAGAAGAGACCGAGTCAAGCAGACCAGCGTTTGGGCTCCAGTGCCTTCATCAGTGTTATTGAAGCTTGAAGATTCGGACCCTGCTCACTGTGTGCTCTGTGTTTCTTTGTCAGGTGACAGTGTCGGGAGAGCTGTGCGGTCCGCTGTGTTCTCGGACCCCGGCGCTGACCAGCTCCTCAGCGGACACCACCAGGTTCCCAGCATGCAGCAGGCTGACCCGGGACTGCACCAGCAGTACCAGCAAGCTCAGCAGCCACAGCTGGGCAGCTACCAGCAAGGCACTGCAGTGAGACATCTTTTTCTTCTTTTTTTTTTCTATGAAAAACCTCCCTCCTCTTAGAAAGGGGTCTCGATACCAGGAGGTTCAAATCCCGGCTCAGCCACTGACTCCCTGTGTGTGTGTGTGTGTGTGTGTGTGTGACCCTGAGCAAGTCGCTTCACCTCCTTGTGCTCCGTCCTTCAGATGAGACGTCAAACAAACGAGCTCCTATTGGAAGTGACTCTGCAGCAGCAGCAGCAGCAGTTGTTGATGATGCAGAGTTCACACTCCTAGTCTCTGGAAGTCGCTGTGGATAAAAGCGTCTGCTGAATGACAATAATAATAATAATAATAATAATAATAATAATAATTAGGAGTGTAGCAAATAACACAACTCCATAGCATTTTTTGTTTGACCTTACAGACTTAAAGAAAGTGTCCCTTACTGCGCTGAGTGTGGCAGGTTTCAGTTCTGAAGCTTGAATGAAGCTATCTATCTAGCTATAAGTGTTAGTTTAAGTATATCTGATATATATGTGCATGTGATCCATAACTATTAACCTACTCAATAGAGCTCAGTTTTGGAATACTCGATAGACACACCCTGCATAAAATCTGCGCAAATTTAAAACCCTTTTAATTCAGCGCTTGCTGCTCCTTTTAATGTAATGCTTACTCTCTCTCTCTCTCTCTCTCTCTCTCTCACCCCCACCCTCCTTTTCCCCTCCAGCACCTCGATGCCTCTCAGCAGCTTCGCGGGACAGAGGGGCAGCCCCTGACCCAGCTGCAGTCACAGGCCGGGTCTGGCGCGGTCCTGTCGGACTCTTCCACCGGCCCGGCTCCTGCTGCCTCCACCACAAACCCCAGCCCCTGCCTGATGGCTCTCCCCCAGCCTCAGACACAGGATTTTCGGGCTGGGGTGTGCCCCCAAGCAGGGGGCCCTGGACAGACGGCAGCAGCTGTCGCGGATCCGAGCGATTCCGCAGACCCTTGTGTTGTACCACAGCAAAGTGTCCAGCAGCCGCAGCATCAAGCTCAAACAGCACAGGTCACCCAGCACCAATCCGACTCCTTACAGATTCAGCAGGCTTTAATGCAGCAGCAGCAGCAGCAGCAGGCTTTCTTGACTCAGCAACAGCAGTTGCAATTGCAAGGAGGAATGACCGAGACGCAAATGCTGGCGCATTCAATGCAACAGCAGCAACAGCTCTTAATGCAGCAGCAGGTGGATCCACAGGCTTTTCTATCGCAGCAGCAGCAGCAGCAGCAGCAGCAGCAGGGACAGCAAGCCGCGTCGATGGGGCAAGCTGCACAGTTTCAGGCGGAGCAGCATTATTTACTACAGCTGGCTCAACTCTCCTCAACGCAGCAGCAAGCAGAGCGCACTCAGCAAGTTTGCATACCGGCACCTGTGTACAACCCTCAACAGCAACGACAACAGCACCAGGCGCCGGCACAGCAAGTAGTTCAGCAGGGCCAGTTGCCAGCGGCTGGATCGACGCCACAAAAACAACCACAGGTACAGCAGCGACAGCCGGTCCAAGCTCAACAAGACCTGTTACTGCAGCAGCAACAACAGGCTCAGTTGCAGCAGCAGCAGCAGCAGCAGCAACAGGACCTGATAAAACAGCATCAGCAACAGCAGGCCCAATTGCAGCAGCAGCAGCAAGCCCAGTTACAATGTCAACAGCAGCAGCAGCAGCAACAGCAACAAGCTGCTCAAGTTCAACAGGACCTGTTACTGGATCAATTACAGCAGCAGCAGCAACAGCCGGTTCAAATTCAGCAGGATCTGTTACTACAGCAGCAGCAACAGCCGGTTCAAATTCAGCAGGATCAATTACAGCAGCAGCAGCAACAGCCGGTTCAAATTCAGCAGGATCTGTTACTACAGCAGCAGCAACAGGCTCTGTTACAACAGCAGCAACAGGCTCAATTGCAGCAACAGCAACAGGCTCAATTGCAGCAGCAGACCCTGTTACAATCTCAACAGCAACAACAACAACAGCCACAGCTGGATCAAGTTCAACAGGCTCAATTGCAGCAGCAGCAGCAACAGGCTCAGCTACAGCAGCAGCAACAGGCTCAATTGCAGCAGCAGACCCTGTTACAATCTCAACAGCAACGACAGCAGCCACAGCCGGATCAAATTCAACAGGCTCAATTGCAGCAGCAGGCTCTGTTACAGCAGCAGTTGGAGGCTCAGCAACAGGCTCAGCTACAAAAACAGCTGGTTCAAATTCAGCAGGATCTGTTACTACAGCAGCAGCAACAGGCTCAGCTACAGCAACAGCAACAGGCTCAATTGCAGCAGCAGCAACAGGCTCAATTGCAGCAGCAGACCCTGTTACAATCTCAACAGCAACAACAACAACAGCCACAGCCAGATCAAGTTCAACAGGCTCAATTGCAGCAGCAGCAACAGGCTCAGCTACAGCAGCAGCAACAGGACCTATTGCAGCAGCAGCAACAGGCTCAATTGCAGCAGCAGGCTCTGTTACAGCAACAGTTAGAGGCTCAGCAGCAGGCTCAGCTACAGCAGCAGCAACAGGCTCAATTGCAGCAGCAGCAACAGGCTCAATTGCAGCAGCAGGCTCTGTTACAGCAACAGTTAGAGGCTCAGCAGCAGGCTCAGCTACAGCAGCAGCAACAGCCGGTTCAAATTCAGCAGGATCTATTACTACAGCAGCAGCAACAGGCTCAGCTACAGCAGCAGCAACAGGCTCAATTGCAGCAGCAGCAACAGGCTCAGCTACAGCAACAGCAACAGGCTCAATTGCAGCAGCAGCAACAGGCTCAATTACAGCAGCAGGCTCAGCTACAGCAGCAGCAACAGCCGGTTCAAATTCAGCAGGATCTATTACTACAGCAGCAGCAACAGGCTCAATTGCAGCAGCAGCAACAGGCTCAGCTACAGCAACAGCAACAGGCTCAATTGCAGCAGCAGCAGCAACAGGCTCAGCTACAGCAACAGCAACAGGCTCAATTGCAGCAGCAGCAACAGGCTCAATTACAGCAGCAGGCTCAGCTACAGCAGCAGCAACAGCCGGTTCAAATTCAGCAGGATCTATTACTACAGCAGCAGCAACAGGCTCAATTGCAGCAGCAGCAACAGGCTCAGCTACAGCAGCAGCAACAGGCTCAATTGCAGCAGCAGGCTCTCTTACAGCACCAGACCCAGTTACAATCTCAACAGCAACAACAACAGCCACAGCCGGATCAAGTTCAACAGGCTCAATTGCAGCAGCAGCAGCAACAGCAACAGGCTCAGCTACAGCAGCAGCAACAGGCTGAATTGCAGCAGCAGACCCTGTTACAATCTCAACAGCAACAACAACAACAGCCACAGCCAGATCAAGTTCAACAGGCTCAATTGCAGCAGCAGCAACAGGCTCAATTACAGCAGCAGGCTCAGCTACAGCAGCAGCAACAGCCGGTTCAAATTCAGCAGGATCTATTACTACAGCAGCAGCAACAGGCTCAATTGCAGCAGCAGCAACAGGCTCAGCTACAGCAGCAGCAACAGGCTCAATTGCAGCAGCAGGCTCTCTTACAGCACCAGACCCAGTTACAATCTCAACAGCAACAACAACAGCCACAGCCGGATCAAGTTCAACAGGCTCAATTGCAGCAGCAGCAGCAACAGCAACAGGCTCAGCTACAGCAGCAGCAACAGGCTGAATTGCAGCAGCAGACCCTGTTACAATCTCAACAGCAACAACAACAGCCACAGCCGGATCAAGTTCAACAGGCTCAATTGCAGCAGCAGCAACAGGCTCAATTGCAGCAGCAGGCTGTGTTACAGCAACAGTTAGAAGCTCAGCAACAGACCCAGTTACAATCTCAACAGCAACGACAACAGCCACAGCCGGATCAACAGGCTCAATTGCAGCAGCAGCAACAGGCTCAATTGCAGCAGCAGGCTCTGTTACAGCAGCAATTAGAAGCTCAGCAACAGGCTCAGCTACAAAAACAGCCAGTTCAAATTCAGCAGGATCAATTACAACAGCAGCAGCAACAGGCTCAGCTACAGCAGCAGCAACAGTTACAGGGTCAGCAACAAGCCCAGTTACAGCAGCAACAACAACAACACACACAACAACACACACAACAACACACACAACAACACACACAACAACAGCCGGTTCAAATTCAGCAGGATCTTTTACTACAGCAGCAGCAACAGGCTCAGCTACAGCAACAGACCCAGTTACAATCTCAACAGCAACGACAACAGCCACAGCCGGATCAACAGGACCTATTGCAGCAGCAGCAACAGGCTCAGTTACAGCAGCAGCAACAGGCTCAGCTACAGCAGCAGCAACAGGCTCAGCTACAGCAGCAGCAACAGGCTCAATTGCAGCAGCAGGCTGTGTTACAGCAACAGTTAGAGGCGCAGCAACAGGCTCAGCTACAGCAGCAGCAACAGGCTCAGCTACAGCAGCAGCAACAGGCTCAATTGCAGCAGCAGCAACAGGCTCAATTGCAGCAGCAGGCTCTGTTACAGCAACAGTTAGAGGCTCAGCAGCAGGCTCAGCTACAGCAGCAGCAACAGGCTCAATTGCAGCAGCAGGCTCTGTTACAGCAACAGTTAGAGGCTCAGCAGCAGGCTCAGCTACAGCAGCAGCAACAGGCTCAATTGCAGCAGCAGGCTCTCTTACAGCACCAGACCCAGTTACAATCTCAACAGCAACAACAACAGCCACAGCCGGATCAAGTTCAACAGGCTCAATTGCAGCAGCAGCAGCAACAGCAACAGGCTCAGCTACAGCAGCAGCAACAGGCTGAATTGCAGCAGCAGACCCTGTTACAATCTCAACAGCAACAACAACAGCCACAGCCGGATCAAGTTCAACAGGCTCAATTGCAGCAGCAGCAACAGGCTCAATTGCAGCAGCAGGCTGTGTTACAGCAACAGTTAGAAGCTCAGCAACAGACCCAGTTACAATCTCAACAGCAACGACAACAGCCACAGCCGGATCAACAGGCTCAATTGCAGCAGCAGCAACAGGCTCAATTGCAGCAGCAGGCTCTGTTACAGCAGCAATTAGAAGCTCAGCAACAGGCTCAGCTACAAAAACAGCCAGTTCAAATTCAGCAGGATCAATTACAACAGCAGCAGCAACAGGCTCAGCTACAGCAGCAGCAACAGTTACAGGGTCAGCAACAAGCCCAGTTACAGCAGCAACAACAACAACACACACAACAACACACACAACAACACACACAACAACACACACAACAACAGCCGGTTCAAATTCAGCAGGATCTTTTACTACAGCAGCAGCAACAGGCTCAGCTACAGCAACAGACCCAGTTACAATCTCAACAGCAACGACAACAGCCACAGCCGGATCAACAGGACCTATTGCAGCAGCAGCAACAGGCTCAGTTACAGCAGCAGCAACAGGCTCAATTGCAGCAGCAGCAACAGGCTCAATTGCAGCAGCAGGCTGTGTTACAGCAACAGTTAGAGGCGCAGCAACAGGCTCAGCTACAGCAGCAGCAACAGGCTCAGCTACAGCAGCAGCAACAGGCTCAATTGCAGCAGCAGCAACAGGCTCAATTGCAGCAGCAGGCTCTGTTACAGCAACAGTTAGAGGCTCAGCAGCAGGCTCAGCTACAGCAGCAGCAACAGGCTCAATTGCAGCAGCAGGCTCTGTTACAGCAACAGCAACAGGCTCAGCTACAGCAGCAGCAGCAACAGCCGGTTCAAATTCAGCAGGATCTGTTACTACAGCAGCAGCAACAGGCTCAGTTACAACAGGCTCAATTGCAGCAGCAGGTTCTGTTACAGGAACAGTTAGAGGCTGAGCAACAGGCTCTACTACAAAAACAGCCGAATCAAATTCAGCAGGATCTATTACTACAGCAGCAGCAACAGGCTCAATTGCAGCAGCAGCAACAGGCTCAGCTACAGCAACAGCAACAGGCTCAATTGCAGCAGCAGGCTGTGTTACAGCAACAGTTAGAGGCGCAGCAACAGGCTCAGCTACAGCAGCAGCAACAGGCTCAGCTACAGCAGCAGACCCAGTTACAATCTCAACAGCAACGACAACAACAGCCACAGCCGGATCAACAGGACCTATTGCAACAGCAGCAACAGCAACAGAAGCAACAGCCTGCCCATGTCCCTCCGCAGTACCACATTCAGCTACTGCATCCCGTGACTGCTCCTCTGTACAGCCAAGTGGTGGCAGGGCTCCCCGCACAGTCCATGCCGATGGCTGCAGCAGCTGAGCCCTGCCTGGGCAACACAGCAGCCCAGCCACCCCGACAGCAGGCAGCTGAGCAGTCGGGGGCCCAGGCTTATTCCTGTAGCAGTTCCTCCGCGCTCCCTGATTTCCCCGGCCCCTCCAGCTCCCATCCCGTCCTGCCCGCTCCCTACCCGGGGGGTGGCTCCGAGGCTGCCCTGTCTTCTCTGCCACACTCTGTGGATCAGCAGGAGCCCCCGGTCCCCACCCCCAGCGCTGGAGCCACCCCCGCAGATAGCACTCGAGTTCAGGTATAACCGGCTGGGGGTGGGGGGGTAGGTGAGCGAGACAGCATTGCAGAGAAATAAAAATCCTCTTAATGTTATAAAAGCTAGAAAGACGATGCTCTAGTGGTATAAAACTAGCACACGATCCTGCTAGCTAAACCTTTTCACATTTTTTTTTTATGAAGGTACTGCTTAGAAAAAAGTTTATAAAATAGCTCAGATTGTAAAATAGATCAGCAGCCTTACAATTTTTTTTTTTTTTAATTATTATTGTTTTTAATAAGTTTCGTTTATTGGGAGGAGAAAACCTCAGTACTTTTATTTTTTTTTAATTAGGTTTTATTAACTGGTGTCTCTCAACAGGAGCTACAGGCGAAGTCTCAGCACACAAGCAGAAAAAGTTTTCAACAGTCGGTGCAAAAAGAAGACCCTGTCCCTGGGTAACTGTCTCCCTTTCATTTCGTTCTTTATAGATAAGGTTTCTGTTTCTCAATGCTTTTAAATTTAGTTTTATGTCAAGCGCTCTTGAGACAGATTTCTATCATTTTCTTCAGCTCTGATAAATGTCTTTAATTTTCTGTAGTGTTCTATAATGTTTTTAAATTATTATTATTATTATTATTATTATTATTATTATTATTATTATTATTATTATTATTATTTGGCAGACCCCTTTATCCCAGGCGACTCACACAGGTGTTACAGGGCAGCGCAGGGTTACAATGCAAGCTTCATATTTAAACACAGTGGAGTTTACAGTGAGTGCAACAGTACTACTATAGAATTTTGTTGTACTTGCTTGAACCAAAGTCATTGTATTTATCTTGCTCTTAATTGTATTATTACTTGTACTGTGATTCTTGAAATGTATTTTTGTTTACGACTAAGTCGCCCTGGATAAGGGCATCTGCTAAGAAATAAATAATAATAATAATAATAATAATAATAATAATAATAATAATAATAATAATACTAAAATGCAATATGAACTACGATTAGGATTACAACGAGTTATATCTACTCTCTCTCTCTCTCCTCTCTCTCTCTCTCTCTCTCTCTCTCTCCCCATCTCCCTCTCTCTCTCTCAGAGGCCCTCTGGATGTGCAGAACGCTGCGACGGTGGAGGAGGGGGCCGGGGGGAACGGCAAGCGAGACAAACCCAAACCACAGAGGAGAACGTCCTGCCAGAGAGTGGACAAGAACACCCGCTTCCAACTCACCATGCTGCAGGTGCAGCACAGAGCACAGAGCGTACACACAAGATATACACTGTGCTGTACGTTAGAGGTCTTCGTGGGTCTACCCAGACCCGACCCGTACCGAATTGACAAGCAACACTCGGGTCGGGTCAGATTCTGTTTACTCTGTAATACAGGGCAGCAGTGTGGAGTAGTGGTTAGGGCTCTGGACACTGTTGTGGGTTCAATCCCAGGTGGGGGGACACTGCTGCTGTATCCTTGAGCAAGATACTTTACCTAGATTGCGCCAGTAAAAACCCAACTGTATAAATGGGGAATTGTATGTAAAAATAATGTGATATCTTGTAACAATTGTAAGTCGCCCTGGATAAGGGCGTCTGCTAAGAAATAAATAATAATAATAATAATAATAATAATAATAATAAGCAAACTGTCGATTTACTATTGAAGAGGCTGTCTTTGGTACTAAAAATCATTGTTTATAATTCCTGTTGCGTGGATTGGCTTCCCCCAGTAGCACAGGACATGGCTTTCAGAGCGCAGCAGACACGTGACCCGCATCGAAGGGGTTTCTTTAAGATCGTTCTTAAAAGTCGGAGTAATGGATTTGTTTACGAGGCCGTGAAAAAAAAAAAAACTTAAGAAAAAAAGCGAATTCCATGAACAAAAGCTCACAGTAAAATGCAAGTCTGCGGCGTGGGAATCACAAGTTTTGCAAAACCATTTTTTTGCAGCTCGGTTCCATTTGCTCTGGTGTTCAGCTTGTAATAAAATCACGCGTTTACGAGATCGTACTGCAGTTCACTTGATTTTCAGGTAATGCACTTATCTTTTGTATATTTTAATCAAACATATTATAGATTTCATTTGACAGTCCTCTGTGTAGGTTCATGAAGGAATATGATGCATAGTTCACACACCCTAGTCTCTGTAAGTCGCCTTGGATAAAGGCGTCTGCTAAATAAACAAATAATAATAATAATAATAATAATAATAATAATAATAATAATAAACACTGTAGTTCAGCTGGAAAAAACAAACAGTGCTTTAATACTGTATCTAGTCAGTGCATATACTAAGCTGGACGGATCGGGTCGGTTTGATTAATTTGGACCCGATAAGACCTCTGCTGTACACCGCACACACGACACGGTATATGCACTGTACACGACATGCCGTGTGTACACCGTGCTGCACACGGCTACACGCTATTCCACAGCGCAGCAGAGAGCCGACAGTAACGCCCGCTCCTGTCTCCTCTTCAGGTCTCCTCGAGTGGAGACAACATGGTGGAGTGCCAGCTGGAGACCCACAATAACAAGATGGTGACCTTCAAGTTTGACACGGACGGAGACGCGCCCGAGAACATAGCAGAGTACATGGTGAGAGAGAGAGAGAGAAACACACGCATTGCAGAGTACATGGTGAGAGAGAGGCAGGCAGGCAGATTCACCAGCCTCTCATTCCTGCCTTTCACTTGTCGCTCTGTTTCTGTGTGTCTGTCTCTCTGTGTGTGTCTCTGTGTATCTCTGTGTGTGTATCTGTCTCTCTGTGTGTATCTCTGTCTCTGTGTTTCTCTGTGTGTATCTCTGTCTGTGTGTGTGTGTCTCTGTGTATCTCTGTGTGTGTATCTGTCTCTCTGTGCATCTCTGTCTCTTTGTTTCTCTGTATCTCTGTGTGTGTGTGTATCTCTGTCTCTGTGTATCTCTGTCTCTGTGTCTCTGTGTGTATCTCTGTCTCTGTGTGTGTGTCTCTGTGTATCTCTGTGTGTGTATCTGTCTCTCTGTGTATCTGTCTCTGTGTGTGTGTCTCTGTGTATCTCTGTGTGTGTATCTGTCTCTCTGCATCTCTGTCTCTGTTTCTCTGTATCTCTGTGTGTGTGTGTGTGTGTGTGTATCTCTGTCTCTGTGTCTCTGTTTCTCTGTGTATCTCTGTCTCTGTGTGTGTGTCTCTGTGTATCTCTGTGTGTGTATCTGTCTCTGTGTATCTCTGTCTCTTTGTTTCTCTGTATCTCTGTGTGTGTGTGTGTGTGTATCTCTATCTCTGTGTCTCTGTGTTTCTCTGTGTATATCTCTGTCTCTGTGTGTGCAGGTGGAGGAGGACTTTGTGCTGGACCTGGAGAAGGAGAAGTTTGTGGAGGATCTGCGGTGCATCGTGGGTCGAGCCCTGGAGATCCTGCAGGTCAGCCAGTCAGGGAGGGGGGGGGGGGCCCCGGGGTTTAACCCGGTCATGCACAGCGATCTCATATCGGGGGTGGATGAAAAAAAAATGCTTCTAGCCTTTATATATACAGGGACATATGGAAGACTGGGAGATGACGTGTTGGCTTCACCCTGTTTATTTCAATAGCAAACTGATTTGGACCCCAAAATGATCCTCTATGAAGGCGGCTAGACAGGGACTGTACTTACCTTCCAAGACATCTTTCCTACCACTTTACCCCTACAGACACCCAGCTAAAACGGTATTGTTACCCAGGTTGAAACGAGACTTGTGTTTTAATTTCAGACCGGATCGATGGATCAGATCAACACCCCTCCCCCACCTCCACGTAAGTCAGCCAGTTATTGCCTTTAAGAAGCATTTAAATCCGCAGTGGGGCCGTTCAGATCTGCGTTGTCCTCCGGCACTGTAGGTCTGGTGGCTTCGCTGTGGATCCTCAGTGCGAAAAAACAACAGCTTGGCAGGAACACGTTTCGGAGGACGCCTGTCCCAGCCTCCGTTTCCCGAGTTGCCGGGGGGCTGCAGCGGTGAACCAGGATAAAAACAATAATTGGGCATTCCAAACTGGGGTAAAAACCACTGGCTGACTGACTAAATAAAAAAAATAAAAATTTAAAAAACACAGGCTTTGCAGGTGTCATTGCTGTCCCTCTCTCCCCCTTCAGTGGATTCCTCCCAGTCCTCCCCAGTAGGTCGCTGGCGGTTCTTCATCAACCAGACCATCAGACACCGCGAGTCCCAGTCTGCCCAGGGCGCCCCCCTGACCCCTGCTGGAGACTCTGCAGAACTGCAGCCTAAAGATGATGACACTGCTGCAGGTAAGCATTGCTGCACATCTCACATGAGAGCTGCTGAATAATGTTCCCTTGTTAACATATTGAATCACACACCCTCTATATAGAATGAACTCCCTCAGCTTCATTGAGTCCAATGAAAGCTGCTGAATAATGTTCCCTTCCTAACATATTGAATTCCACACCCTCTATATAGAATGAACTCCCTCAGCTTTATAGAGTCCAATGAAAGCTGCTGAATAATGTTCCCTTGTTAACATATTGAATCACACACCCTCTATATAGAATGAACTCCCTCAGCTTCATAGAGTCCAATGAAAGCTGCTGAATAATGTTCCCTTGTTAACATATTGAATTCCACCCCCTCTATATAGAATGAACTCCCTCAGCTTCATAGAGTCCAATGAAAGCTGCTGAATAATGTTCCCTTGTTAACATATTGAATCACACACCCTCTATATAGAATGAACTCCCTCAGCTTCATAGAGTCCAATGAAAGCTGCTGAATAATGTTCCCTTGTTAACATATTGAATCACACACCCTCTATATAGAATGAACTCCCTCAGCTTCATAGAGTCCAATGAAAGCTGCTGAATAATGTTCCCTTGTTAACATATTGAATCACACACCCTCTATATAGAATGAACTCCCTCAGCTTCATAGAGTCCAATGAAAGCTGCTGAATAATGTTCCCTTGTTAACATATTGAATCCACACCCTCTATATAGAATGAACTCCCTCAGCTTCATAGAGTCCAATGAAAGCTGCTGAATAATGTTCCCTTGTTAACATATTGAATTCCACACCGCCACTTTGTAGTTTTCCAGATCCTTAGCGAAAAACTGACAAATTGAAAAATGTGTTGGGAGCTTAGAGTACGAAAAGCATCAAACCACAGATAAATAAATAAAATCATTGCAGACAACAAAACGAAAACAAAGTTACTCAAAGCTTGCTCTTAATTGTCCTTGTATTTAGCTGAAGAGGGCTGGCAGACACCCGCGCAGCCTCTCCCTGCCTCTGCACCGCTCCCAGACCCCTCTCCTTCCATGACCGCCGTGCCAGCTGCTGAATCTACTGTGGGGGGGGTCTTGCAGGCTGGGGTGGGGGACCCCAAACCCGCTCCGCTTGATCGAGGGAGAGGAACCAACGAGCTCAACAGCAGCGCCTCAACAAAGCACCGCAGAAGAATGGGCCCCGATCCCAGAGGACCCCTCGTCCACGCCCGAACGACAAGAACCGGAGCGCAGCGCCACCCCGGAGCCTGGCGTTCAGCCCCTCGCCCTGACCCCCCTGGGGACCCCCCAGAACCAGGGCGGGACCCCAGCCTCCAATCCCAGCCCGGCCCAGCCCTCCTCGGTGCCGGAGTCGGACGGGGAGGGCCCCCCAAAGATGGACTTCGTGGACAACCGCATCAAGACCCTGGACGAGAAGTTGCGGACCCTACTGTACCCAGAGCACAGCGGGACAGGGGCCCCTGTGGCCCCCCTGACAGCCTCGGAGGAGGGCCCTGCGGGGGAGGAGGCAGCCGCAGGACTGGAGACCCCCCCGGACTCCAAGCCTACCTCCTCCTCCTCTTCCTCCTCCTCCAGGTCATCCTCCTGCTCGGATCTCGCTGCGGTCGGCGCCAGTCAGGGGTCGGAGGTCACCGAGGTCACCCAGTTGTCCGGGGTCGGGGGTGGGGGGGCAGTGTGTCAGGTTCCTGCCCCCACGGGGAGGGAAGGGGTAGATCTCGCTTGCCCCTCCCAGCCTGCGGGGAATCAGCTGCCCCCTCCCTGCTCTTTCTCCTGCCCCCTCTTTGGTCGAGACGGCCCCTCTGCTGCGGTCCGGACTCTACCCGTTGAGCCGGCCGTGTTTGTAAGTACAGCCCGCCAAGGAGCTGAGAAGCTTCTTCGTTATTCAACATTCCTGTACAGAGTCACAATCCCTGCATTTCACACTCACACACACACACACTCTCTCTCACACACACACACACACACACACACACACACTCACTCACACTCACACACACACACACACACCATGACACACACACACTCTCACTCACACACACTCTCACACACACACCATGACACACACACACTCTCACTCACACACACCATGACACACACTCTCTCTCACACACACACTCTCTCACACACACACTCTCACTCACACACACACTCTCACTCACACACACTCACACACACACTCTCACTCTCACTCTCACACACACACTCTCACACACACAGTCACACACACACACTCTCACACACACTGACACACACACTCACACACACACTCTCACACACACACACTCTCACACACACACCATGACACACACACTCTCACACACACACACACTGTCACACACACTCTCACACACACACTGACACACACACTCACACTCACACACACACTCTCACTCACACACACACCATGACACACTCACACACACACACACGCACACACACACACACGCACACTCTCACACACACACACACTCACACACACACACACACTCTCTCTCACACACACACACACACTCTCTCTCACACACACACACACTCTCTCTCACACACACACACACACACTCTCTCACACACACACACACACACACACTCTCACACACACACACACTCACACTCTCACACACACACACACACACTCTCTCACACACACACACTCTCACACTCTCACACACACACTTAGAAAAGAGCTTTGAAACAGAGTTTACAGTTAGAAGTGTAAAAAGCTGTCAGGATGCGAACGATGGAAAGAGAAACGACAGGCGGGTGATGCTCTATTTTTGGGCACCCCTCTACTTGCTTGTTAATGTCAGTGCGATGCTGTTGCCTGTGGTTTTGAACCTCTGCTGGTTTCTCTCCAGGCGATCCTCCCCCACTCTGAAGCCTCTTCCCCTGCAGACCCAGGGCAGGGAGTCCTCCGAGCTGGAGCTCACAAGCTGCAAGCAGGAGGTGGATATTTTGGCCTAAGCTTTACTTGTCCTAGTCTCAGAAACGCTGTTAGCAAGAAATCGTGGACTCGCAAATTGAAAAGCTGGGCGTTCAAGCTCCGGCACTCAAGCAGCCTTTTCAAGAGGTCAAGAGACCGCCAAGGTAGCGTGCCGAGAGCCAGGGGGTACACACGAAATAACCATGAGCATGATGATAATAACAGTAATAATGACAGTGACAGTGATAATGATAATGATAATGAACATGATAATGATAATGATAATGATAATGACAATGATGATAATGATAATGATGATAATAATGACAACAATAACAATGATAATATTGATAACAATAACAATAATAATGATGATAATGGTAATGATAATATTGATAATGATAATGATGATAATGATAATATTGATAATGATAATACTAATGATAATATTGATAATAATGATAATGATAATGCTAATGATAATATTGATAATGATAATATTGATAATGATGATAATGATAATATTGATAATGATAATGATGATAATGATGATAATGATAATATTGATAATGATAATGATAATATTGATAATGATAATACTAATGATAATATTGATAATGATAATAATGATAATAATAATAATGATAATGATCTTCATATTATTAATCCTAGACATCATCCTTATTATTTTCATTTTGGCTTTTGAGTTTTTAAAATATGATTTCTGCTAACAAGATGTATATGTGTGTGTGTGTGTGTGTGTGTATATGAGACAGATTTTTAATATGTAGATTTGTAATATATAGATTTTAATATGTAAATTTGTAATATATAGATATTAATATATAGATTTGTAATATATAGATTTTAATATGTAAATTTGTAATATGTAGATTTTAATATATAGATTTTAATATGTAAATTTGTAATATGTAGATTTTAATATATAGATTTGTAATATATAGATTTTTGGATTTATTTTTTGCCATCGCACGCATTTAATAAAGTCATTTCAGACTTACGGACAGCCTCCATTTCCAAGGGGTTCGTAATGCTAAGGCACAACATAATTTCTATATTTAAAAGTGTAAGATCATGTATCACTGCATACTGTAGATATATATCTATATATATAGATATATATATATATATACACACAGTGTTTTTTTGTGTTTGATTTGTATCACAGAGGGCAGTTTGAGCCACACTGGTGAACTCTTTGAATCCACTTCCATTGTGGAGCGCAGTGAGGGGCCCGACTCTGACCCCAGCCAGGCCAGCGAGGGGCCGCAGCAGAGGGGCTGCTTCGAGGTACGGGCAGCGCGGCTTTAACCCATGAAGTACCAAATTTACTTTTTTCTGTATTTGTGTCATTTGATTCGTTTTGACATTTTGAGACTTTTGCAGGGTTAACAAAATGGATGATGTCAGTTCAAAGATGACCCCCAAAAAAATGAGGACAATACCACATACTGGGTTCATCAAGCCACAACATTAGAAGAAATGCAATGAATTAAAAATGGCAAACTAGATATTTCGACTAGAGGTCATGAGCTTAAAATGTACTTTGACTTCCAGTGGAAACGTTTGCCGTTGAATTTATGAAGTTTCTTTCAGTGTTTCTATTGAAGACGCTGAGAAAGACTTCTAGTGGAAACGTTTGCCGTTGAATTTATGAAGTTTCTTTCAGTGTTTCTATTGAAGACGCTGAGAAAGACTTCTAGTGGAAACGTTTGCCGTTGAATTTATGAAGTTTCAGTGTTTCTATTGAAGATGCTGAGAAAGACTTCTAGTGGAAACGTTTGCCGTTGAATTTATGAAGTTTCTTTCAGTGTTTCTATTGAAGATGCTGAGAAAGACTTCTAGTGGAAACGCTTGTCATTGAATTTATGAAGTTTCTTTCAGTGTTTCTATTGAAGACGCTGAGAAAGACTTCTAGTGGAAACGTTTGCCGTTGAATTTATGAAGTTTCTTTCAGTGTTTCTATTGAAGATGCTGAGAAAGACTTCTAGTGGAAACGTTTGCCGTTGAATTTATGAAGTTTCTTTCAGTGTTTCTATTGAAGATGCTGAGAAAGACTTCTAGTGGAAACGCTTGTCATTGAATTTATGAAGTTTCTTTCAGTGTTTCTATTGAAGACGCTGAGAAAGACTTCTAGTGGAAACGCTTTGCGTTGAATTTATGAAGTTTCTTTCAGTGTTTCTATTGAAGATGCTGAGAAAGACTTCTAGTGGAAACGCTTGTCATTGAATTTATGAAGTTTCTTTCAGTGTTTCTATTGAAGACGCTGAGAAAGACTTCTAGTGGAAACGTTTGCCGTTGAATTTATGAAGTTTCTTTCAGTGTTTCTATTGAAGACGCTGAGAAAGACCTCTAGTGGAAACGTTTGCCGTTGAATTTATGAAGTTTCTTTCAGTGTTTCTATTGAAGACGCTGAGAAAGACTTCTAGTGGAAACGCTTGCCGTTGAATTTATGAAGTTTCTTTCAGTGTTTCTATTGAAGACGCTGAGAAAGACTTCTAGTGGAAACGTTTGCCATTGAATTAATGAAGTTTCTTTCAGTGTTTCTATTGAAGATGCTGAGAGAGACTTCTAGTGGAAACGTTTGCCGTTGAATTTATTAGTTTTAACTTGGTCAGCTATACTGTGCACTAGAATGAAGCAGGTGCTTACTAATACAAAGTCAATATATAACATGTAAAACTGAATAGCAGCTCCTGAACTCACAGCCAAAGCATCTTTAACACACATTTAAAAAATAATAATAACAACATTCAAGTAATTGCAAAGGGAAAATTAAAAAAAATAATTAATAATTAATAAGAATAAATAAAAATATAGTATTTTTTTTTTTTTTTTTTTAAGGTCATGACTGTTCCTCAAGAAACCACACCCACTCCCCCAAGATCTGCAGATGAGGGGTCCCCCGAACAGAACAGGGGTTCGCAGGAGACTGGGGGTCCCTCGAATTCACTGGGGACTCGTCGAGCAGGAGAAGACAGTGGGCCGGTTCTCAGTGAGACGAGCCCTGGGACATCAACAGCAGAACCTGAGTCGCAGCCCCCAGCCCCCCAGAGAGACAGACAGCTCCTCCGTCACCCCAGAGCAAGGCTCCGAGTCCAGATCCCCCTCCTCTTCCTCCTCCTCCTCCTCCTCTTCCTCCTCGCAGTCGAGGGGCTGGGCCAGCCCAGTGCAGCCCAGCACAGACAGGGGGAGCCCCCCCAGGGCCTGCCCTCCCCAGCAGGAGCAGGGAACCTCCTCCTCCCCCCTGAGCAGTGACGAGGAGTCCGATGATCTGAGGAGGGAGCTGCACACGCTCAGAGAGAAGTGCGTTTCATTCAGAGCAATTCAATTCAGTTTAGTGTAGTTCAGTTGTGTTAAATTTTTGCTTGACTCGGTCTCTTCTAGTTTCAATAACACTGATGGAGGCACTGGAGCCCAAATGCTGGTCTGCTTGACTCGGTCTCTTATAGTTTCAATCACACTGATGAAGGCACTGGAGCCCAAACGCTGGTCTGCTTGACTCGGTCTCTTCTAGTTTCAATCACACTGATGAAGGCACTGGAGCCCAAACGCTGGTCAGCTTGACTCAGTCTCTTCTAGTTTCAATAACACTGATGAAGGCACTGGAGCCCAAACGCTGGTCTGCTTGACTCGGTCTCTTCTAGTTTCAATCACACTGATGAAGGCACTGGAGCCCAAACGCTGGTCTGCTTGACTCGGTCTCTTCTAGTTTCAATAACACTGATGAAGGCACTGGAGCCCAAACGCTGGTCTGCTTGACTCGGTCTCTTCTAGTTTCAATCACACTGATGAAGGCACTGGACCTGATCTTCCATTGTCTTCCCTGTGCCAGTCTCTGCTGGTTTATAATGACGCTGTCCTCTCTCTCTCTCTCTCTCTCTCTCTCTCTCTCTCTCTCTCTCTCTCTGCTCAGGCATATCCAGGAGGTCGTGACTCTCCAAGCCCAGCAGAACCGGGAGCTGCAGCAGCTGTACGTGCAGCTCCGCCAGCTGAAGGGGTGCAAGGACCCCCCAGCGCCCCACGGGCTGCCCTCGCAGTGCCTGTCTCCCCGTCGGACACGCTCCGCCAAGGGGAAGCTACGCAGCCGCCCCCAGAAAGACAACGGGATCCTGAACAACACTGGTAAGAGTTACTATTATTAATAATAATAATAATAATAATAATAATAATAATAATAATAATAATATTCGACAGGCTCCTTTATCCCAGGTGACTCACACAGGTGTTACAGGGCAGCGCAGGGTTACAATGCAAGCTTCATATTTAAACACAGTGTAGTTTACATTGAGTGCAAATAATAATAATACTACTGGAGGGTCGTGGGTTCAATCCCAGGTGGGGGGGGGCACTGCTGCTGTACCCTTGAGCAAGGTACTTTACCTAGATTGCTCCAGTAAAAAACCCAACTGTATAAATGGGGAATTGTATGTAAAAATAATGTAGTATCTTGTAACAATTGTAAGTCGCCCTGGATAAGGGCGTCAGCTAAGAAATAAATAATAAATAAGGATGACAGGGAGTTACATGCGCAGTGACATGGCAGCAGTGTAAGGATAGTGCATCAGCCGAGGATCCAGTAACGTGGTGCTGAGCTCAGTTTAAACCCGGATCATATCACTTCGAAGGGGCTTAGCTGGAACCCGGACAGTAAAGCGAAGTTAACGTGATCAGCGTTTTCATCAGTTAGCTGACGAACCACACGAACGACCGCGTGTGAATTTAAACCAGTTTCAAGTTCTTAATTATTATAATACCAGCTCTGACTGTGATCTGCTGTGTCCTCTTCCTCTCTCCTCTCTCTCCCCCTCTCTCCCTCTCCCCCTCTCCTCTCCCTCCCCCTCTCCTCCCTCTCTCCCTCTCTCCCTCTCCTCTCCTCTCCTCCTCTCTCCTCCCTCTCCCTCTCTCTCCTCCTCTCCCTCTCTCCCTCTCCCTCCCTCTCTCCCTCTCTCCCCCTCCCTCTCTCCCTCCCTCCCTCCTCCCCCCTCCCTCTCCCTCCTCCTCCCCTCCCTCCTCTCCCTCCCTCTCCCCTCCTCTCCCTCCTCCCCTCCTCCCCCCTCTCCCCTCTCTCCCTCTCCTCCCTCTCCCTCTCCCTCTCTCTCTCCTCTCCCTCTCTCCCCTCTCCTCCTCTCTCCTCCCTCTCCCTCTCTCTCTCACACTCACCTCTCTCTTCTCTCCTCCCCTCTCCCTCCCCTCTCCTCTCCCCTCCTCCTCCCTCCTCCCCTCCCTCCCTCTCCCCCTCTCCCTCTCCCTCCCTCTCCTCTCCTCCCTCTCCCTCTCCTCTCCCCCTCTCTCCTCTCCCCCTCTCTCCTCTCCCTCCTCTCTCTCTCTCCTCCTCTCTCTCTCTCCTCTCTCTCTCTCTCTTCTCTCTCTCTCTCCCTCTCTTCCTCTCTCTCTCTCTCTCTCTCTCTCTCTCTCTCTCTCTCTCTCTCCTCTCCATCTCTCTCTCCCTCTCTCTCTCTCTCTCTCTCTCCCTCTCTCTCCAGGTGTTCAGCCGATCTGCTGCCTCTCTGGTCCCTCCTCCTGTCTGCTCAGCCCCACCTCCTCGCTCTTCGATTCCCACATGAACATCCAGGGGCCCCTGCAGAGCCAGGTGATCACAGAGCAAGGTGGGGCTGTAGTAAGACTGCTAGGAAGCTGTGTGGTCCAGTGGTTTAAAGAAAAGGGCTTGTAACCAGAAGGTCCCCGGTTCGAATCCCACCTCAGCCACTGACTCATTGTGTGACCCTGAGCAAGTCACTTCACCTCCTTGTGCTCCGTCTTCGGTGAGGCAGTAGTTGTAAGTGACTCTGCAGCTGAGTTCATAGTTCACACACCCTAGTCTCTGTGAGTCGCCTTGGATAAAGGCGTCTGCTAAATAAACAATAATAATAATAATAATAATAATAATAATAATGATGAAGGCACTGGAGCCCAAACGCTGGTCTGCTTGACTCGGTCTCTTATAGTTTCAATCACACTGATGAAGGCACTGGAGCCCAAACGCTGGTCTGCTTGACTCGGTCTCTTATAGTTTCAATCACACTGATGAAGGCACTGGAGCCCAAACGCTGGTCTGCTTGACTCGGTCTCTTCTAGTTTCAATCACACTGATGAAGGCACTGGAGCCCAAACGCTGGTCTGCTTGACTCGGTCTCTTCTAGTTTCAATCACACTGATGAAGGCACTGGAGCCCAAACGCTGGTCTGCTTGACTCGGTCTCTCCCCCTCCCCTCCAGGTCCTGTGATGTGCAGCAATGCCAATGCCTGCCAGCAGGGCTCAGCCAATAAGAAGGGCATGTTCACGGATGACCTGCACAAGCTGGTTGATGATTGGACAAAGGAGACAGTGGGCACCGCCCACACGAAGCCCAGCCTGAACCAGATCAAGCAGATTCAACAGAAGCAGGAGATCGGTACCTGGAGCAAGCCTCCCGAGGTGAGCTGTCAATAATAACAGAGTCCTGCAGTGTGGTAAAGCATAGAGACAGCATGGGCAAGCACAGGGAGGTCTGGTAAAGCATAGGGAAGCATTGTAAAGCACAGAGAGGTCTGGTAAAGCACAGGGAAGCATTGTAAAGCACAGAGAGGTCTGGTAAAGCACAGGGAAGCATTGTAAAGCACAGAGAGGTGTGGTAAAGCATAGGGAAGCATTGTAAAGCACAGAGAGGTCTGGTAAAGCATAGGGAAGCATTGTAAAGCACAGAGAGGTCTGGTAAAGCATAGGGAAGCATTGTAAAGCACAGAGAGGTCTGGTAAAGCATAGGGAAGCATTGTAAAAGCACAGAGAGGTCTGGTAAAGCATAGGGAAGCATTGTAAAGCACAGAGGTCTGGTAAAGCATAGGGAAGCATTGTAAAGCACAGAGAGGTCTGGTAAAGCATAGGGAAGCATTGTAAAGCACAGAGAGGTCTGGTAAAGCATAGGGAAGCATTGTAAAGCACAGAGAGGTCTGGTAAAGCATAGGGAAGCATTGTAAAGCACAGAGAGGTCTGGTAAAGCATAGGGAAGCATTGTAAAGCACAGAGAGGTCTGGTAAAGCATAGGGAAGCATTGTAAAGCACAGAGAGGTCTGGTAAAGCATAGGGAAGCATTGTAAAGCACAGAGAGGTCTGGTAAAGCATAGGAAGCATTGTAAAGCACAGAGAGGTCTGGTAAAGCATAGGGAAGCATTGTAAAGCACAGAGAGGTCTGGTAAAGCATAGGGAGGCATTGTAAAGCACAGAGAGGTCTGGTAAAGCATAGGGAAGCATTGTAAAGCACAGAGAGGTCTGGTAAAGCATAGGGAAGCATTGTAAAGCACAGAGAGGTCTGGTAAAGCATAGGGAAGCATTGTAAAGCACAGAGAGGTGTGATAAAGCATAGGGAAGCATTGTAAAGCACAGAGAGGTCTGGTAAAGCATAGGGAAGCATTGTAAAGCACAGAGAGGTCTGGTAAAGCATAGGGAAGCATTGTAAAGCACAGAGAGGTCTGGTAAAGCATAGGGAAGCATTGTAAAGCACAGAGAGGTCTGGTAAAGCATAGGGAAGCATTGTAAAGCACAGAGAGGTCTGGTAAAGCATAGGGATGGATGTCACTGACATCATTGTTGGCTTTATATATATTTTTTGTATTTCTAATTTTAAATATTTTTTTCCCCCAGGGGTCTCCAGCTGGGTGGTTCTCGTCGGTGACCCCGGTCCAGAGCGGGACAATCCCGGGCCCAGTCCCAGTCCCTTCCATCCCAGTCCAGACTGGTACCTCCTCCTCCTCCTGCTTCCCAGCAGCCCCTGCTGCTGGGGGGCCCTCGTACCTGCCTCCGCACCCATGTACCTACAGCACAGGAAATACCAGCTACCCAGCACAGCCCTGGACAGGAAGCCCAGCCGTCTCCTCCACACAGAGCCAGCAGCAGCAGCAGCAGCAGCAGCCTGCCAGCCAGCTCCCCTCCACTGGAAACGGGATACAAACTAGGGTGCAGCCAGGACACAAATAGGGGGGGAGGGGGAGAGAGGAGGAGAGAGGAGTGGGGGTGGAGGGGGAGGAGAGAGGAGAGAGGAGAGAGAGAGAGAGAGAGAGAGAGAGAGAGGAGGAGAGAGGAGGAGAGGGGAGAGAGGGAGGAGCAGGAGAGAGGGGAGGGAGAGAGGAGAGGGGAGCAGGAGAGGGAGAGGAGAGGGAGAGAGGAGAGAGGGAGCGGAGAGGGAGAGGAGAGGGAGCGGGAGCAGGGAGAGGAGAGAGGGAGCAGGGAGGAGAGGGGAGAGGGAGAGAGAGGGAGCAGGGAGGAGAGAGGGGAGGGGAGCAGGAGAGGGGAGAGGGAGGGAGCAGGAGAGAGGAGCAGGGAGAGGAGAGAGGGAGGGAGGGGAGGGGAGAGGGGAGCAGGGAGAGGGAGGGAGGGAGGGAGAGGGAGAGGGAGAGAGGAGAGGGGAGCAGGAGAGAGGGGAGGGAGAGGGAGAGGGAGAGGGAGAGGGAGAGGGAGAGGGAGAGGGAGGGGGAGAGAGGAGAGGGGAGAGGGAGCAGGGAGAGGGAGAGGGAGAGGGAGCAGGAGAGGGGAGAGGAGAGGGAGAGGGAGAGGAGGGGAGAGAGAGAGAGGGGAGGGGAGAGAGAGAGGGGAGAGGGAGAGAGGGGGAGAGGGGAGAGGGGAGAGGGCAGGAAGGAGCGGGAGGGGTGGGCAAGGAGGAGCAGTTGTCTGTCTGCCTGCCTGTTTGATGGAAGTGAAGTATAGCACGTGTTTAAACCACTGCAGCCTTTCTTTAGCCCTCTGTTGTGTTTTGTTTTTGTTTTGGGGGTGTTTTTTGCACCTGTTGTTTTTTCCACTAAAAGTGCGTGTTTTTTTTTATCGGAATACAAAATACGAGCAAAGACTTTATTTAAAAAAAAAAAAAGCGCAGAACTCATTCAGTTGTTTTTTAAAATCTTATTTACTGTATTTTATTGTATTTTTGTTTGTCGGTTTTCCCTGAATTGACGGTTTTGAATTGTACGTGGTTTTACAATAGCATCAACAATTATTTATTATTATTAGTATTTTTTTTTTGTTGTTGTTCAAACCCACTTAAAATGTGAAGGATATTTTAATTTAGTTTTTATTTAAAAAATGTATTTAATTTCGTCTTTTTTTTTTTTTGCCTTAAAAAAAAATGTTCAGAGGGATTTGCATCGCAAAATATTAAACGTGTTTTAACTTTGCGATCCGACTGAAGTCGATCGGCCGATCAGTGTAGAAGGGACACGATTATCACAGAAGTTTAAATGATCAGGATCGACCTTCACAAGATGGCTGCTCAGCAGCAGTGCGCAAGCTGACCTTCTCCAAATGGCCGCTGTAGTTACGAGGAAGTAAACGATTCAGCCAGCATCTAACTCCCGCTCTCCTGCCAGTGAGGCAAACATGAAATAAATAAATAAATAAGATTGCTGAAAACAATGTGCGCCATCTCTCTCTCTATCTCTCTCTATCCTCCTACCCTCCCTCTCCTCCCTCCTCCTCCTCCCTCCCTCCCTCCTCCTCTCTCCCTCCCTCCTCCCTCCCTCCCTCTCTCTCCCTCCCTCCCTCCCTCCCTCCTCCTCTCTCTCCCTCCCTCCCTCCCTCCTCCCTCCCTCCCTCCCTCTCCTCCCTCCTCCCTCCTCTCCCTCCCTCTCTCCTCCCTCCCTCCTCTCCTCCCTCCCTCCTCCCTCCCTCCCTCCCTCCCTCCCTCCTCTCTCCTCTCTCTCCCTCCTCCTCTCCTCCCTCCTCCTCTCTCTCTCCTCTCCTCTCCTCTCTCTCCCTCCCTCTCTCCCTCTCTCTCTCTCTCTCTCCTCCCTCCCTCCTCCCTCCCTCCTCCTCTCTCTCTCTCCTCCCTCTGTCTCCTCCCTCCCTCCCTCCTCCCTCCTCTCCTCCCTCCCTCCCTCTCTCCTCCTCTCCTCCCTCTCCCTCCTCCTCCCTCCTCCTCTCTCTCTCCTCTCCTCTCCTCTCCTCTCTCTCTCTCTCTCTCTCCTCTCTCTCCTCCCTCCCTCCCTCTCCCTCTCTCTCTCTCTCTCCCTCCTCTCCTCTCTCCTCTCCCTCTCTCTCTCTCTCCCTCCCTCTGTCTCTCTCTCTCTCTCTCCCTCCCTCTGTCTCTCCTCCTCCCTCTGTCTCCTCCTCCCTCTGTCTCTCTCCTCTCTCTCTCTCTCTCTCTCTCTCCCTCCCTCCCTCTTTTTTTTTAATGTTTTATTTATTTGACGTCATAACAACAACAAAATTCAACCCAGGAACAGTAATACTGCAGTTTACATTTAGAAAGCGATTGTGTGTCTGTCTGTCTGTCTCTCCGTCTGCCTGTCTGTTTATTTAGTCACGGGGTAAAGCATACTGATAATGTGAATTTAAACTGAAAAACCCTATATATATATATATATATATATATATATATATATATAACTATGAGGGTTATTATTAATAATGTGATTGTTTTTGTACATATTTGCTGTTGCTGTTGTAATAGGTAGGGAGGTTTGCATTATGATCTTTGACATTAATAGGTATTAAGAGTTATGTGTCAAACAAAACAGAAAAAAAAAACACACACACACACACTTTTGAGAAGCATTCATTGGCGTGTTGGATTATGAAATATGAAAGAGCCTGTCCTTCCCTCACCTTTACAATGTAGTACCTATCCATTGCCAGTTGACTTTTCCGCACTGGCGTGTGTGTTAAAAGCCAATCGGGAAGCGGATTTGCCTCTCAGCCGGGGCCAAGACAATTCTACTGCCAGAACGAGGCATTTTCATTACAATTATCAGTGCGAAGTTTGCACGCACGCGCAGCTGTGTGTGTGTGTGTGAGATCAATAGGGGCAGACTCACCAGGTGTTTGGTGCTAGTAAAGAAAGCATTTGGTCAGGATGACGCACGGTCAGCATTCAGCTCGGTTCAGCAGCGATGAATCAAGCCCCGTGTTTCCTAAGGTTAATGACCAGAAAGCTACCGACTTTATAAAAGTGTCCCACAGCAACGTGTACTAAAGGAGAGAGCATGGTAGAGCACAGAGAGGTCTGGTAAAAGCATAGGAAGCATTGTAAAAGCACAGAGAGGTCTGGTAAAGCATAGGGAAGCATTGTAAAACACAGAGAGGTCTGGTAAAGCATAGGGAAGCATTGTAAAGCACAGAGAGGTCTGGTAAAGCATAGGGAAGCATTGTAAAGCACAGAGAGGTCTGGTAAAGCATAGGGAAGCATTGTAAAGCACAGAGAGGTCTGGTATAGCATAGGGAAGCATTGTAAAGTGCATCTCCTTGCAATTCCTCGTTTTAGTATTCGTAGTTTTAATTGAGTGTTTAGAATTGCTACCATGTTTACAGCACGAGGGTCCATGGCTCATATTTTCAGTGTTCTCTCCATTCCTGTAAGTGTTCACTCCAGTCTGTAATTAATTCCTATATATATATATATATATATATATATATATATATATATATATATTTTTTTTTTTTGGAAAGACATCAAATTCAACAGAGCCATGATGTACCAAAACTGAAAAACAAACAGCTGGACAGCGAGGGGACCATCGGCTGGCAGGAGACCTAGTCTGAGGCTGCTGCTGTATGAAACCCCCAGGTCTCCCTGTCTGGTGTGCCGCGCAGCGTCCTGAAACCTCCACAGCCTCCTGAAACCAAGCTCCAAGCCGCAAAACAGCGGCTTCGTGTTCCCTCAGCTTTAGATATTCCACCCTGCTAATAGATTTTTATTTTTCTCCTTTTCGAACAAATAGGAGTTAATTAAAGCTGAGTTTTGCACAGCTCTGGCCTCGAATTCTGCTCTGGGCGGAGGAGCGTGTTTCTCTAACTGTAGTGTTTCATGCAGAATTCGTAATCGTTTTTAATGCCTGCAAGATTCGCTGTTTCTGTGCCTTGTGGGATGTGAACCCTTTCCAGATTTGTACTGGAAAGGAAGATGATGATGATAATCATAATAAAACTTATTACAATATTAAATAGTAATACAATGAGAAGCTTTAAATGTGGTATGAGTTACAGAGTTATGTGTTAATCATTCACACAGGTGTGCTGAAGACGATACAAATTCAATTAAAAAAAAAAAAATTAAAAATGTAAAACCACTTTTGTGTTGTTAGTTAATGTCAGTTGGCCAATTTTTATTTATTTGGTTGTTTTTGTTTGGGGGGGGGGGGTTGAAAAAGCAAAAATAAATTAATGTCAACATGCCAATGCTCATAATAAAACCGTGTTACTTTGGAAATCTTTCCTGCTCTCTGGTTTTGCCGTTCTTTTGTCGCCAGCTCGGTTGTTCTTGGGGTTTCAGTTTTATAAGATCTGAATTGTTTAATTGAACCGATTCATTAACCCTACATCTAACCAGACCCTTGTAAATCATTGTAAAGCACAGAGAGGTCTGGTAAAGCATTGGGAAGCATTGTAAAGCACAGAGAGGTGTGGTAAAGCATAGGGAAGCATTGTAAAGCACAGAGAGGTGTGGTAAAGCATAGGGAAGCATTGTAAAGCACAGAGAGGTCTGGTAAAGCATAGGGAAGCATTGTAAAGCACAGAGAGGTCTGGTAAAGCATAGGGAAGCATTGTAAAGCACAGAGAGGTCTGGTAAAGCATAGGGAAGCATTGTAAAGCACAGAGAGGTCTGGTAAAGCATAGGGAAGCATTGTAAAAGCACAGAGAGGTCTGGTAAAGCATAGGAAGCATTGTAAAGCACAGAGAGGTCTGGTAAAGCATAGGGAAGCATTGTAAAGCACAGAGAGGTCTGGTAAAGCATAGGGAAGCATTGTAAAGCACAGAGAGGTGTGGTAAAGCATAGGGAAGCATTGTAAAGCACAGAGAGGTCTGGTAAAGCATAGGGAAGCATTGTAAAGCACAGAGAGGTCTGGTAAAGCATAGGGAAGCATTGTAAAGCACAGAGAGGTCTGGTAAAGCATAGGGAAGCATTGTAAAAGCACAGAGAGGTCTGGTGAAGCATAGGGAAGCATTGTAAAGCACAGAGAGGTCTGGTAAAGCATAGGGAAGCATTGTAAAGCACAGAGAGGTCTGGTAAAGCATAGGGAAGCACTGTAAAGCACAGAGAGGTCTGGTAAAGCATAGGGAAGCATTGTAAAGCACAGAGAGGTCTGGTAACGCATATTAAATAAACAAACCATGGGAAACTATGGTAAATGCATAATATAACTATGGGGGATGTTTATACAAATTCCATATTTTTTTTTTCTAATGACGTGCTTAAACATTGAAACGTCAATCACTAAAACCACGCCTACAAACCATTTTTAACTCTTGAAGTCACGTCACATGTATAAAAAAAATTAAAAAAAAATAAAAAACGCGACTCAAAAAAAAACAACTAAAGCGAATCTCAAGCGCAATTCCGCTTATTATAAGCGGACTTGGCAACTGTGCTGCTCTGACTACGAGAACACTTTCAACTCGACTGTCCTCGAAATCAGACAAAGCAGCAGTTTGCATTTGGTACTTTAATGCGTTGAAAATCCCTGAAGTAATCGTTAGTCTAATTAATTAATTAATTAATTAATTAATTAATTAATTAATTAATTAAACGTGCCGTGGCTGTGTAATTATAAAAAGGCCCGCTTTTGGACAGACCAAGATATCGCGAGGATGCGAAAAAAAAACTTCGCTCTCGAGCGGACTGTACCAATCCCGCGTCAAACGTCAGTAAAAAAACAAAACAAAAAAAAAATATATATATATATATGTGTGTGTGTGTGTAATTATGTATGTATATAATCATAATGTATGCTATATAATCATTTAGAACCTTAAAAATATTTTCCGAGTTTAAAGAAAAATTAAAAATTAAAAAAACACTCATTGGATCGTTCCCGGGTGTCGCAAAGGCTTGTAGGATGTGTAGTTCCTTAACTGTTAAACTTCGGCGAAAAGCTTTTAAAAAGCTTTTAAATAAAAACTACTGCCCACCATAATGCTTTTTTTCAGCGGGGTTATTATAACGTCAAACATGCTCGAATGCCGTTATACGGATCTCAAAGGAGTCCCAATATACACCATGTATATATATATATATATATATATATATATATATATATATATATATATATATATATAAAGTCTTACAGAAATTAATTCGTAATAAATAAAAATAAATAAATAAATAAATAAAACATTTTGAGGGTTCTTCACGGGTGTAAACTCGTAGGTGCTGCGGGGCGCATGGGAGTTGTAGTCTTTTGGGCGCCGTTGCCTAATGCGCGGCTACGCTGGGTAAGGATGCTGGGAACTACACTTCCCGGCGTGCCCCGCGCGACCCGCTGCTCTCCCCCTCCCCTTTGCCTTGGGACCACAACATGGCGGACGTTGCATGAAGAACTTGATAACATGGATCTCTGAAAGAGGGAACCGAGAGAGAGCGAGAAAGAGAGAGGGATACAATTTCAAAACAAATACAAAAAACCAAAGGACATTTTTCATTCATTCTGCGGATCGTCCTCTCTCTCTCTCTCTATATTTATATATAATCCCCGACGCTACATCAAACACTCAAAAAAAAACAACAACTACAAAATATAAATCCTAATCCGGAGGAAAATCAATAGAACGCATTTCACCTTCCAAAATCAAGCAAGAGATATTTATATCAAATTCGCACAACAAAAATTAAACAACTTTTTTTTTTTTTTTTTTTTTTTAAACCAAGGCGGATTTTTAAAATTTGTATATATTTTTTAATTATTATTATTATTATTATTTTTAATTGCTCGGTGATACAGGAAGAAGAAGACAGCTTGTGCAATTAATATACTAATATTAATACTAATAATAACTATGGGTGTCCAAGGTTTTCAAGAGTACGTGGAGAAGCGGTGCCCGGGTGCTGCTGTACCCGTGGATTTGCTGAAACTCTCCCGCACGGTGGCCCGCCAACACCCGAACCCGCATCAACACCCGCATCACCCGGCCCTGGCTCCCCCGCCCGCAGCCCGGGTCCTGATCGACGCGGACTCCGGCTTGCAGCGGCTCTACGGCGGCTACCAGACGGACTGGGTCTGCGGCGGGCAGTGGAACGCGATGCTGGGCTACCTGGCCGCGCTGTCCCAGGCGTGCCTCTACGAGGGGGGGCTGGAGCTGGCGGTGGTCTTCAACGGGACCCTCGGGAAAGACCGCTGGCCGGAATGGGCGAAGAGGGCGCAGGGAGAGCGGCAGACCGCCCAGCTCATCGTCAACCACGTCGCCAACAAAGAGACCCCCCCGCCCAGAGCCTGGTTCTTACCCCCGGCCTGCTTGAGCCACTGCATCCGGCTGGCCATGATCCGCTTTCGGGTCCGGGTAAGAGAAAAGGAGATTCATCATCATCATCCTCATCATCACCCTCATCATCCATTCATAGCCATGCATTATTATTACACAGCAAAACAAACAAGGCTCGTGTATAGATGACGTAGGCAGCAGGTAACGGGACGGGACGGGACGGGACGGCTCACCTGTAGAATACTGTGGCGGGTCCAAATTATTATTATTATTATTATTATTAATATTATTATTACACAGCAAAACAAACAAGGCTCGTGTATAGATGACGTAGGCAGCAGGTAACGGGACGGGACGGGACGGGACGGGGGGGCTCACCTGTAGAATACTGTGGCGGGTCCAAATTATTATTATTATTATTAATATTATTATTACACAGCAAAACAAACAAGGCTCGTGTATAGATGACGTAGGCAGCAGGTAACGGGACGGGACGGGGGGGCTCACCTGTAGAATACTGTGGCGGGTCCAAATTATTATTATTGTTATTATTGTTGTTATTATTGTTGTTATTATTGTTGTTATTATTGTTGTTATTATTGTTGTTGTGTTTTGTGGTAGAATAAGTTTAGCTTACTCGGGTGGTAGTATGTCATTAGCATAGTTATGTGTATATCCGCTGTCTAGTAACATGAGCAAAATCGAAGTGAATAATCGATACAAACAAACAAACAGCCGATTCAGGGCGTCCCGGTGTGCAAGAGCTGATTGGAGAAACTCAACGCTCATTTATATTCTCTGTGAAGCCAAACCCGTGACGATCTCAAATATAAAGTGCTGTTTAAAAAACAAACACCACCACACACACACCTCCTGAACTTGCGCGAGTTTTCACAAGTCCCCCCGCTTCTGAAACGTGCGGGGCGAGAGCAAGCGGTGGGGGACGTGATGAAGGGGACCCCTTTATCTCGCCAGTATGTCCGGTCACAGACACAGGGGATGTCGCTGGTCGCCTAATTAAATTGACCGCGAGGATTATTTTGAAGACGGCAGTGTTACAAATACTCGTCTGGGATTGTAACTGGAATAATAATAGTAATAATAATACAAAGGGCAGTTCATGGATGGTATTAAGGCTCCTGTTGCATTATCCATTCCTGGTTTTACTATGAATTTGAATATATGAATTAAATATTGTAATAGTTTTTAATGTGTCGTAGTAATTGCTTTTCCGGCTCCTCCTCTCCCCTCTCCTCTCTCATTCCTCCTCTCCCTCTCCCCTCTCCCTCTCTCATTCCTCCTCTCCCTCTCCCCTCTCATTCCTCCTCTCCCTCTCCCTCTCATTCCTCCTCTCCCTCTCCCTCTCTCATTCCTCCTCTCCCTCTCCTCTCTCTCATTCCTCCTCTCCCCTCTCCCTCTCTCATTCCTCCTCTCCCCTCTCCCTCTCTCATTCCTCCTCTCCCTCTCCTCTCTCATTCCTCCTCTCCTCTCCCTCTCCTCCCTCCCTCTCTCCTCTCTCATTCCTCCTCTCCCTCTCTCATTCCCCTCTCCCTCTCCTCTCTCATTCCTCCTCTCCCTCTCCTCTCTCTCCTCTCTCATTCCTCCTCTCCTCTCCTCCTCTCATTCCTCCTCTCCTCTCTCTCTCTCTCCTCTCTCCCTCTCCCTCTCTCCTCTCTCATTCCTCCTCTCCCTCTCTCCTCTCATTCCTCCTCTCCCTCTCTCATTCCTCCTCTCCTCTCCCTCCTCCCTCTCTCCTCTCTCATTCCTCCTCTCCCTCTCTCATTCCTCCTCTCCCCTCTCCCCTCTCTCATTCCTCCTCTCCCTCTCCCTCCTCCTCTCTCCTCTCTCATTCCTCCTCTCCCTCTCTCATTCCTCCTCTCCCTCTCCCTCTCTCATTCCTCCTCTCCCTCCTCCCCTCTCTCCTCTCTCATTCCTCCTCTCCCCTCTCTCCTCTCATTCCTCCTCCCCCTCCTCCTCCCCTCTCTCCTCTCTCATTCCTCCTCTCCCCTCTCTCCTCTCTCATTCCTCCTCTCCCCTCTCTCCTCTCTCATTCCTCCTCTCCCCTCTCCCTCCTCCCAGGTGGTGCAGTCTCTGGAGGATCACCACCAGGAGGCGCTGTCTCTCTACAGGGATGGCGGTTTCCAGGGTCTGATTGCTCACGACTCGGAGTTTGCTCTGTGCAGCGTCCCAGCTTACTTCAGCTCCCACGCGCTCAAGCTGAGCTGGAACGGGAAGAACCTGACCACCAACCAGTACCTGCTGCCCGAGGTGGCCAAGCAGCTGGGTCTGAGACCGGGGCACCTGCCCACCTTCGCTGCCCTGCTGGGTGAGAGGAGGAGGAGGAGGAGGAGGAAGAGGGGGAGAGGCCACTTTGTCTCTGTGCGACTGGATTTATGTGTCTGTGTTGCCTGTGTCTCAGTGTCTCTCTCTGTCTATCTCTGTGTCTCTCCGTCTGTCTCTATGTCTCTGTCTCTGTGTCTGTCTGTGTCACACTGTCTCTCTGTCTGTGTCACACTGTCTCTCCGTCTGTCTCTATGTCTCTGTCTGTCTGTGTCACACTGTCTCTCTGTCTTTCTTCCTTTGTCTCTCTGTGTCACACTGTCTCTGTGTCTCGGGGTCTCTCTGTCTGTGCAACACTGTCTCTGTGTCACTGTGTCTGTCTGTCTCGGTGTCTCTGTGTCACAGTATCTCTCTGTCTCTGTCACGGTGTCTCTCTGTCTGTGTCTCTGTGTCACAGTGTCTCTCTGTCTCTGTGTCACGGTGTCTCTCTGTCTCTGTCTCTGTGTCACGGTGTCTCGGTGTCTCTGTGTCACAGTGTCTCTGTCTCTGTGTCACGGTGTCTCTCTGTCTGTGTCTCTGTGTCACGGTGTCTCTCTGTCTGTGTCACGGTGTCTCTCTGTCTCTGTGTCACGGTGTCTCTCTGTCTGTGTCTCTGTGTCACGGTGTCTCTGTCTCTGTGTCACGGTGTCTCTCTGTCTCTGTGTCACGGTGTCTCTCTGTCTGTGTCTCTGTGTCACGGTGTCTCTGTCTCTGTCTCTGTCTCTGTGTCACGGTGTCTCTCTGTCTCTGTGTCACGGTGTCTCTCTGTCTCTGTGTCACGGTGTCTCTCTGTCTCTGTCTCTGTGTCACGGTGTCTCTCTGTGTATTCCAGGGAATCACATTCTCCCAGATGAAGACCTTGCTGCGTTCCACTGGAGTCTGCTGGGACGGAGCACCCCTGGCATCGCTCCAAGGTTCGCTCACCAGCTGGTCCTGCCTCCCTGCGAGGTGGTCATCAAGGCCGTCTCCGAGTACGTCTCCTCCATCAAAGACCTGTCCAACCTGGACGCAGTGGGGAGGGACGTCTTCAAGCAGTCCCAGGTGAGGGGTCCCGCGTCTGAAACTTTCTTTGCCGCTGAACACAAAACAGCATTGAGACTGTGACTGTGAACCCACAGTCTGCTGAGTAATTCCTGTCCGTCTTTCTGTGCGTGTCTCTGCAGTCCAGGACAGAAGACAAGATCCAGCGTTTCAAGAAAGCTGTGGAGTATTTCTCGTCCGCTAGCAAACCCAGACCCCTGTCCATGGGACCCTCTCCCTACCTGTGTGAGTGTCACTCTCTCACTCTATCACACTCTGTCACTCTCTCTGTCACACTCTGTCACTCTCTCTGTCACACTCTCTCACTCTGTCACTCTCTCTATCACTCTGCCACTCTATCACACTCTCACTCACACATTCTGTCACTCTCTATCACACTCTGTCACTCTCTATCACTCTGTCACTCTATCACTATCTCACTCTCACATTTTGTCACTATCACACTCTGTCACTGTCTATCTCTCTCTATCACACTGTCACTCTCTGTATCACACTCTCTGTCACACTCTGTCACACTTTGTCACTCTCTCTATCACACTCTGTCACTCTCTATCACTCTGTCACTTTATCACTGTCACTCTATATCACACTCTCACACTGTCACACTCTCACTCTCTCTATCACTCTCTATCACACTCTGTATCACACTCTCTCACACTCTCTCACACTCTGTCACACTCTCACTCTATCACACTGTGTCACACTCTGTCACTCTCTATCACACTCTGTCACTCTATCACTCTCTCTATCACTCTGTCACTCTCTATCACTCTCTCTATCACTCTGTCACTCTATCACACTCTGTCACTCTCTATCACTCTGTCACTCTCTATCACTCTGTCACTCTATCACTCTGTCACTCTCTATCACTCTCTCTGTCACTCTATCACTCTGTCACTCTCTATCACTCTGTCACTCTATCACACTCTATCACTCTCTATCACTCTGTCACTCTATCACACTCTGTCACTCTCTATCACTCTGTCACTCTCTATCACTCTGTCACTCTATCACACTCTGTCACTCTATCACTCTCTCTATCACTCTGTCACTCTATCACTCTGTCACTCTCTATCACTCTGTCACTCTATCACACTCTGTCACTCTCTATCACACTCTGTCACTCTCTATCACACTCTGTCACACTCTCACTCTCTCTATCACTCTCTATCACTCTATCACACTCTGTCACTCTCTATCACTCTCTATCACACTCTGTCACTCTCTATCACACTCTCTGTCTTTCTCTCTCTCGTCTCTCACTCTCCTGAAATAAATATCCTTTTTTTTTCTTCCTACAGTTCCAGGATTTGGGCAGGGTAATTTTGGAGGTCCTCCCAGCCACATGGGGGCGATGCAGCCCAACAGACCGCTGGTGAGTAGAGAGGAGGTCCAGGGAGGGAGGCAGTGTGGCTCTTGTGGTTAGAGCTGGGGAGGGACTGGGAGGAAGGGAGGCAGTGTGGCTCTAGTGGAGCTGAGGAGGGACTGGGAGGGAGGAGGGAGGCAGTGTGGCTCTAGTGGAGCTGAGGAGGACTGGGAGGGAGGGAGGGAGGGAGGCAGTGTGGTCCAGTCTGGTTTATTTTAGTGCAATAAAAGTTAAATGCGTTTTTTGTTTTGCCTGTTCTCCCCAAACCTCCTCCTTCTCTCTCCCCATCCCCCTCTCTCCTCTCTCCCTCTCTCAGTTACCTCCTCCTCAGGTAGCCCAGGCGGGAAGCTGGCCTATCAGAGCGGCTCCTTCCAGGGGGGGCCGCCCCCGCTGCTCTTCCTCCCCACCCCTGCAGGATTGCGGCGGGCTGAAGCCCCTTCTCCAGACTGGGCCCCCTCACGACAGCGCCACGGCAACCGGAACCCTGGGGCACAGGCAGCCCAACCACCACACAGGCCCCGGCCCCGCCTCCTCACCGTCCTCGTCTTCCGAGGGGGAGGAGCCTAACGGAGCCAATGCAAAGTAGGTCTAGGTTGCAATTGGCTTAATTCGTAATTAACCGCAATTACCATGCAATTAACTCCCTCAGCTTCATAGAGTCCAATGAAAGCTGCTGAATAATGTTCCCTTGTTAACATATTGAATTCCACCCCCTCTATATAGAATGAACTCCCTCAGCTTCATAGAGTCCAATGAAAGCTGCTGAATAATGTTCCCTTGTTAACATATTGAATCGCACCCCCTCTATATAGAATGAACTCCCTCAGCTTCATAGAGTCCAATGAAAGCTGCTGAATAATGTTCCCTTGTTAACATATTGAATCGCACCCCCTCTATATAGAATGAACTCCCTCAGCTTCATAGAGTCCAATGAAAGCTGCTGAATAATGTTCCCTTGTTAACATATTGAATCCCACACCCTCTATATAGAATGAACTCCCTCAGCTTCATAGAGTCCAATGAAAGCTGCTGAATAATGTTCCCTTGTTAACATATTGAATCACACACCCTCTATATAGAATGAACTCACTCAGCTTCATAGAGTCCAATGAAAGCTGCTGAATAATGTTCCCTTGTTAACATATTGAATCACACGCCCTCTATATAGAATGAACTCCCTCAGCTTCATAGAGTCCAATGAAAGCTGCTGAATAATGTTCCTTGTTAACATATTGAATCACACACCTCTATATAGAATGAACTCCCTCAGCTTCATAGAGTCCAATGAAAGCTGCTGAATAATGTTCCCTTGTTAACATATTGAATCACACACCCTCTATATAGAATGAACTCCCTCAGCTTCATAGAGTCCAATGAAAGCTGCTGAATAATGTTCCCTTGTTAACATATTGAATCACACACCCTCTATATAGAATGAACTCCCTCAGCTTCATAGAGTCCAATGAAAGCTGCTGAATAATCTGTCTCTCTCTCTCTGTCTCTCAGCCATGTCCCAGACAGGTCCAGCTCGAAGGGGGGCTGGGACGAGTCCAGGGGGAGTGGGGGAAAGGGGCTGGGGTGGAGACGGGGGTCACCAAGGCAACGGGAGCCCCAGATCCCCTCTCTGCTCTCCATGGCGACGCCAGCACCACATGGACATCACCACCCCGCCGCTGCCCCTTGTGGCAGCCGAGGTGCTGCGCGTGGCTGAGCACCGACACCGCAGAGGGCTCATGTACCCCCACATCTACCACGTGCTGACCAAGGTGAGTGTACCCCCCAAATACACACAGTGTGTACCCCCAAAAATATACAGTGTATACCCCAAATACACAGTGTACCCCTGCATCTCCAGAGTATACTGTATATACAGAGGGACAGTGTATGCCCTAATCACAAAGGACAGTGTGTGTGTGTGTGTGTGTGTCTCCGTGTGTAACCTGTTTCACCCCACCCCAGGGGAGCTGAAGATCCCGTGTGCATCGAGGACGCAGTGCACCCCCGAGCTGCCCAGCGGCCTCCTCTTCGCTCAGCTCCAGCTTGTGTATGGAGTCCTCTTCAGCCTGGCTGAGACCCAGAGGAGAGGAGAGAGACTGAGTCTGAGGAGGAGGATGCCAGTGGAGGGTGAGGAGGAGAGAGGGGAGGGGAGGGGAGGGGAGAGAGACTGAGGAGGAGGATGCCAGTGGAGGGTGAGGAGAGGAGAGGGGGAGAGAGAGAGGGAGGGAGAGAGACTGAGGAGGAGGATGCCAGTGGAGGGTGAGGAGAGGAGAGAGGGGGAGAGGAGAGGGAGGGAGGGAGAGAGAGAGAGAGACTGAGGAGGAGGATGCCAGTGGAGGTGAGGAGGAGAGAGGGAGACAGAGGGAGGACTGTCTCTGAGGAGGAGGAGGATGCCAGTGGACGGTGAGGAGAGGAGAGAGACTGAGGAGGAGGATGCCAGTGGAGGGTGAGGAGGAGAGAGGAGAGGAGAGGAGGAGGGAGAGGGAGACTGAGGAGGAGGATGCCAGTGGAGGGTGAGGAGGGGAGGGGAGAGAGACTGAGGAGGAGGATGCCAGTGGAGGGGGAGACTGAGGAGGCGAGAGGGGAGAGACTGAGGAGGAGGATGCCAGTGGAGGCTGAGGAGGGAGGAGGAGAGACTGAGGAGGAGGATGCCAGTGGAGAGAGGGAGGGAGGGAGGAGAGAGACTGAGGAGGAGGATGCCAGTGGAGGGTGAGGAGGGGAGGGGAGAGAGACTGAGGAGGAGGATGCCAGTGGAGGGTGAGGAGGAGAGAGGGGGAGAGGAGAGGGGAGGGGACTGTCTCTGAGGAGGAGGAGGATGCCAGTGAGACTAAGGAGGAGAGAGAGAGAGACTGAGGAGGAGGATGCCAGGGGAGAGACTGAGGAGGAGAGAGGGGGAGAGGAGAGGAGGGACTGTCTCTGAGGAGGAGGAGGATGCCAGTGGACGGTGAGGGAGGAGAGAGAGAGACTGAGGAGGAGGATGCCAGTGGAGGGATGAGGAGAGAGAGGAGAGAGAGGAGAGGGGAGGGGACTGTCTCTGAGGAGGAGGAGGATGCCAGTGGACGGTGAGGAGGGGAGGGGAGAGAGACTGAGGAGGAGGATGCCAGTGGAGGGTGAGGAGGGAGAGGGAGAGAGAGAGGAGAGGGGGAGAGACTGAGGAGGAGGATGCCAGTGGAGGGTGAGGAGGAGAGGAGAGAGACTGAGGAGGAGGATGCCAGTGGAGGGTGAGGAGGGGAGGGGAGGGGAGAGAGACTGAGGAGGAGGATGCCAGTGGAGGGTGAGGAGGGAGGGAGAGACTGAGGAGGAGGATGCCAGTGGAGGGTGAGGAGGGAGGAGGAGGAGAGACTGAGGAGGAGGATGCCAGTGGAGGGTGAGGAGGGAGGAGAGAGACTGAGGAGGAGGATGCCAGTGGAGGTGAGGAGGAGGGAGAGGAGGGAGGGACTGAGTCTGAGGAGGAGGATGCCAGTGGAGGGTGAGGAGAGGGAGGGAGAGGAGAGGGAGGGAGGGACTGAGTCTGAGGAGGAGGAGGATGCCAGTGGAGGGTGAGGAGAAAAGAGGACTGTCTTTCTGTTTGTTTCTGTGACACTGTCTCTCTGACTGTCTCTGTCTCTGACTGTCTCTGTCTCTGACTGTCTCTGTCCGCAGTGCCACCGGTCATCATTAAGGAGTGGTCCTCGAACAAGGCCCGATCCGCCCTGACCCCTGAGCTGGTCCCGGCGCTGACCTTCCGGGAGTGGACCTGTCCGAACCTCAGGAAGCTGTGGCTGGGCCGGGCGGTGGAGGACAAGAACCGCAGGATGAGGGCCTTCCTCGCCTGCCTCAAATCGGACAGCCCTGGCATGCTGAACCCAGCCAGCATCCCCACCCATCTGCTACTGCTGTGCTGCGTGCTGAGGTGAGACTTCCTCTCTCTCTCTCTCTCTCTCGCTCCGTTACTGTCCCTGTCTCACTGTGTCTCTGACGGTCCCTCTTTCACTGTCCCTCTCTCTGTGTGTCTCAGGTACATGCTGCAGTGGCCGGGGGGCAGGGTTCTGCAGAGACACGAGCTTGATGCTTTCCTGGCGAGGCCGTGTCCAGCCAGCTGTACGACTCCAGACCAGCTGCAGGAGCTCAAGGTGAGAGTCGAAAAGTGCGTGTGTGATTGTTGTGTTGTGTAACTGTGTGTGTGTGTGTAACTCTGTGTGTGTGTGATTGTGTAACTCTGTGTGTGTGTGTGATTTGTGTTTCAGATTGAGAAGCTGGACTCGCGAGGGGTGCAGCTGGCAGCCCTGTTCATGAGCGGGGTTGACACGGCCCTCTTTGTGAATGACGCGTGCGGGCAGCCCGTCCCCTCGGAGCACTGCTGCCCCTGGATCTACTTCGACGGGAAACTCTTCCAAAGCAAGCTGGGCAAGGCAGCCCGGGACAGGGGGTCCCTGCTGGAGCTCTGCGAGGGGCAGGTGAGAGGGAGAGGGGAGAGGGGTGAGGGGTGAGGGGCAGGTGAGAGGGGTGAGGGGAGAGGGTGAGGGAGAGGGGATCCCTGCTGGAGCTCTGTGAGGGGCAGGTGAGAGGGAGAGGGAGGGATCCTGCTGGAGCTCTGTGAGGGGCAGGTGAGAGGGTGAGGGGTGAGGGTGAGAGGTGAGGGGAGAGGGGAGTGGGTGAGGGGTGAGGGAGAGGGATCCTGCTGGAGCTCTGTGAGGGGCAGGTGAGAGGGAGATGGGAGGGGTGAGGGAGCTCTGTGAGGGGCAGGTGAGGGAGAGGAGAGGGTGAGGGAGAGGGATCCCTGCTGGAGCTCTGTGAGGGGCAGGTGAGAGGGAGAGGGGTGAGGAGGGATCCCTGCTGGAGCTCTGTGAGGGGCAGGTGAGAGGGAGAGGGGTGTGGGTGAGGGGGGAGGGGTGAGGGGAGAGGGATCCCTGCTGGAGCTCTGTGAGGGGCAGGTGAGAGGGAGGGAGAGGAGAGGGTGAGGGAGAGGAGAGGGTGAGGGAGAGGGAGCTCTGTGAGGAGCAGGTGAGGGGTGAGGGAGAGGGAGAGGGGTGAGGGGAGCTCTGTGAGGGGCGGGAGAAGGAGAGGGAGCTCTGTCAGGGGCAGGGGAGAGGGAGAGGGTGAGGGGTGAGGGAGAGGGATCCCTGCTGGAGCTCTGTGAGGGGCAGGTGAGAGGGAGAGGGGTGAGGGGTGGGAGAGGGATCCTGCTGAGCTCTGTGAGGGGCAGGTGAGAGGAGAGGGGTGAGGGGAGGGAGAGGGAGGGTGAGGGAGAGGGAGCTCTGTGAGGGGCAGGTGAGAGGGGTGAGGGGAGAGGGAGAGGGGTGAGGGTGAGGGGAGCTCTGTGAGGGGCGGGAGAAGGAGAGGGGAGCTCTGTCAGGGGCAGGGGAGAGGGAGAGGGGAGCTCTGTGAGGGAGAGAGGAGCCCTGCTGGAGCTCTGTGAGAGGAGAGGAGAGTGCTAGATCAGCACTGATGGTCTGAATTGCTTGCTCACATTACTCCTGTCTCTGTCTGTCTCTCTGTCCCTCTCTCTGTCTGTCCCTCAGGTGGAACAGGCTGCCAAGGTTGAGAAGATGAGGCAGGCCATTCTGGAGGGATCAACATGAACCGCCAGCCCCCTCCCCGCTGCCTCCCCTGCCTTCATGCCCGCCATGGGGCCTCCCTTCTACCCGTCCCCCTGTACCCCGAACCCCAGGCAACCTGCCCCTGGGCACCCGCACCACAGAGGACGCACCTTCCCAGGTCAGTGTGTGCGTGGACGGAAATCAGACTCCCGCTGCGCAGCGGTGTGATCCGGTCCTGGTTTCACTGGGAGTTTAATAATCAGACACACCTGAGCTTGTTAGCGAGACACACTGGGGGCTGATCAAGCTGGTAGCAGTAAAACCTGGACTGGATCACACTGCTGTGCAATAGGAGTCTGATTTCCATCTCTTGTGTCTGTGTGTATCAGTGTCAGTGTGCGCGTGTCTCAGTGTGTATTAGTGTGTGTGTCAGTGTGAATTAGTGTGTGTGTCAGTGTGTATTAGTGTGTGTATTAGTGTGTGTGTCAGTGTGTATTAGTGTGTGTATTAGTGTGTGTGTCAGTGTGTATTAGTGTGTGTGTCAGTGTGTATTAGTGTATGTGTCAGTGTGTATTAGTGTGTGTGTCAGTGTGTATTAGTGTGTGTATTAGTGTGTGTGTTGTAGCAGTTCCTACATCGCTGTGTCACATACGTCTGTCTGTCTGTCTTTTAGGAATCCAGGCTATCCCCCCCCAGGGAGGGAAGTTGGAGATTGCCGGCATGGTTGTAGGTCAGTGGGCCGGGAACAAACCATTCCGCGGACGGGGGGGATTCAACATGCAGGTGGTGTCGGTGGGAGGAGGAGGCAGAGGGTAAGAAACTGGGGTCTGCTATATATTATAAAGACATTTCAGAGGGCTGGATCGCATCAATATCAGGGTCTAGTGCTGTGTATTATA